>JARHVA010008159.1:335000-544183 GCA_037957365.1 Torreya grandis
CATGGCTTAGTTATTTGTGGATCTACTATTTCTATTCAAGGAGGGTTTAACCCTCATTTGACATCCCCCTCACTATTTGACTCAAACATCTCATGACAATAGGTGGATATTTTTACCATCTCTCCAAGCATCCTTTATAACCTCCTTTCAATGATGAAATCTAGAGGTACTCTCTAAAAATCCCCATCCTCAATCTTTGACCTAGATCTAGTCCCCCATGTGGATAGTGGTTTATGCTATATATGGTTAGATGACTTGATAATTTTGAAATATTCAAAATATTTCACTGAAGTGGCCTCCAAAATGATGCTCATATCTATACCCAAGGCTCTTATCTCTACTTCTATAATAATGGTGATCTTTGATGAGAAGGATACTAAGAAAGTGCTCTCCAATGAAGATTACTTCACATCTAACAACATCACTTATAGATTCATCTCTAGAAAAAAATCTAATACCTCAATGTATGGATCTTAGAAATTGAGTAACCACTCTTGCAAGGTAGGCTCAATACTTATCCTAGTGCTTAGAGCTTTTTCATTGTTTTTTAATTAAAAATAGGATATAGATTTGATCCTTAACCAATTTTGGAGTTTGAATCTCCACCCCTTAATAATAAAACCCTAGTCCTCTTTTTTTAAGTCCCTTATTGAACCTATAAATGAAATACCTATCTATATTTTCCTTCTTTACCTCCCTCTCTAGTTCTAGGGTAGACACAACTTTCAATCCATAGTCAAATCCTTGGGTAAGTTTTTGTAAACACACCCTGACACTACTATTTTTTCCCACACCACTTTTGCCATAATTTTGGTTAATATTGATACCTCAAAGGATCTTCCTTAAAAACTTATCTTGTAATTAGGTGAGAGTTATTGGTTTTAACCCCTTGACTATAAAATAATAATTCTTTATTAGTGTATCTATTTCAACATAGGGCATTTGACTAAAGATTATAGTAATCATAGAAAAAAGAAGGAAACCTCCTAGTGGTTTAACTTTTGCCTTTCCAATCTCAGTGTGAATGTTAATAAATTTATGATTGATGATTCATATTCATCCTCTGATGGTCCTAAGCATCCTACCCTAACTAAATATATTTTTGATCTTTTTAAATCAAAGGGGGACTCCAAGGTACACCCACCAAATCTAAAAGTGAGGGAGTTAGTCTAGGTTTTGAAAACCCCTATTCCAACTATCACTAAGGGTGATAATGTTCATTTTGAAACTCCAAGGGTAGAACCATTGGTTTTGGTATTAGTGGAAGATAAATCTTATCCCTCTAATTCTTTTGAAATCCTAATTCCTTTATCCATAAATTTAGCTAAAGATAAGGGAGTATGGACTAGAATATAGAGGAAGAAAAATGGTAGAAGATCTGAATCCAACATGACCCTCCATTCAATGGGGGAACTATAACATATATAAGATGTGACATATATTTTTATGGGGGTTTTGGGTGGTTGTCTATAAGTTCAATGGAATTGTAAATTTGGTAGAAGATTTTCTATTTTCTGGTAGTAGAGTTTTTCTATCTATTTTTAAAGGTTTAGTGGAAGATGGTGGTAGGTTGTAATTGACATTGTCCTAATTTTGTTTTTCCACCTATTTAATGTTTGACACCTCATGAATCTCATGGGATGGTTATTATTTTTCCTTTATTTTGTTATTTTCTCATGGAAGTAGAGGATTGGTAGAATTTTCTCTATTTCCTATTCGTTGTTAAGTTTTTTTAGCTTTATTATTTTATCTATTAGTCTCTTTTGTATTGGGTATGGGACACTTAACCCATATTTAACCTATCTAATAAAAAGATAATATATTTTTAAATATATATTATTATTCTATGTGTGCATTAATTTAAACTAAATTTGGCTCTTCCACTTTCTATCAAAGAATGCTCAGTCCTAGAGTGAAGACCCATATAGAAAATGAAGTACAATATTGTTAAAGATATGAATAAAATAAAAGTGAACATTAGTCTTCATGAGCTATCTCAGATCACCAAATAGAGAGATTTATTACTTAAATCCTTGACCAATAGATTATATATTGATAATTCCAAAGTTACATATATAAATATGGTTTTTTATAAGGATAAGATTCAAGTACCACCTTTTCACTTAACTATTAAAATATTGGGAAAGAATGTGCATAGTTTTTTGGATGACTTAGGTGCCTCCACCAATTGTTGGGGATCAACCAACAATGGATTACACTTGTGAAAGCAATAAACGCGGAAATAAATCAGATAGATAAGCAACTAGAATGATAAATAGCACAGAACAAGATATACAAGAAAACACCCTGAAAACTTGTATTAAAACTCTTTACAATAGGAATACAATTGAAGAAACTTCATTCTTCCACACCTCTCTCAGATGCACACAAGATCTCTCACTAGATCTCTATTCCTCAAGAGCTCTCTCTCAAGTACACTCAAATCCAACAACCTGGATTGATGCAACTCAGTACTGTCCTTCAAACATTCACAATGTTCTACTCATACTATTCCATACATTAAGCTAAGAAGATCTTTCCTACATATAGAAATAGGAAACTTGAGCATGCTCTTACAACAAACAGTTAAGCCACTTCAACAAGTGCTCTAAAAATAATATTGCTAACAATAGAGATGCGAGCTTGAATCTACAACTCAAACTCATCATGCAAACACTCGCTTCTATCCTCGAAAATCACTTTCTGGACACACAGGTAACCGACATCGGTTCCTGCCTGTTTGCCTGTGACCGTCACCGGCCGACCACACTACCGATGTTGGCACCTCTGTAACTGCAACTAACCAACGTCGGTCGCTCCTGACCGACGCCAGCGTCTGTGTAGACCCGAACCTATTTGTGTGCTCCTTGGTGAAGCTTTTAGCTCCACACCCTAACAATCTCCCACTTGGAGATAAACCAGCTGCACCAGTACCTGTACAACAACATCTTCTAGCTCCTCCATCTTCAACTCAATCATGAAGACCAATAGAAGTTGAATGAAGATTCAACTTCTCCTTAGTAACCGACTTTGTTAGCATATCAGCAGGATTCTTGTCTATATGGATCTTCTCTAGCTTCAACTCACCATCTTCCAATACCTGCCGTATGAAGTGGTACCTTAGCTATATGTGCCTGGTTCTAGAATGAAAAGTTGAGTTCTTAGCCAAATGGATTACACTCTGACTATCACTATACAGCCTGTAACTCCCATGCTCCATTCCAAGCTCTTCCATGAACTGTGTCATCCATATCATCTCCTTGCTAGCTTCTGTAGCTGCAATGTACTCTGCTTTTGTAGTTGACAAGGCTACAACCTTCTACAACTTAGATATCCAACTAACTGCTGTTCCACCTACAGTAAAAACATAACCTGTAGTGTTCTTCCTACCATCCAAATCACCTGCCATATCTGAATCTACATAACCATGTAGAGAAGTATCTGAACCTCCATAGCATAAGTGTCTACTGCTGGTTCCTCTCAGATATCTAAGGATCCATTGAACTGCTTTCCAATGTTCCTTACCTGGATTGGCCATATACTTGCTTACTACTCCCACTGCTTGGGCAATATCCGGTCTAGTACATACCATTGCATACATCAAACTTCCTACTGCGGAAGAATATGGAACCTTACTCATGTACTCTACCTCATCATGTGAATTAGGACATTGTTCTTTACTTAACTTAAAATGTCCAGCCAAAGGTGTGCTTACCGGTTTTGCATCCTGCATATTGAACCGTTTCAACACCTTGTCCACATAATCTTCTTGAGACAATATCAACTTGTGATTTTTCTTGTCTCTCTTAATGCTCATGCCAAGTATTTTCTTAGCTGCTCCCAAATCCTTCATAGCAAACGTTTGATCTAATTTCACCTTAAGCTCAGAGATATCCTGCATGTGAGATCCTGCAACCAGCATATCATCTACATACAACAATAGAATAATATATCTACCATTATCAAATCTCTTAAAATATACACAATGGTCAGATTGACACCTACTATAGCCATGCTCAGTCATAAACCTGTCAAATTTCAAGTACCATTGCCTAGGAGCTTGCTTGAGGCCATACAAGCTTTTCTTCAACCTGCACACTAATTTCTCCTTATCCTTGACCTCAAAACCTTCTGGCTGTTCCATGTAAATTTCCTCATCCAAATCTCCATGAAGAAACGTTGTCTTAACATCTAGCTGCTCAAGATGCAAATCCTCAAAAGCAACCAAAGACAATACAACCCTTATAGAAGTCATCTTAACAACAGGAGAAAAAATCTCACCAAAGTCAATACCTGGCTTTTGTGTAAATCCTTTAACAACCAATCTGGCCTTATATCTCATCTGTCCATCCTCACCTTCTTTCAACCTGTAGGTCCACCTGTTCTTCAGTGTTCTCTTACCAGCTGGCAATTCAACCAAATCCCATGTTTGGTTCTCTCTTAAGGACTCCATCTCCTCAACCATGCCACGCTCCCACTTACTCCTGGACTCCACTTGTAATGCTTCTTCAAAACTTTCTGGTTCTCCACCATCGATTAGCAATAAATAATATAAGGAAGGAGAATATCTAATTAGAGGCTTACTTACCCTTTCAGACCTCCTGATGGGTGTCTTGGACTCATTTTCAACAATCTGTCCACCCAAATTTTCTGATAGTGACCGACCTCGGCCACCTGTAGACCTGTTACTGGCCGACGCCGGTTCTTCCTGGCCGACGCCGGTGCCTGGTCTGCTGACGTCAGTCTCTGTATGACCAACATCGGTTTCTGTACTACCGACGCTGGTCCCTAACCTGCCGACGTCGGTCTCTGTGTTTTCCTGTAAGTGATTATTTATTTTTCCCACGAGCTCATTTTGGACCATAACTTCATCCAATTCACCATTGCTCTGCCCAGATTGATCTAGCTTCCTTATCTGATCACTGTACATCACTCTTTCATTGAAAACAACATCACGACTCCTAATTACCTTGTTAGTTCCTAGATTCCAAAATCTGAAACCAAAATCATCTGAGCCATAGCCTATAAACGTGCACCTCATAGACTTAGCATCAAGCTTCTTTCTATTTTCCTTATCTATGTGCACAAAGGCTTCACAACCAAAAACTTTGAGATATGAGAGATCTACCTTTTTACCTATCCATGCCTCTTCTGGAACTCCACCATCCAGAGCTGTAGAGCGTCCTCTGTTGATCAGGTACACTGCGGTGTCAACTGCTTCTGCCCAAAACTCTAAGGGCAACCCTGCATGCAATCTCATACATCTTACACGCTCCATAATAGTTATGTTCATCCTTTCAGCAATACCATTCTGCTGAGGTGTCCTTGGAACCATCCTTTGCCTACGGATTCTGTGAGTGTAACAGTACCAGTTAAACTTAAGACTGCAGAACTCACTACCATTATCAGATCTCAAGCACTTTAATCTTCTGCCTGTTTCATTCTCAACCATGGCTTTCCAAATCTTAAAAGTCCCAAAAACATCAGATTTCTTTTTAATACAGTAGATCCATACCTTTCTTGTGGCATCATCTATGAATGTAACATAGTACTGTGATCTGCCAATAGAGGCTACCTGAGCCGGTCCCCACACGTCTGTGTGAACAAGCTACAACTTTTGCCTTTTCTTAGTAGACCCAGTCTTGAGAAAACTAACCCTTTTCTATTTTCCAAATACACAATGCTCACAAAATTCTAGATCCATACTTTTCAAATCTGAAAGCATACCTTTAGACTTAAGAATTGACATCCCCTTCTCACTCATGTGGCCAAGCCTTGAGTGCAACAATTTAGCATCCACATCTGAAGTAGATAAAACGGAAGGAGATTTGTTAGTAACACAATTACACAAATAGAGAGTACCTTCTCTCTTACCTATGGCCATAACAAGTGCACCCTTGGTCACCTTCCAAGAATCTGCTGTGAGAGTTACTGTACAACCCTCATCACCTAGCTTACTTGCAAAAATCAAATTTATCTTCAAACTAGGAACATGCATCACATCTCTCAACACCCATGTGTTGCCATTCTGCATCTTCAGCTGCACTTTACCTTTGCCAGTAATCTTACAAGGCTCATCATCCCCTAAGTACACTATTCCAAAATCTCCATGGATATAGTCACTGAAATATTCTCTGTTAGGGGTAGCATGGAAAGATGCACCAGAATCTAATACCCAAGATTCTATATTATTATGCAAAGAGAAAATAAGAGAATCCTGTGCAATACCTACAACCTTTGTCTCTTCCTTTCCTTCGTGCTGATTCTCCTCCTTAGGCTTTGACCAGCAATCTCTGCTTATGTGCCCCAACTTTCCACAGTTCCAGCATTGTGGCCTTCTGCCATTTCTGGATTTGGATCTACCTCTTCCCTTAGACTTAGATCTTGATCTCCTCTTGCTCTTTTCTTTTTGCCTTCCTCTGCTCTCGAGATTTAAAGCGTTCCCAGATGTCCCAGATGTCTCTTTTGTGCTTTTCCTGCGAATTTCCTCATTCAAGATAACACTAACCACATCCTCTACTTTTAAAATATTCGAAGCAGAAGCAGTATTAGAAACTGCCATTACCAAGCCATGCCAGCTTTCAGGCAAAGAACATAATATTAAAAGAGCTTTTATTTCATCTTCAAACACAATATTGACTGAACTTAACTGGTTAACAATACCATGGAAATCATTCAGGTGATTAGAAACAGATCCACCTTCTTGCATATGCAAATTAAATAACTGCTTCATTAAATATACCTTATTTGAAGCTGAGGGTTTTTCATGCAAATTTGCTAACGTAGTCATTAACTCTACTGTAGTTTTTTCTTGTGACAAATTAGATATCACAGTGGAGGCTAGACTCAGTCTTATAGACCCAAGAGCCTTTCTGTCAAGAACTTCCCATTCTTCATCCTCCATGTCCTTGGGCTTCTTTACTATCCCACCTAACGGTAAGTAAAGATCCTTCTGATACAGATAGTCCTCTATCTGCATTCTCCAGTGCTGATAGTTCTTGCCATTAAACTTTTCCATTCTCAACTTACTTTCTTCTGCCATTGCTTCTCCCACTCAAATAGAAATCCCTACAAAAACCCCTGTGAGCAACCTGTAATCCAAACACACTACACAGATCTGAACCACCTGTTAGTGAACCTGAGCTCTGATACCACTTGTTGGGGATCAACCAACAATGGATTACACTTGTGAAAGTAATAAACGCAGAAATAAATCAGATAGATAAGCAACTAGAATGATAAATAGCACAGAACAAGATATACAAGAAAACACCCTGAAAACTTGTATTAAAACTCTTTGCAATAGGAATACAATTGAAGAAAATTCGTTCTTCCACACCTCTCTCAGATGCACACAAGATCTCTCACTAGATCTCTATTCCTCAAGAGCTCTCTCTCAAGTACACTCAAATCCAACAACCTGGATTGATGCAACTCAGTACTGTCCTTCAAACATTCACAATATTCTACTCATACTATTCCATACATTAAGCTAAGAAGATCTTTCCTACATATAGAAATAGGAAACTTGAGCATGCTCTTACAACAAACAGTTAAGCCACTTCAACAAATGCTCTAAAAATAATATTGCTAACAATAGAGATGCGAGCTTGAGTCTACAACTCAAACTCATCATGCAAATACTCGCTTCTATCCTTAGAAATCGCTTTCAGGACACACAGGTAACCGACGTCAGTTCCTGCCTATTTGCCTGTGACCGTCGCCGGCCGACCACACTACCGACGTCGGCGCCTCTGTAACTGCAACTGACCGACGTCGGTCGCTCCTGACCGATGCTGGCATCTGTGTAGACCTGAACCTGTTTGTGTGCTCCTTGGTGAAGCTTTTAGCTCCACACCCTAACACCAATGTGATGTTTACAATTATATTAAAAAACATAGGTTTGATCCCAAAAAAATCTAAAAGGATGGTCTTGCAATTATACAAGTCTTCAATCCCATGTGTTAGGGAGTTGACAAATGTACACATCTAGTTTGAATCTAAGCCATGTGTATAATAGGACATAAATATTCTATTTGTTAACAATATAGAAGTTTACAACTTACTAATAATCTAGGATTGGTGAAAGACACCAAATGTATACATGCATATATTTCTCACATATGTGGTTTCCTTGGAAAGGAGTGTCTAATAAAATTTAAATATACTGAGAACAAAAAATGAAGTAATTAATCATAGATTATAATGGTAAGAATGAAAATTTTGACTTTTCATCCTCACATGAAGGTGTGTATACATTAATTACCAATCTATAAGTTCATGAACAAGAATTTGAAGGTCCTTCCTAGTTATGGACTCTCCAACTTGATGTAGCTAGGTAAAAATAGGGTTTATGTGTTGGCATAGCTCTGATTGGCATGTTATATTCCAAATTTTAACCCTAGAGAAGTAAAGTATACCTTATCAAATTTAGGATAACATGGAACTATATCTTCATATAGATAGGATATTATAAGAGATAGAACTCTAGATTTAAAATGGCTAGCTCCGTTGATCTATATTTTAGGTTAATAACATACACTAGAATAATCACTATTAAGGGTAAAAAGGGAAAAAATAAACATAAAAATAACCTATAATAATGAAGGTGATACACCAAAGATAACTCCACAAACATAATTTAATTTTTAGTAAGAAAGAAGACTACTAAATTTGACCTCAACTCAATGTTCTTCTAGCATAAATGTTTTTTCGTGGAGGAAAATTACTATGCATATCCAGGTATGGGTGAAAATAAGTTATCATCATATTCATTTCTAGTCTCTCTCTCACTTTAAAATACACCTAAAAAACACATACACTTCATGAGACCTATTAGACAAAATGTTATTACTCACACAATGTATATAAGAGCATAATAGAATCAAGGAGAAGACATTAATCACTTGTCATCCAAATACACTACTTGAAATAATTAGGCAAGATTATTATATACAAAATCAAATTTATAACTTTATTTAAATAAAAATCAAGATGTAAAACTAGCAAGGCTTCAACATACCAATTGTGGATCGTTAATAATGCCAAAATAGCTTGAATATATAGAGCATAGAAGAAGAGAGAGGATAAATGAAGTTGAAGGAATAATTCCAAGTGTCAAGGTTTGATGGTTAGTTTTTATGTAAAATATTTAATTATAAAATAGTTCATTAAGTCCTCTTTAATATCTATTAAATTGAAAGATAGCATATTATTGAGGTTGGTGTAGATACACTCCATGTCCTTCTTAAAACTACCTTAGTGATGATTAGTCCACTTAATTATTTTAAAATTACTTATAATTATGTTTATTATTGTGACCTAACATAATAATGTTTAAACAATATTTTTTACAATCATATATACCCCTCAACTAATGAAATTTATTTGCCAATTATTACTCACTCTCTTGCAGTCACTTGTTAGCCCTTTAGGCTTGAATCTTCACACTTTTCATTGTGGTGACTTGTATTTATTAAATAAATTTCATTTTAGTGATTTAATACACGTTTTAAAGACCTATTTTTGCTCTAGTGTATCAAATAGACCTCAAAATATTCAATATCACACTTCATATAATCACACTTAGGTAGCCATACTCTTTCTCACTATCTTATTCAAGACTATTTTTAATGAAAAAATTAAAAGAGGGGATTTCAGGAGTTTAAAAGGTGATAAATTGGTATGATTATTTATGAAAATACTCCACACACCTTCAAAAATAGCCTTCACCTATTAATTCCCTTTTGTACCTACAAAACACCTCAAATCCTACAAAAAGAAAAGAAAATTAGGCATATTTGCACAAGTGATAGTATAGAATAATTAGATTTCAAGGAGCTTGAGAGATTCAAAAATGGAAAACAATTTCAAGGTTAACTTACCCATATTGGATTCATTTCCATTCATATCTTCTTCATTAGGTTCTTATAAGGGTTTAGGAGGGTTTTAGGTCATTTAGGTTCTTAACATTGATTCATGAAAATTAGACACTTAAACCCAGATAAAGTTTTAAAAATTTTGAGTTGAATATCTCCCTAAAATATCCCTAAATTATTGAAACATCATGCACACTTTCCATACATATATGATCGAAAGAATTTATCTTCTCAAGTTCCTATTTGCATCTTAGATTGCCCTGAGATAGATGTAGGCCAAAATGACCAATTCTAGGTTGATATCCAAAAAATGATGGTTATTTTAAACATTATACTCTCCCATTAATGATATTAAATTTTTAGGAAAGGTCACATGGTCATATGAAATGTCACATGGTATTATTAGGCAACATGAGATCTCATGTTTAGTTCTAGGCCTAATACACATTCACTATATATTTAGGTATTTGACCACCTTTGATTGTTCATAATGACTTTATGGTATCATATATACTTTTTTACCTTAAATATAAGTATAAAAAACATCCTAAAATTCATTAAGGCTATTTAATTCATCCTTTCACCATTCATGCATTAGGTTTGTAGGTTGTATGACTATGAAGTGCCCCCTATCTGAGAAAAAATAGAGGAAACTTCCCCTATTAATTTTACCTAAGTGATACAATGTAGGTATTTATAAATTATTATTACCATCTATGTCAATTTTAAAATCTTTATCATGCTCCAAAAGCCCTCTATACCTAAAACTCCCAAAACTAGCTTCATGAAACTGTGACTGTATGCAGTATTTTTGGTTTAGGCCTAAGAACCTTAAGTTATAACTATCTATAAGGATATTTATTATTGAAATCACATGGTAATGTTATATTAAAAATTTTATAGTGGTTTAAACAAGTACATATTTAGCATACATCTTTTTCAATGTTCCACACCTGTAATTCATAGCTTAAGCTAGTCTACAGTTAGACTGTAGGTGTTTATTAGATAAGTCAAAGGATTATTTTAGGTGATGATACATTTATTTAGAATTATATTCCACACCTTTGGTTTATTTAAAAGTCACTATATACATTTCAAATATTAATATATTCATATTACCTTGATACCATGCTCTCATCTCTTATTACTAATGCACTAGTTGTCACTTGCACATTGTATTGTTACAGGTTCATTTGGCCCATTTTGACCTATAAGAATTGTATTTAATGATTATCTCCACAAAAAATTTAATGATATTAAAACCACTTTACCATAATCTCTCTTTTTATTATATAATCTCTTTATTATGTTCAAGTGTTGTCTTAAGTCATAGGTTGCAAGAAGTAAGCCATTAGGATTAACTAAAACTCATGGTATTTCACCATAAGATGACATTTTATAGAGAAAAGTATCATTTCAAATTAGTTAAGGTAACATTTCCCTTTTAAAAATTTCTTAAACACTAATTAACTATATCTCTTGAATTGAGTTTAGGATCAACCCTATTAACCGTGAATGACTTAAGAACTCCATTCAAGTCTTTAAATTGTACACAACCTATTTTCATGGGTTTTAAATAGTCTTAAAATTATCCATACATAATTATAGGTAATTTTAGATGACTATGCACATTAGGGCCTTGATTGGTCTTTACTTCATGTCTTATCACCCCATCTCAATAAAATTCTAGGTCCTTCAATGGAGAATATTGACAATCCATGCTCTGAGGGAGGTGAAAACCAACATGGTAACCTTTAATTAAATCCATCTATAGGAGGATGAACTCTACAATTATGGAAACACTTTTCTATAGTTGATTAATTCATTTATAGCACAATGAGAGTGATCCTACTTATCTCTTAATATTTACACATGCCAAATAGTTTTAAATCCACATGAGGAGGATGAAAATACTCTAAAAGTCTACATACAACACTTGGTTCACATATATCAATGCAAATAGAGGAGAAAATTGAGGTGTTAGGAATGTGTAGGTAGATTTTAGGTGCTAACAATATTAGTGATTTTTCATATATTATAAACCACCATTTTTATAACTATGACCATGAAACAAGAGTAAACAAGGACCCCTAACATCCACTAGGTTCATTCTAATAAATCCTTGAACCAAATAGGTTGAACCTTGTCCCCGCTTAGTGCGAATGCACAAGTATTTTATTAATATTAAAAAAATAAGTACATAAGGGTGCCTTTACTCCATTAACCCTTTTACATTGCAAATATTAATTTATATAATTTTTACCAATGATCGGTAAAAACAACTAATCCTATAACCAACAATTTATGGGAAAACAACTCGTAAGGTAGTTATAATTAATTAACTCAAAAATATAAAACTACTTAAAACTAAAACTAAGTAATTTTATTTTATGGGGCTGTCTTTACTAAAAGATGCATGCCCCATTAACAATAATATTAATTAACCTACCAAAAAAACTAACCTAATGTTAAGAATTTGGAACAAGTCCTAACAAACCCCCCTATGATCCAAGGTCAGGTCTTTAGACACATACCAAACATTTTTCTAAATTTTTCAAATTTGATTCTGTCAAGGGGTTTTGTGAAGATATCAACTGTCTGATCAGTAGTTGGGCAATATATTAGATCAAGAGATTTCTTTGCCACCAACATTCATAGATAATGGTATTTGACATCCATATGTTTTGTTTTGGCATGAAACACTGGATTCTTGGACATCTTGATTACACTTTGATTATCAATGTATAACTGTGTAGGAGAAAACTAAGAAACTTGAAGATCTTTAAGAATACGACATAGGTAAAAAATTTATCTGGAAGCATCCCATGCTGTTTTATACTCTGATTCTACTGATGAATTTTCCATTGTATCTTACTTCTTACAACACCAAGCAATGGCAGCTGAACCCATATGCATAGTGTTTCCTATGGTTGACACTCTATTATCCACACATCTACCAAAATTTGCATCACAATATCCAACAAGTTTGAAGTTCTTGTTGTGGTGGTATTCAAGGCCATATGTTTTCATTCCCTGAAGGTAATGAAGTACTCATTTTGCTGCATGCCAATGAATTTATCTAGGCTCATGCATACACCTAGATAAAATTCCAACTGAAAATGAAATACCAGGCCTGGTAGTCATCAAATATATCAAACCTCCCACCAATTATCTATATGTGGTGCCATCAAAAAGGGCACTGCTATCATCCTTAGACAATTTCAAGTTACTTTCCATGGGAGTGAGGGCAGGTTTACAATCACTCATGCCAAACCTATCTAATAACTCATAAATATACTTAGTTTGTGAAATGAAAATACTATGCTCTTTATGAGTTACCTCTATGCCTAGATAGTAGTGAATAAGTCCAAGATCTGTCATCTCAAATCCATATTTTAATTCCTTCTTCATAGGCTTGTTATAGTTTTCATCATTACCTGTAATAAACAAGTCATCGACATAGAGAACAAGTATCACCATTTTCTTACCCTACACTTGAAAATAGAGAGTATCATCAGATTCACTGTGATGAAAACCAATGGATTTCAAGTATGAATCCATTTTATCATACCAAGCCTTGGGTGCATGTTTGAGCCCATATAAAGTTTTTATCAATTTAAATACTTTGTGTTTGGCACCCACCTGTTCAAAACCCTGAGGTTGTTTCATATAGACTTCTTTTTATAAATCACCATTTAAAAAATCACTTTTAACATCCAATTGATGTACTTTCCAAACATTTTGTACTACTAAGGAAAGTACCATATGAATAATGTGCCATTTGGTAGTTGGTGCAAATGTTTCCTCATAGTCAATACCTTCTTGTTGCACATATCCTTTTTCAATAAATCTTACACTATGTTTATCAATGGAGCCATATAACTTATACTTAGTCCTATAAACCCATTTACATCCAATGGGTTTAACATGTGGAGGAGGATCAACTAAAACCCATGTATTATTGTTAATTATGGAATCATACTCACATTTCATTACCTATTGCCAAACATGTTCAATAGATGCCTCCTCAAAAGTGGATGGCTTAGTGGAAGAATTAGTAACAACCATATCATAGTTTACCTATTTTTAAGAATTCTTGGGCCCTATTAAACCAACTTCATCTATTGTCAAATCAGAAAAATTACTTTGAGCCCATTTTGGATACTTAGTCAAATTATTCAAATTAGGGACTCTAGAATTCTCATTATGTGCATTATTCGAAGGGGGACTTAGAGAATTTTTAACAATTTCTAAGTTATCAACCTGTGAACTTGTAGATGAAGGAGAGGAAAGTGAAGGAATATGAGTCTCATACCATAACTTCAAAGAGTTATCCCCATTATTCAAACCCTTATCTCTTTTTGTATTTTTCCTCTCTAATTTATCAAGTTGAGAATCAATCTCTGTAGTGTTCATAGTCCCAAACTCATCAAATATTACATCTTGACTCACTATGAATTTACTAAAATCCTTTGCAAGCAAATGAAACCCCTTTTTATCTTCAAAATAACCAAGAAAGATGCATTTTCAACTTCATGGCTCCAACTTAGTTCTATTTTTAATAGGAACTAAAGAAAAACAAAGACATCCAAACACTTTCATTTTTGATGAGCAACTCAGACAACTTATCAAAGGTGATGCCTATGATCTTGTCAAAGAAATGCAACATTTCAACAAAATTCCTATAGGAACCTGGTAGTCCTTTCAAAGCAGCAGTGACTATGAGGTCATCATCTAGTTTTCCAAAACTAGCCTTAGTGTACTTAGTAGTGATATTTTTCAACTTAGACATATATTCTCCCATATCCCCATCTTCATCTAATGACAAAGTAAACAACTGCATATGAATATCTATCTTTTTATGCTAAGGTTTCTTGTCATACAAATCTGACAATGTTTTCCATGCAGTGTAACTATGAGGAGAATTTTCAATATGAACATAAGTATCATGAGTAAAATAGCATTTAATGAGAGTTAAGACCTTAGAATTATGTAAATTGAATATATCTAATTTATCCTACTCTATTGTCAATGTGAGATTTTCATTCTTAACAATATCTCATAGCTCATTAAAAACTAGTGAAGCCTCCATCAATCATTTCCAATCAAAACAATTGGAAATTGTTAATCTATCACCATCTAATTTTTTTTTTTGAATCTTTGGGATTTTTAAATAAAAGCAAGTGTAGTAAAGAAAAGTGTGACAAAATGCAAAAAGGATAAAACAAATATCACACTCACTGCACAAGACACTGCTTCTATGGGGTTTTGCACTTAACCTTTGCATAGAGCGTAAAAGAAAAAAAAGAATTTTTGATGGGTTTTACACTTAACCTCACCAAAAATCAATGATTACACCCTTATTTCACCAAATTATAACCTTATTCCACCAATTACACCCTTATATCACCATAACAATGTAAAAGAAATAGAATTGAATTCCCCCTTTTTTGATTTTTAAAACAACACAATACAATAAGTATGCATTCTACAACTTTTAGATTTAAAAGGGAATATTTCTTTTACAAAAAAATTATATTCTAAAGTAAAAATAACTTTTACCAAAAGGATTTGAACCATTGACCTCCTCCTTGCAAGCTTCTTCACAAAATAAGCTTAACCAATTGCTCTAAGAGCATTTTTAGAATATTATACTCAGAAATTTTTACTTATTCTAGATTTTTTCTATGAGGGAAAATAAAATAAAATAAAATTACAAGTGTGTAAATAAATTCAAACTTTTTCCCTTTTTCAACCTTCTCTTCCAAGCTATCTCACGTGGGACCCATTCCCAGTAAATTTATGATAATAAACACTTTAGAAACATAAGAAAAAATATTTCCTAGTTTTATACCTATGCCATGTTTGCCTGGGATGCCATGGTTGCTCTTGGTAATAATTTTTGCACATGTTCTCTCTCCTAGAGGCCATACAAATCCATACAGGGAGGATAAAAAAGATTTTGCCTGAGTTTTAGCAAATTTTTGAGGTATTTTTTGTAGGGAATGAATTCAAATTGAAGCTAGGGCATTGGAAGGCCGTACAAATCCGTACAGCTCAGAAAAATGCCAGATTTTCCTTGAGGATTAAAAAAGAGGTTTTAACTAGTTCAATAGGTGTTTATGGATTCAAAAGGGCTAAAAATGAAATGAATCAACAATGGCAGCCATGAATGAAAATTACAGAGGGTTTTCATAAGTAAACAGGCCGTACAAGTCTATTTTTGCAAAAAAATAATGAATTTAATAACATTTAAATGCTAAAAAAATCATTTTTATTCCAAATTAGGAGTTTGAACACAAGATAATGGAGTATCAAATGGCCAAAATGACCAGATTGTGGTATATAGAAAATACATAGGTTTAAATGTAAAAAATATTTGAAAAATTAAAATAATTTAATAATTTTTCAAATATTTAAACCAATAAAATTTTTAATTTATATGGCATACCTTATTTCATGCCATTAAATTCATGTGAATTTGACTTTTCACCTTGCCTTCCTTTGAATTCCCCAAGCTCCCAAAATTACCATGCTTTGATACCACTGATAACTCTTTGAACCAAATAGATTGAACCTTGTCCCCACTTATTGCGAGTGCACAAGTATTTTATTAATATTTTAAAAAAAAAAGTACATAAGGGTGCCTTTACTCCGTTAACACTTTTACATTGCAAACATTGATTTATATAGTTTTTACCAATGACTTGTAAAAATAACTAATCCTATAACCAACAATTTACAAGAAAACAATCTATAAGGTAGTTCTAATTAATTAACTCAAAAATATAAAACTACCTAAAACTAAAACTAAGTAACTTTATTTTATGGGAGTGTCTTTACTAAAAGATGCATGCCCCATTAATAATAATATTAATTAACCTACCAATAAAACTAACCTAATGTTAAGACTTTGGAACAAGTCCTAACACATTCACCTCAAATCTCCTTACACTGTTTGTACTAAAGGAAAACCATTGACCTCTCTTAACCTATACAAGATAATGATAAGAGAGAAACTAGTTTTCATCAAATTTGGAGCTGTTAAATCCACTTGATCTTATCAGTGACCTATGGGGATCTCCATACATCTTATTGAAGCTTTCACATGTGGAAAATGAGTTGAACAATCCGTACAACTACCTAAAACTACCTTTTTGTAGTTGATATTCGTTTTTTAACATTGAACCTACAAAATTTAATTTAAAAATTGTCATCTAACATTATCTAACATGAAACACATTATATACAGTCTTTACACACTTTTCCTTTGTGTAATTTATGTACAATTCTTTAGAATGACCCAAAGTGGCATAAAATGACATTAAGACAAAGTGAACAAATGTGACAAATACTAAACAAGTTTTACAACCTTCAAAGGTGACTTAACCTAATTATAAGCCATGTGACCACTTTAAAACCTATAAAATTCTATGAAAATTTGAATATATGTAAGGGATTTTGAATTAATTTGACCTATGGGTAAAATTAGTCAATATTTTGGTGATTTTTAGGGGGTAACATGCCTACTACTCTAAGGACTAGTTGACTTCTCCTATCCTTGGAAAATTAAGTCACCCATATAACGTAATTTACACTAATATGTTTTTGAAAGGATGCAAAAATCATACCAAACAAAAAATAGTGAAACAAACACACAATGCCAGGCACTAAGAAACACACCTATTCTCACAAGCACTTAGGGAACATAATAAAACAAGATATGAAAACTAGAGTGTATAAAAACTAACCTGAAGAAAACATTATCCTCCTATATCAAAGGGTAATTTTTCATCATATCTTACTCTAAGAGATGGAAGAGTGTCTTAACCATGTTTTTTTTTAGCTTTGGTTTTGATTTTCTCAACTCCTTAATGTTTGCCACTCTCCTTAGCATGATATTTAATGCAACCACAACAACTACAAAAATATCACCTATGAATTTAAACTCTTATTGTACTTAAATAATCTCAATCTTCTCATGAGACCACTTAGATACAACTTCCAATTATGCTTCATTCAAGCACGATTCCTTGACCTCCATGGTACTTTGAATGAGATTAAATTTATTACCAAATTCAAGCTCATCAATCTCTTCAAGGAGATTTTTATATTCAATCCAATCTTCATCATTATCCTCCACAAGGATATCTTATTCATTTTCCTTGTGCTATTGAATTTCAACCTTGAAAAGGTCTCCAAGTTCTTGTAAAAGTTCAATATGTTGTTGCCAATCATCTTTGCCTTCTTTCTCCTTAAGATCCATAACCTCTTCAAACTCATCCACTTGACCATGATCATGAATCTCATAATCATCATATATTTCTCCATCATGTATTTAAATCTCTTGGTGATGTTATTAAAGAAATTTTTGTTCAATAGGAACCTTACATTCCTCCCCAGCAATCTCATTTTGCTCTTTTAGAAATAATAGATTCTCAAGACCTTCATATTTACTAAACATGTGCAAATAGGTCTACCACATACCTATCACATCTTTCTTAACCTACTCATAAGACTCAAAAAACTCAACTAATGTGATGTTATTATAAATCCCCTCCTCTCTCATGTCTTCATCAATCTCCTTGTGAACAAATACAACATGATTTTGATCATATTTTTCTTCACTCAATAAGATAAATTTATGCTTATCTCCACCAAGGGGAGTCCCTATAGTGAACTATTCATCATAGACACTTGATTCATCTTCTTTATCAAATTTAACTTCATCATCTCTTTTTCAATAATTTTACATAGGATGAGTTATCCTTAAAAAAGGGATGAGGTGGGAGGGTGGTGAACAAGTTCATGGGTTGGAGAGGGAGTAGCAGGTGTGATGGCTATTTCATGAATGGGTATGGGGATGGAAGGAAAACTATTAAAATTTGGGGATTTTTAAATGGGATAATTTTTAAGGAATTATTGGAGGAAAATCATGTCTAATTGGGCTATAGTAATTTCATCTTCTTCAACAAGTATCTCACCTCTCATATCCTTTTTCAGGCCCTTCAACAGATGCAACTTTATCTTCCACCTTATCAACTAAGGCTTCTTTTTAACATTCAAAATATTCTTAGATATACCTATAATATAGATAAGCTATAGGTTCTTGAGGAGAAGGAAATGGGGATTGAACAAACATAAGGTTTTATTTCTTCACATGAACTTCTATCTCCTCATTCTCTTCATATTTATTTACCTAAGACTTCAATACCTAGATCCAAATTAGAAATTTGAGACTATTAAGATTTTTGGGAGGATCTTCTTGAGGATTATTAATGATTTCATGATGATAAGGAACATTAAAAACTTATGTGAAACATAAGAAGACTCTTGAGGATGAGAGGAAGAGACTTGTTATTCACCATATTTTCACCTTCTTCATAGCCTTATTGAGGCCCTTCCATAGATACAAATTTATTATTAATATCTTGGTTTTCACACCTTTGTAATCTATCCACCCACCATTAGATATAATTTCTCATTTCATGTAAATCTTCATCGATGAGATAGTTAGATTCTTCCTCAACCAATCTCCACTTATTCATAGATAATTTAATCAACTTTTCAACCTTTTTATGAGATGAATATGGATCACATCAAGTTCCTTATCCCATTTATTCATCACCATTTTTTATTTTAGCACATTTGTCATGAGTACCAACAATAATTTGTCTTGGGATGGAACTAAAGTAAGAGGAGAGGAATAGGGGTTTTTGTGATCTCCTAATTGTTGAGTTAGTTTCTTTGGTATTGACCTTGAAAAGGTTATCTAGGAGCTTGATAGGATATATAAGGATGATTGTGCTAATGAGAGCTTTAGAAAGGTCTACCTTGCTTGTATTGTATCATCCTCTTGATACATATGATCTCTTGCTCCATAGCCTTAATCACATATTATTTATATCATTCTTCATAGGTTTCTTCATAAGGATGTTCAATAACATCATAATCATATGGAGAATGAATACGTTGAACATAAGGTTTCCGTGGCTCATAGGGTTGATAAAAACCTTGATAGGGCTATTGAGAGACATAATATGGGTCATGACAAGGTTAATATAGATGTTTATAATAAGAAATCTCTTTGAAATCAAAATAAATAGCTTGAGTATGAGATATTATGCTTACCTTATGAATGAAAGAGTGCACTATTATGAAACCCAAACTAAAATATTGGATTTGGTAGATACTATAGGAAGTAGACTATTATATAATCTTATTATCAAAAACAACATCCACCTTGAACAACCTTCTTAGACTTCATGAACCACCATGTGTGCGAAAATTATTATAGAAAAAAATTTCACCCTAGAGAAGTCAAGTAAACCTTATCAAATTTGGGATAACATGGAACTATCTCTGCATATAAACAATATGCTATAATAGATAGATCTCTATATTTAAAAGGGCTAGTTCCATTGATCTATATTTTAGGTTCACACACTACACTAGAATAATCACTATAAGGGTGAAAAGGAAAAAATGAAACATAAAATAAACCTATACTAGTGAAGGTGATACACCAAAGATAACTCCACAAACATATTTGCATTTTTACTAAGAAATGAGACTACTAAAATTGACCTTAACTCAATATTCTTCTACCATAAATATTTCTACATAGAGGTATATTTCCATCATATCTAGGGGTGGGTGAAAATAATGTCTGATCTTAGACACTTTTAATCTCTCTCAATCTTAAAAATATACCTAACAAACACACAATATTCACGAGAATTGCTATAAGAAATGCTACTACTCAAACAATTCATACAAGAGTAGAATGGAAGCAAGGAGAAGACATTCATAACTTTTCATCCAAATACACTACTTGACATAGTTAGATAAGAGTTACATATACAAAACCAACTTTAGAACTTTATTGAAAGACAAATCAAGATGTTAAACTAGTAGGGATTCCCCATACCAATTATGTATCATTTACAATGCCAAAATGGTTTGAATATATCTATCATAGGAGATGAGAGAAAAGAAGTGAAGTTGAAGAGTTACAATTCCAATTTTCAAGGATTTAATTCCAATTAAAATTTAATAAAATGAGTTATATAACAATTCATGAAGTCCTCTTGAAATTTTTTTAATCTAAAACATAACATCTTCTTGAGTTGGCATAGAGACACTCCATGTCCTTCTTGAAACTACCTTATTGATGAGTAGTCCACTTAAATGCTTGAAATTACCTTAGATTATATTGATGTATGTACCCTACTTGATAATTTTGAAACAATATTTGTGATAGTCATATATACCCCTCAACTAATGAAATTTTCTTTGCTAATTGTTACTCACTCTCTTGTAGTCACTCAATATCCCTTTAGGCCTGACTATTCACACTTGTCACTATGGTGACTTGAATTTATTAAATAAATTTAATTTAATAGATTTAAGACACCTATTAAATACCTATTTATCCTATTTTATATAAAATAGAACTCAAAACATTAAATATCACATTTCTCACAATCACACTTAGGTAGTCACCCTTTTTCTCACTATCTTGTTCAAGACTGGTTGCAACAACCAACTTAACATAAGGGTTTTTAGGCATTAACAAGGTGAGAATTTGGTATGAGGATATAATAAAAGTCTCCACACACATTCCAAAATATCCTTATCCTATCAATTCCCTTATGTATCTATAAAACACCTCAAATCCTTAAAAAACAAAGAATTGGGCTTGTCCAAACAAGTGACATTATAGAATAATTAGATGTCAAGGAACCTAAGAGAGTTTCAAATAGATTAAAATAAAATAAAATTCCAAATAACCCCTCTTTTATTCATTTCCATTAATATCTTATTCATTGAGTTCTTATAAGGGTTTTAGGAGGGTTTTAGCTCATTTAGGTTCTTAAAATCGATTCATAAAAGTTAGATGTCTAACCCTTTAAAAAATTTCAAAAATTTTGAGTTAAATAAATCCCTAAACTATCCTTAAGTTATCTAGACACCATTCACATTTTTGGTATAGATATGAGCAAAATAAATTGTATTCTTGAGTTCATGCTTGCATTCTAGATAACCCTGAGATAGATTTATGCCAAAATCACCAATTCTATGTTTATCTCTAAAAATTTATGGGTATTGTAAACCTTATTATCTCTTATGAAATCTTTTAAATTTTTTAGGAAAGGAAACATGGTCATATGTAATTCATTAGGTACCATGAGGGCTCATGTTTAGTTTTAGTCCTAATAGGCATAGACTATGTATTTGGGTATATGACCATATTTGAGTATTCAAAATGACTATATGGCATCCTATACAATTTTTTACCTTAAATAAAACTCTATAAAACATACTGAAATGAATTCAAGGCTATTTAATTCATTATTTCACCATTCATGTATTAGGTCTATAGATTGTATGACTATAAAGTGCCCCCTATATAAGATAAAATAGAGGGTATTTACCCTATTAATTTGACCCTAGTGAGACAATAGAGGTATTTATAAAGTCATGAGGACCATCTGTGTCAATTTTCAAATCTTGATCATTCTCCAAGAGCCCTCTATACCTAAAACTCCCAAAACTAGCTTCTTGAAACTGTGACTGTATGTAATGTTTCTGGTTTAGGCCTAAGAACCCTAATTTATGACTATATATGAGGTTATTGATTCCTTAAATCACATGATAATGTGATATTACCATATTTAGAGTGTTTTAAACATGTACATATTCAACATACACCTCTATCAACCTTCTACACCTGAACTTCATTAGCTTGAGCTTGTCTACAGTCAGAATGTAGGCATTCATTAGGGAAGTCAAATACCTTTGGATTCTTTTCAAGTCACCAAATACATTTTACATGTCAATATATTCGTCTTGCCTTGAGACCATGCTCTCATCTCGTACCACCAATACATTACTTGTCACTTACACATTATATTACTACAAGTTCATTCGACCCATTTTAACCTATAAGAAATGTCATTTCTAAGTATCTCCACCAAGACATGATTGAACTCAAAACCACTTTAATTTAATATCTCTTTTTATCAAAAAATCTTTTCTTTATGCTCAAGTGTTGTCCTTAGTCTTAGGTTACAAGAAGGAAGCCATTAGGCTTACCTAGACCTCATGGTCTTTCACCATAAGATGACATTATACAACCCAAAGTCTCCTTTTAGAGAAGTTACGGTAAAATTTACCTCTTACAACTTTCTTAACGTATAATTGACTATAGGTCTTTAATTTTGTATAGGATAAACACCATGAACCCTGAATGACTTGATAGCTCTATTCATGTCTTGAAATTCTACACAACCTATTTTCTTAAGTTTTGAATAGTCTTAAAATTATTGATACATACCTACATGTAACTATAAGTGAATTTAAACATTATGGATTTGATTGGTCTTTAATAAGTGTCTTATCACCCCATATCAATATAATTATATGTCCTTCAATGGATAATATGGACAATCCATGCTCTGAGGGAGGTGGAAACCAACCTGTTAGCCTTGAGTTAAATCCATTTACAAGAGGATGAACTCTGTAACTATGGAAGCACTTTTATTTAGACCATTAATTCATTTTAAGAATAATGAGATTGATCCTATTTATCTCTTCATATTCACATGTGCCAATGAGTTTGAAATCCATATAAGGAAGATGATCATACTTTGCAAGTCCATATATAATACTTGGTTCACATAGATCAATACAAATAAAGGAGAAAGCAAAGGTGTTAGTAATGTATAGGTAGCTTGGAGGTGCTAATAATATTAGTGATTTTTCATAAAATAGAGACCACCACTTTTAGAATTATGACCATGAAATGGGAGTAAATAAGGACCCTTAAGATCCTCCAAGTTAATTCACTTCAACTCTCCTTACTCTATCCATATTAAAGGAAAAGTGTTGACCTATCTTGACCTGTCCAAGAGAGTGATATGAGATAGAAACCAAATTTCATCAAATTTGGAGCTTTTAAAGCCACATAATCTTGGAAATTACCCATGGGTATCTCCAAACATCTTTTTGAATCCTTCAAATGTGCTAGATAAGTTAAACAGTCAATACAACTACCTGAAACTACCTTTTTGCAATTGATCTTCTTGTTTTAGTGTTGACCCTATAAATTTTAGTTTAAAAAATATCATGTAACATTCTTTGATATGAAACATGTTAGATAGAGTCTTGATTCATTTGTCATTTATGTATAATTCTCTAACATGACCAAAAGTGGCATAGAATGGCATTAAGACAAAGTGAAAAAATGTGACAAAGACTAAACATGTTTTATAACCATCAAAGGTTATTTAAACTCATTGTAAGACCATGTGACCACTTTAAATCCTATAATACTCTATGAAAGTTTGAATATGTAGGGGGGTTAAATTAATTTGACCTAGGGGTAAAATTACTCAACATGACCCATATGAGAGACAATATCTAGATACATATAGGTTGAAATTCACTTAAAAAAATAATTGATCTGAGTATGAATCCCTACTCCTAGGTCTACAATTTTAATTTAATCATAATGTCAAATACTTTCAGATATCCAATGATTTAGAGCTAGTCATCAACTAGATTAAAAAGAAATACCAATGTAAACTAGCTTGTTTAAATAAGTAAAAACACCAAACATGGGATATGATAAAATACTACAAAGTATTTAACATCAGAGTCATTCAAATGGAAGTAAACTAGATTATAAACTCACTAGTAGATTCACTAACCAATTTACCACCACTCCAAGAATCTAAGATACAGAAGCTTTCTATGGAACTGGCTCCTTACCCTTCCATCCTTGACAATGTGGAAAATTTTCAAGTATTTAGGGATGATCAATAGACTATACAATTTATGAATAGTTATGGAGCCTTTGAATCTCATATTATAGATAAACAAGAGTTAAACCCATGAATATTGAATATTTAGGAGAAGATGGTGCCTTAAAAATGAAATATAATCACATTCCTATGGGGATGGTCTCATTAGAGCAAGATTTTAATTTTGTATTTGCAAGCTCAAAAGTAGAAACAACTTAAAGCAAATGAATATAATAATTGACCAACATCACCTATATATTAAAATTTGTTTGAGTTTTACTAAAAGTGAGAAATAAAATCTAAAATATATGTTAACAAAATAAAAATATGTGGTTATTTGGATGTATGAATATATGAAGGTCTTTAATCCCAAGGTCATCACACATATTATCACACTAAATCTAAAACATAAGCCTTTTAGCTAGTGACAAAAGGTAGTAAATAAAAAAATTTAACCTCTCATCTAGACAAAAGTACATAAGTTATTGGATGTGAAGATTGTCTTTCTAATTAGGCATTCTACCTAAGTGGCCAACCTAATACCAATGAGGAGGAAGAATGGATAAATTAGGGTATGTTTTGACTTCATAAACATGAAATAAGCATTATTAAAGGATAAATATACTTTACCCTCCTTTAATGAGATGATTCAAGTGGTTAGTGGATCTAAGATGATGTCCTTCTTGGATGGATTTTTAGGCTATATTCAAGTACTAGTAGAAGTAAAAGATATAATGAAGACTACCTTCACAACTAAGTGGGGAAATTTTGCATTAAAATGATGCATTTTGGCCTAATTAATGTAGGATCAAACTTATTGTGAGCTATACAATTCACAGTCAAGGACTTGTTGTAAAATGCATCATTATTTATATGGATGGCCTAATGGTGTTTTAAAATATATATAGTTTATCATGCATACCATCTACAAAAATTATTTAATAGGTGTAGGAGATATGGAGTATCACTCAATCAAAAGAAAAGAATTTTTGGAGTCATTTAAAAAAAAAATTAGGCCATGTCATTAATAAGGATGGGATTTACATTGACCCAAAATAAATACAAGGTATTTCCAAGCTAACAACTCCTAATAGTAAGGAGTTTAAGTCTTTATTTGGAAAGATAAAATTTGTAAGGAATTTTTTTTTGGGGTTTTAGAGATTGTAAAAAAATTGAAATCCATATTGAATCAAGATGCTAAAATAGAATGGACAACATAATCCAATAAATATTTATAGGATATTAAAACTGCAATTACTCAAACTCTAGTTTTGATCAACCTAGACTTCACTAAGGATTTCTTCCTTTATTATATGATTTAGATCACAAGATAGCAATTGTGATCACACAAAAGGTTGATTATAATGAACATCAAATTTATTTCATGAGTAATAACTTAAAATATGTAGAGCTAAATTATTCAATCATAGATAAATAAATATATGCACTGATTAAAGTTATGAATAAGTTTAAGCATTATAATTTGAGGAACAAGTTGTATGCCATCATTTTAGACAATGCTATCAATCTCACACTCGAACATAATAAATTCACAAAAATAAGAGGTAAATGGATGGAAAAAATATGGGTATTTTATGTTGAAATAAAACCAAACAAGATGGTGTGAAGCTAAGGAATCATCCACATCATGACTAAGATTGATCCATGAATTTGCATTGAGAAAATCAATGAGACTCAGGTGGGTAGTGGTGAATGGTTTTCAAATATCATCCATACCTTACTCACATGTATATTCCCCCTTGATCTAAATAAAGAGAAAAAATTATCTCTTAGACTTAAATTAAACCATTATATGATAAAAAGGGAGTTTTATACCAAAACAATTGTGAAGTCATATACTGAGGTGTGTTTCAAAATATGAAGAAACAACATCTTGAAAAATATACATCAAAATATAAGTTTTAGACATCCCATAAAATATTGAGGATGGGATACTACTAGCCTATAATTTTCAAATATGCCCATAGTCATGTCAATACCTACCATGAATGCCATGATTTTAGAAAAAGGGAAGTGCATGTTATCATTCCCTTAAAACTAGGCAATAAAATATGCCATTTAAATCAATGGGTTCTTGACTTAATTTGGGTGATCAACCCAAATTATTTAATAGGACATAATTTTTTCTAATAGAGACTGACTATTGTACCAAATGGATAGAAGTTGGGTTACTAATAATTATAGAATAATGGATGTTATAAAAAATTTAGAAGAGAATATATTGAATAGGTTTTGCACTCCAATATATTTTATCAATGATAATGGTCCAACAAATATATCTACATAATTTACTAAGTGGGCCTATAATAACCAAATTACCATCAAGTTATTTTTAAATTACTATCCATAAGGGAATGCAGTTTTTGAATCTACTAACAAAAATCGATGGATGTCAACATGAAGTTGAAAAATAATAAAATAATGGAATGAAATTTTATAGTAAAAGATGCACTATGGGTAGATATAACATGACATAAGCAACCCCTTAAAGCCTCACCATTTCTATTAGTATATGGACAACAACCAATTTTCCCTATAACTCTTAAAATACTAGAATACTTGTTTATGTAGGAGTGCATGGGAGAATGAAACAATCTATTATAGAATATTTGATATATTCTAGATGGAATACGCATGAGCTGAAGCACTGCATAGCTTCAATAAACACCAAGACATTGTAAAAAAGTGGTTTGATAAAAGATCTAAAATTAAGGCTTTCAATATTTTAGACCTAGTGATTTTATGGGACAAAGCACATGAGAACAAAGGACAATGTGATAATTTCACTACTTTATGGATTGTCCCATATCAAATATTTGAAATTATATGTAATAATTCCTTTCACTTGAAGGACCTCCAAGGTAGTGACCTTGCTTTCCTATTCAATTAATAGTTTTGAGAACATTATTTCATGGGTACTCCAACTAAAATGATTTTGAAAAAACTATAAGTGAAAACATATATATGTATGAGTATATTAGGTTTCCTACTTTCCATAATAAATTTCTTACTTTCTAAAATAAATTTCTTACCTTCTAGGTTAGTCTTTCCTATTTTCTTAGGTTGAGTCCCTTATTGTCTACATTTTCTCTTGGTATATTTATTGTTATGCTTTCTAGATTAGTTTTTACTAAAACTTTAGAGCATTCCAATTAATTTATTATGTTATAATTATGAAATACTTAAAAAAACATGGGGATGGTATAGAAATAAGCACAATTATCATTCACTAAGATTATGATAGTGCTTGAGCCTTTAAGATTGAGGTATGTGCTATTATTATAATAAGTTTTACTATAATTGATTAAGTTCACTAGGCCTCTAAGATTTACTTTCATATAATAATGCAAATTTTATAAATACTTCTCATTTCAAAAATATAAATTGCACTATTGCATGCTAAAACTTGGATGAAAGATAATAAACATTAAAATAGATGCACAATGGTAGGGATGTATTGACTAAAATAATGTTTCTTATAAATATGTCAAACTAATGGTGATTCATAACCCTTATTATACTTTTTTTCTATAAATAATAATAATGTGAAAACTTATGGAAGAAGGATGATTCAGGTAATCTCTACTAGGGATATGTATGCTTGGATGGTAGTAGAACAAGGCTTAAAGAGGAACTAGAGGTATCTATTTTGGGGATATGGATGCCTGGCTAGTAGCAGATAAATACCCATCCTTCTCTTACATTTGGTTATAAAATTTGAACTCAAAATGAAACCTACAATGTTTATTCAAGTCTTTGTTAAAACTCTCATAATAAGGTGAAACAAATTTTAAAAAATCACACACATAGGCCCTAAGAAAGAAAAGGGATAATATGTTGTATGGGGAAGGAGTGTTTTTTAGGGGCTAGTTCACTTATTCCTTTCTTATCAGATCTGAAGTTTTATTATGATAATTTATTGAGATTATAGTTTGTCAAATACTCAAGAATATTTTCCCATTCATTTTTTACTTATTATGCCCTAACACACACACACACACCCATTTATGAATTCAAATAAGGACCCACTATTGGTCAAATTTACTTATTTGAGGTCCTATGAGCCTTGGAGATCTATAATATTCATTCTAACATGTATAAATCTAAGGTTATTTTCAAAAGTCTAAATAAAAATCACAGAATTATGAAAATCAAAGATTTGGAATTAGTTATGAATTATTTTAAACCTTGGGTTGTCATAATTTATCTCAAAGTCAACCTTATGATTTTTAATAACTAACAAAGATAATGTGTTATGTCCTAGTGTCTCTATGATTTTAGGTACATACATGACTATTTCAAATACTTGTAAAAAAATTACACCCAAAGATCCTAAATCATAAAGTATATTTATTTTATAGAATTTGAGATCAGGATAGGTGGTGGGATCAGCAACCCTTTGGCATACAAAAATATTTAGATTTGTTAGGGTAACATAGAAGAAAAATATAGATTTTAGAAACTAGGAAAATCTTCATAAGTAAGAGATCAACACCTATCTTTAAGTGTTGTTTTTGCATGTAAAGTTAGTGAAAATTTTCCATATAGAAAGTAATAAACTACTAAATGTAACTTTAAAATTTAAATATAAATAGGAATAAGATAAAAATAAATTATTTTTGTTAATTTACTAAAATTATGGATTTAAGACTCAATATTTGGCAATATATGTAAAATCCAAGCAAAGACAAGTCACTTCACCATTAATTTATAAGTTGAACATTGTGATTCTAAGCTCTCAAGAAACCAAAGCCCTAGTTTTACAATAAATCTGCAATAACATTTAGGTAGTTTTAAAAATTAATACCCAATGTCACATTACTAAAATTGTTTGTCTAAAACCATCATGCATCCTAGCCCCCTCCTCATACTCCATATCTGAGAGCATCAAATATAGAAACATTACATTTGACAAAACTACACTTGATTTAAAGTTTACTTATTATTCATCCATCTAGAATGAAATGGAGGCCATAGTTCCATAATACTCATAGGATCAAATATATTAGGAGGATAAGCATTACATCGATGGATTACTACCAATAAATAACATTAGACTACATAACATAGCTAAAAAACTAGAGGTAATTCCCTGTATAGACTTGTTTCATGATTTATTATTTAATAAAACCTACACTAAAGATTTCTTGTATATTTTATAATGAAATAATGTAGCTAAATATGTTTTGGGGTGGACGTTTTAGAGGTACCTTAGGCTTTCATGGCTCATGGTTTCCTATAATCATGTTTTGTCTAGTGTATGGATGGAGAATAAAATTGTAAAAGTAAAATTTAAACAATGGCTGGTAAAAAGAGATAAATTGGATATCAAAGGATGTATTTCCTTTAATGGCATAATCAAATTTGGGCCAAGTATTATGGTTGGTATAAATGGCCCTTCTAAACATGTTGTATGGATTCACTAGTATTACTTATGTTGATGTAGAGCATATGCAATAGACAATAAACTTATCTTTATTTTCAACAAATCCATCCTTTAGCAATGGATTATGGATTCGGTATGCATTCCATGATTATTGTTCTCAATGTATTTATGCATGAATCTTTACATCTCAAACATGATCATTTCATTCTTTTAGTTCTCCAAAAATTAGTTCATAACTTTCTATCAGCATCAACTCACTACCATACAATTATGTTCCCTCTATTAATAACTTCCTTTATTTTTAAAGGTGATTAAGCACTAATATTACCTCCACTACTCTTTTCATTTTCTTTAGAACCAAATTCAACACCTTAACTTGGTCTTTTCACAAAGATATGGTCTCACTGCATATATAGTTATAGTTCACTAATTATAAAAATATTATTTGAAAATGTAAACTAATCCAAAGGATTCTACACTTTGTTAACATTAAATAAGAATTGATATTTATCCACTTATCTCTTAGAATCATTACTCAATCACCTTAACACCCATGTTAAATATTTAAATCACGTTCTTGTCTATCTTAGGTTCATAGTCACCATGTAGAGGGTATATATCATGATAAACAAAAACACCCAATAATAAATTAATGGATCTTATTATGAACTCATTGATAACATGTAAACTTTGAGAGATCTATACTGACTTTGTTCTCTATATTCATTGTTCATGAATTGGCACATTGAACTCTACATAGACATGTAACAAAAGAAGTCTACCACCACTATGGTTTAATTAAATACTTATAAGATTCACATGAAACTATCCTTGGAGTACATAAACATAGAGTTTGCACAAATATATTCACATGCAACTTTCCTTAGATCGCATAAACATAGAGTTCACACAATTATTTCTAAATAGAAAAATAGGGTTAGTAATTATTCTCACAAAGATTATTTGATTGTGCACATAGTCATAATTTAAAATCATACACTATTATCTTAATAATTTTGAGTCTTGAAAGGAATTAATGAACCTATGCCTATGGTTAAATGGGTATAAAGTATCTTAATTCAATATTTAGAAATAAATAATACTTACCATGATGCCCCACTTATACTTCTTGCCATTCATTACTTATTCAAATGATTGTTTTATTTGATTCTATCATGTACCTTTGGGCTAAGTATTATTAAAATTTTGACACCTCTATTATGACAATTCATAACTCTATGCTAGCTGACTATGCTCACAAATATCCATCAAGGTTATACAGAATTTTAAACCAATCAATATGAGTCAAATGAAATGGAAAACTCCTATATACCAACCACATAAAATATGAACACACAAACCAATGGATTAATATTAAAACACAATATTAATAATCCACCTTTTTTTATCATTCAAAACTCATTCATCCACCATTTTTTATCCTAAATGATAAAGTTACAGACTTTTTATTAAATTTCAAAAAAAAACATTATTTTTTTCTTGGGGTTTTATATTCTATACATTTCAATTCCAACCCCATTTCTTCTTTCATTCATGAATGATTCAATGCCAAATGAAACATCTATACAAAAAATCTCCAAACAAAAATAAACATAACTATAGTAATATAAAAAGCAAAAAATTTTAACTTGAGCATGGCTAATGACACCTAATCCTTGGGTCCCTCTTATTTGCTCTCATGACCCTCCTATGCCTACTTTCAATAATTCCTAATCATTTGTGGCCATCCAAACTTGATTCCATATAAGCTAAGACACTCTCTTCATGAATAATCCACCACCCTAGGCCCCATCAACTCAGGATAATAGCACCCAACTTAGACACTAGCACCAGACCCTAGGGTGTTTGGCTTTTAGTGCTATTGTCCAAGTGCATCTTAGGCCCCAATAGCCATTTCCTTCTAGATATTTATCTTTAATCATGTCCTCCTAACAAGAATTCATTTAAACCATGACCAATATATCTATATATAAGCCTATTCAAATATCATTTGGAAAGGGTTGGAAAATATCACTCAAGCAAGTAAGAATATAAGCAAGACCACTCATGCAATCTTCCTTATTCTGTGCATACAACTAGCCTATATAATTTCAATCCAATTCAAGACTTTACACTAGTCCCTAGTCATCTCGAGCATACTTAATTTTATAATCTCCTTCATTTCATTCACTATTGCACTAAGCACTCTTAAAGGCATAACTACATATGGCTTGATCCCTCCTCAGAGTATTGGTATGTAGGTAGCATGGCCACACACAAGGTGTGAAGAACATTAAATGCATATTATAGACACTAACTCCTTTTCCCTATTTTTTAAAGTTTAATTTAATTGCATATAAGACACAAGTATACAAATAACTAGATCTATAAGGAGCTCTATTAATAGTGAGGCTCTAAAATTTAGCACATAGGCTCACACTAACTAAGTGAACAACACCCAAAAAGCTAAAATCCATGGAAAATAGTGTTGGAGGACTATAATTCCAAATCCTAGGGTGTCTAGTTCCAACACTCTATCCAAATAAGAAATGAAGTTTAGGATTTTGTTTACGATAGTAGCCTAGTCCTACACATAAATTTCTATACCCTGTCTCAGTCAAATCAGAAAATAATAAGATAAGTTTAATTTTCTCTCTCACTACTATTTTTAGAAAAGTTCAAATTGCAATTAAATTTCCAAATCAGTACATTTAATTTGGAATGTTATTTAACAATTTTCTCCTACTTAAACCCTTTTATTATTTAGCAATTAAACACTAATTTCCCTAAAAATAATAAATCATTTGGTGAACCTGACTTAATTCAAATTGTGCATGAAAACCCTAGGAACCCTACGATAAAATTCATATTGATTTTTCCAATAAATTTCTAAAGTTTCACTTGAATATTTAAATAAATAATTCATTTCAAATTTTAAAATTTAATAGGAAATTTTAAAATAATTTATTTTTCAAACCCTAGTTGCATCAACTAGGTCCTAGTAATTTTCTAACATTATTCCAATAATTTTTTGGTTTTTTACTTGCATATATAAATAAGAAATTTGATTCAAATTTTCAAATTGAATATTAATTTCAAAAATAATTTTATTTCAAACCCTAGTTACACCAACTAGGTCCTCGTATTTTTTTAGTAATTTTTCAATCATTTTTTAAAATTTTACTAGCATATTTAAATTAAAAAATCCAATCAAAATTCAATAGTAATTTTTAAAAATAATAATTTTATCCAAACCCTAGTTACACATACTAGGTCCTATTCAATCAAACTTTTTCCACTAATTTTATAAATTTTTAGTTACATATTAAAATGATAAATTCACTTTCAATTTCATAGTTTTTCTTCAAATAATTACCTGTTAAAACACTAGTTGCATATACTAGGTCCTACTACTTTTGAGCTATCACCTTACATTCTAAATCAGATTTCAAAAATGGACCTCACTTATTTACAAATATTTCTTACATTCCTTGCAAATAATAAATAAACCATCATTGATCCTATCATGTACATGAATGATGAATTTTATCATATGTTAGTAAAAACCTTCATTCTTTACATTTCATGTTTATTTTTCATAATACGGGATGATATTACAAAATTCATTGCCAAAAATGCACAAATTTTCAAAATTATTTTTGCATATTCTTTTTTACTAATACAAAATAATTAACAACTCCATTTTTCTAAACACATTCAAAATGTTATGTTACATGTCCAAATTTTATATGACTTTATGCAAAAATTCATGATATCTATCCCTAATTTCTCTTTCTCATGTGGAAAATTTTTCAAGTTTATCATGCCAAGCACATTAGAAATGCTATGTTACATGTCAAAATTTTATATTCCTTTACTCAAAAATTCATACTCTTTATCCCTTAATTACTATGGAATGTTCTTTATAAACATATTATGACACAAATTATCACTCAAAATTCATGCATTTCATTTCACATTCATGCTTTCTACCTAAATGCATATAACTCATTGGCCAATTTTAAGTATCTTGCTATCATTACTAGATACAAGAAAACACTAGCGGTTGTATCTATCTCTCCTCCATTTGAACTTGGTACATCTAGCTCTTATCGTGCATCTACTACCAACTCTATGCCTATAGTAGATCATGTGATCAATGCTATCACCCAAGTTTATGAAGATAGGCAGGTTGATTACACCCATGGATATAGCTTTATCACTTAAGCTATCACTCGTTGAGTTATAGTTTCTATTATCATGATCCTCCAATGATTAGATTTTTACAAAGATGTGTTATATGTAGCTCTTCACAATACTAGAATTCTTTTTTTAGCTAAACCATCTTATGTTGCATTTATCCTCAACACAATGCAATAGACTAAAGAGCATATTTCTTTTGAGAAAGAAGATTTACCCCCGTAACACATCAATTAAAAACATATACATGTATATATTCAATTACAAATTAATTATGTGGTGTCAAAAGAGTGTTAGTTGATAACAATTTAGGATTTAACATTTGTAACATATCTTTTCTCAAATTACTTAACATGCAACCTCAAGATCTAAACCATTCTAATATGAACATCATAGCTTTTAAAAACATTCCATGGAAATTAATGGGTCAAATAACACTCAATCTTATCTTAGGGCCTAAAACACTACCAACTACTTTCCAAGTCATTCAAAATGACCACAATTATAATTTATTACTTGGTTAGCCTTGGATTCATGATATGGATGCAGACCCTTCTACACTCCATGCTTGTTTAAAACTTAGTCACAAAGGTTACATATACACATGACCAATAAGAAATGAACTATTTAAATATTTCCAAGTTGCTAAATCTCCATAGAATTTTATTCCACACTTTAATCTCAGTAGTATATCTATACAACCCACTACCCATAATGCACCTTCAAACCATACACAACATCATACAATTCCAAATTTTTTTATAGCACCAAGACCAAATCACCAATTTACTTCACCCTTTGTACATAAATATCCTAATAAGATGGGTTATCAGGGTAAAGGAGTTGGAAAACATGAACAAGGAATATTTAATCCTATCGAGGTAGACACACAACATAAAATGAAAGGGATATGCTATCAATTTACCCTTAATCATGATAAAACTTTTATTTACCCTTTAAAGCACATAAAATTTTGTCCACCTATTGCATTTACTAACAATATAGTTAATCATACCTCTACATTATCATTGGTCTATCATGATCTTATCAACAACATAGTTTCACCTGATATGTTTACATTAGATGAATTCTCTAATGATGAATCAATCCTATAATTTATTGGAGCATATGAGGACCTCCCATCTTGTTATCATAAAAATATATTTCAAAATCACATAAATGGCCATACATACTTTGAATAAAATATAGATTCTTCCCTAGATATACCAGTTGACTCAGATGATACTATTTGAATAAATCCATATACACTTGATCATTCCAAATTAATTAATGAAGAAACAATAAATTTTAATTTTGAAAGTAACTAGGATCCATGTATTATCTTATTAGCCACTACACTACAAAAGGAAAAGGATATAAATATTTGTCAAATTTTATAAAACTCTTTATTTGGTCCTATTTAGATATGCTAGGAATTGATACATCTATAACAGTCCATTGAATTCCTTTATACCCTGATGGTAAAATAGTTAAGAAAAATATTCACAAAATGCATCCCAAGGTGGCTCTCCTAGTCAAAGATGAAATCCAATGCCTCTTAGATGCTAGTTTCATTCAACCAGTAGCACATCCTGGATGTATTTATTATACAGTTCCCATAGTAAAACCCAATGGCCAAATTTGATGTTATTTTTATTCTTGAGATTAAATAAATCATGCCCCAAAGATGATTTCCCTTTACCATATATCGACATGATAATAAATTCAACAACTAGATACAAAATTTTATCATTATGGATGGTTTTGTCAATTATGACCAAATCAAAATTGTTGAAGAAGATAACTTATGGTATATTTTGTTACATTATCATGCCTTTTGGATTAAAGAACACTAGATCCATGTATCAACATACTCTGACACACATTTTTCATGACTTGATTAACCATACTATTAAGGATTATGTTGATGATATATTAGCTAAATCCAAATAATGACAACATCATGTTATTGATTTACAAAATATATTTCAATAACTTAGGTAATACAATGTTTAATTAAACCCAAAGAAATGTGTGTTTGGAGTTACATTATACAAAATCTTAAAAGTTTCATTATTTCTTAGCATGGCATAGAGGTTGACCCTAATAAAGTCAAATTAATTATTGATATGCCACCAACTATGAACTTAAAACAACTTCAATCCCTAAAAGATAAGATCCAGGTAATCCATCTCTTTATAGCACAACTTGGTGATAAAAATTAGTCATTCACTCAATTACTAAATAAATATATGAAGTTTGTCTAGGACCAAGATTGTCAAGAAAGATTCAATATAATCAAGTAATACCTTCTTAATCCACCTATTTTAATGACACCTATCCCTGGTAATCCTTTCCTCCTATATATATCAACAACAAATCACACACTAGGACAAATCATAGCACAACATGATGATCAACATACTGAGCAAGTAGTTTATTACATCTGTCACACACTAATTGATTATGAAAAAAATGATTATATAATTGAAAAACTATGTATAGCATTAGTTTTTGCTACATAAAAAATCTGACATTACATGGTCAATAATGAGACTCATGTCATTACAAAAGTAGACCCCTTGAAAAACTTATTGGTAAAACTAAATATTTCTAGTCACATTTCAAAATGGGTTATATTGGTTATAGAGTTTGACTTAAAAATAGTCCTCTCAAAATCAATAAAGGAACAAATCATTGTAGAACATTTGACAGCAACACCACTCTTGAATACCAACCCTATTAGTGACACATTCATAGATGATTTTACTACTTATTATACTTATTCAGATACCTAGACCATGTTCTTTGATGGTTGTCAATGTGTATCCAGTGTACAGGTAGTCATTGTCTTTATTGATCCTTTTGGTCTCATAGTTCTTATAGCATATTGATTAAGTTTTTCTTACACCAAAACATTGTAGAATATGAAGCACTTATCTTATGTCTATTTGTGTCTCGGTCCCTCCAAATTAAAACTATTTGAGTCATCGATGACTCACAACTAGTGATCAATAAAGTTAATGATGTCTATCAAACAAAACAAAATCATCTTATCTCATATCATAACATGGTAAAATGTTTATCATCATAATTTGATTACTTTTCTATATAAAGTATACCAAGAAAAGATAATTGACATGCAGATGCAATGTCAAGTGCTACATATTTTATCCCTATCAACATCAATAATGATCAATCTACTTTAATAATTAAATGATTACAATCACCATCAATATCTAACATATATCTAATTTCACTATCTATCCTATCCACTATATGCAATTCTACAACTCCAAAATGGTTCTTTGACATCTATAATTTTCTAAACAAATCTATTACACTAGATAATTTTTCATGGAATAACAAGTATAAGTTACATAAACAAGAATTTTATTATGTAATCATTGGTGGGGACATCTTTAAATGATCCTTTGATGGATAATTACTTAGATGCTTGACTTCAACAGAATCCAAAATTGCTCTTACACAAATACATGATAGTGAGTGTGGTGGTCACTTTAGTGGAAGGGTCATGTCACACAAATTGATTTGACAAGGTTACTTTTGGCCCACTATGGAAGAAGAATGTTTACAATACAAAAATCTATGTGATAAATATCAATGACATAATAATTTATAGCCTGCACCTTCACATCAATTATAACCTATTATTTCTCCATGGTCACTCATATTATGTGGATTTGATCTTATTGGAAAAATTAACCCAAAATTTTCTAGTGGGCACAAATTAATCATCATAGATATCAAATACTCTACCAAATGGGTGGAAATTGATCCAATTCAATCTACTATAGGAGAGGATATCCATAGCTTCCTCATGACCCACATTATTTCATTCTTTAACTTACCTAAAACTATCATGTTTGATAATAGAACATCATTCAAGAACAAAACTACCAAGAAATTGTACACAAAATATAATATTAAACACACATTCTCCACTCCATACTACCCACAAGGAAATGGTCAAATAGAATCCAATAATAAAACAATCAATAACATTATGAGAAAAATAGTGACCAAATTTGGAGATGATTGGCATAATTAGTTAGTATTTATATTATGGGATTATTGCACAAGTATTCATACACCCACAAGAGCCACTCCTTATTCGCTTGTTTATGGCACAAAAGTATTTTTACCACTAGAATTAGAAATCCCATCACTTTGTGTCTCCCTTAAGGGTATTCTCACTAATGACTAATATCATGAAAAGTATTTACACCAGCTTGAACAAGTAGACCATACACACATTCAAGTAGTATAACATCTCAGAATATACCAACAATGTATACAATGATCTTTAAAAAAATTATTTTACACCAAAGAATTCAAAGTTAATGATCTCATTCTCAAAGAAAATATTTGTGATGTCAATGCCAAAGAATAAATGAAAGGAAAATTCAAACCAAATTGGTTAGGTCCATACATCATGACTGAAAAGCTTATCCCTAAAGTGCATCATCTAGATTCACTCAAAGGAAAGAAACATAAAAATATAATGAGCATTATGCATTGGCTTACATTCCATGTATAGTATGTTATTTTACACATTTCTTATACATAGTTTCTTTTTAGTATTGTTTGTACATAGTTCCTTTCAATTCTCATACATAATATCTTTTGATTTATTTTACATAGCTTAAATATTTAAAAATATAAAAATAAAACAAAATCACAAAATAAAAAATATATATAACATTTTAAAAATTCAAATACATTCAATTATGTCAAAATAATAGAAAAATTTATATTGTATCCATCATCCATGCTTTACACTTATACTACTATGATAGGACATACATTCACTATTTCATGATATTTTATTTCAATTTATCTACATTATCATGCTTCACTTGATCTTCTTTGAGTGTGTATAGTGATATCTAGCAACTTGATTGCTTCACTCTACCCATCGAGGGGGCATCCTGCTTTTATATTTGAGACACACATTGATATACATACCCACTGGGGGAATTTTCAACATGAATACGCCATCCAATTTATGCCATTCCTAGACTACACACTCTATTTATCATGTTGATGTATATTACTTATTAGCTTACATAGATTACTTAATCAACATTTTACTAGTATTTAGCACTTATGGTTTTTTTAGCATATACCTAGTCTTGTACTACTCATTTATTGCATAAATTCATCTCTTAATTTGATTAGTTATATATGATTATACTTACAACCTTTAAATTCTTTATTTTATTGCTTAGCATAAATTCATGTGCTTGCATTTCCAATTCTTGCTTGTCTCCTATATGTGCCTTAAGACCTTTGCTAATGTCCTTCACTTCTATTCATGTGTGTGCCTTAGGAGATTTTCTAATTCCTTTTGATTGTACTATTCTATGTGTCTATGGCCCTTGTGCCAACATTAATTTCTCCACTTGTATACACATGTGGCATTTAAAATACCTTGTATGATTGATTTCCAATTTAAGTGACAAGTGACCATGTCCATTATTTGTTTGGCCCCTTGGTCACTCTTGTATGCTTGTTTCTTGATTTCTTCTCGATTGTTGTAATGCCATGATCCACATCATGTATTTTTTCCTATTTTATTGGATGCCATGATGGACATCATTCTCCATCCCTCCTTGAACAAACTAAAAATTAAAATTTACATATTTTAAATTCTATTTCCATACATTACACATGCTATTACATTATTATATATGTCTAGTCATACCCTACTGATCTAACAATATCTCAATTTAAATCATGCCATATATTGATATATCTTATTGATTATCATTGCTATATCATGTCTATTTCTAGTCTAGCATATTTTCATGGATTTTTTTTCTAAGGGTAGTCATTAAAAGGTATCTATTCCTACCCTTAGAAGAGGGGAATAAAATAAGGGTTTTTGATATAAAGATCAGAGCTCTTATCGATCAAAAAATCTAATTTTAGGCCAACCAAAACAACAACAATCATCAAACCACTCAAAATAGACTAGGCAGATAGTCAAGATTCTAGAATAGTGATTAGTCTTAGCTACAAAAAATAGCACTAAGGCTAGAATATAGTTCCACTAGTGCTACTATCCATTTGTAGTTCTCATAACCAAATAGAAAAAAAAAAATTCAAAAATAGATAAAAAGGTAAGATCAATTATAGTTTTGTCAGCTATAGTTTAGATCAGACTAAATAATTTAAATATATATTTCCATAGAGAATCTATATATAGGGGAATCATACATCACATGGTGTCTCTCAATTGTAGTTTTAGATATCCATGTTTTAGATACTACTGATTGGGGGTAGATTACACAACATGTTTTCTTTTTTTTCCAAGTTCATCATTACACAAGTGTTCTTAGAAATTATGTGCCTTACTCTATCTATAAGTGGTTGACATAATTTTGTAGTGACTTTCATAAAATACTAACCTCCACATTCTCAAGTTCTTGAGTGGCTTCCACATAAGCAAAATTTTTAGTTTTGGAGTGGCTTTCATACAAGCCTAATCTCCATATTTTCCAAGTTGGCCAACATTGGTCTAGATTACAATACACATTTGGCTATCCATGACACATTGTCATATTTCTAAATCATTCATGAGATTAAGGATCCATCTCATATGACATACTTGTTCATATCATTATCAGTTTATAGCTTCACTTTATGGGGTAATAATGGAGCCAAAGGACCAGCCTTTGTATTCTTAAAGTACCTATTTAGAGGGATTAAAAACATAGTCCAAACACTAATCAACACACATATGACCACCTAGATTCACTTATTAGGAAAGGATGGAGCCAAAGTGCTAGCATTTGTATTCTTGAGCCAACTATTCAAAGGTATTTTACACATAGTTCAAACCCTAACTAACACATGTATGATCATCTAATTTCAGTTAGTAAAAAAATGATAGAGCTGAAGGGCTAGCCTTTACATTCTTGATCCACTTTCCAAATAATAAAGCACTCAGCTCCATTTGTGATATAACTTTTGGTACAACATCATTCAAAACATACCCAACACACCCAGCCTTACTCAATATCACAAAAGGTTTTGTATTAGTTAATGTACCTAGTGAGGTGTATTCATTCCTTTCTCATCCTCTCTTACCCAACTTTGTATGTTCTTTTTTTTATATTGCATATAATAAGAACTGATCTACTCTTTATTTTACTTTTATAGATTCACACTTACACAATGTGCTCTCTATGCACTATCCAACATCACTCAACATCACACAAGGTTCATGGGCTTCACATTTGTAGGTAAGTGTAGGTATGCTTTATATTTTCCTTTATCCTAGTATTTTTCTTTGTTACATCACTAGAATAAAGGGGGGGGCAAATTTAGTCATATAAAATGCAAAAATTGGTAACTTTAGCATGGATAATGATACATGATCCTTAGGTCCATCTTGTTTTCTCTCATGGCCCTCTTAGCCTTACTTTCAATTATTCTTAGTTATCTTTAACCTTGCAGACTTGATCCTAGCTAAGCTAGGACCCTCTCTTCATGACTAATCCATCCCCCTAGGCCCCATCAGATTAGGACAATAACACCTAACTTGGACACTAGAGTTAGACCGTAGGGTGTCTAAATTTTGGTGTTATTGTCCAAGTGCATCTTAGGCCCCAACAACGATTTACTTTTAGATCTTTATCTTCAATCATGTCAGCCTAACATGAATTAATTTAACCTATGACCAATAGATCCATATATAATCCCATTCAAAGATAATTTGGAAAGGATTGGAAAATGTCACTTAATCAAGCAATAATAAAAGCAAGATCACTTAATAAATATTCCCTATTCTCTACATATAGCAAGCCTATACACTTTCAAGCCAATTCAAGACATTACACTAGTCCCTAGTCATCTCAAGAATACTCATTTTTAGCATTTCTTGCATTTTATTCACTATTACACCAAGCAATCTTAAAGGGATAACTACATATGTCTTGATCCCTCCTCAAAGTATTGGTATGTAAGTAACATGCCCACACATAGGGTGTGAATCACATGTTAGTGCATTTTACACACACTTACCCCTTTTTTATATTTGTCAAAATTTCATTCAAATTCATAGAAGACATAATTACACAAAGAACTATCTCTAAAAGGATCTCAATTGATAATAAGGCTATGAAATTTAGTACACAGGGTCACACTAACGAGGTGAACAAAACATAAAAATCTTAAATCCTCAATACTATAGAGCCAAAGGAATATAGTGCTAGATCATGAGGTGTCCAATTATAATTATCCTATCTAATCAAGAAATAAAGTTTAGGATTATATTTGAGATAGTTTCCTAGGCCTACATGCAAATTTCCAAACCCTGTCTCATTCGAATTAGCACAAAATAAGATAAGTTTAAGTTTTTTCTCTCTCACTACTATTTTTAGAATAGGTCAAATTTCAATTAAATTTCACAAATCAATATCTTTAATTTATAATATAATTTAATAATTTTCTCCTACTCAAACCCTTTTATTAGTTACTAATTAAACACTAAATTCTCTAAAAATAATAAATCAATAACTAAATTGGCAACTATAAATCTAACTTCCTTTAGAACTTACCTAATGATTTATAACGTGAATCAAGTCAGGAATTTAGATATCATTAACCCTATCTAACAATTTGAGACTTATTGAAACAAAATGAAAGTCTCTTAACTTTTTCTAAAACACTTTAAAATTCAAAATAAGTTTACCTAGCACTTAAAATGGACTTCTAAAGACTCAAAACATAAAGACTATTTACATTGGGTAGTGATGCTCCTACATCATACTATCAAGGATAAAATAAAAAATTTCCATAAAAGTTATAAATGATATATCTATGAGATTATTTGTAACATTCTTCTTCCACCTAGATCCCATGGTCTATTTGAGATAGCTAGGCCTTTGTAACGCTTGTTCTTCTTGGATTTTATTTACTCCACTCCTCTCTTACTCCTTCCTTATGATTTTATTTTCCACTTATTCATCTTTAGATTCTTGGTTCTCTCCTACAACCAACCTGCACATGGAACACACAAATTAATAAAAACAACCTATTACTCATCTTCTTGGCTATCTCTTGCTTGCTCATGCTTTCTTGTTCTCTCCATGTTTGTTTCTACTTGTGGAAGTACTATTGTGATTAGGGAATCTTATTTAATTTATTTAGAATACAATATGCATTTATCTTCTATTGAAACTTTCTTTTCTTCATTCACCACCTTATCACTATATAATGCTCTTTCTATGGTTTTTATTTCCCTCTCTAGCTACTCAACACTTTCATATATAAGCTGAAAATTAGATGTCTTTTTTCCCTCCACGCCTTTAATGAGGCTCTCAAGATGATCTTATTCAATCTCTTGGTCATGTCCTTCACATATTTGGCTAAAACATTCATCCTATTTACTTGGATACTCATTCCAAAACTTATGCATTTCCATCTTCACTTGATTACATAGCTTCCTTTTATTTTCTCTCTCTTCTCTCATGGTTTGCATTCTCTTTCTTCTCATAAATATTTTGATTGGTTATTTGATTATATTCCTCTTCATTACCCATATAAAGTGTGGGATCTCAATCTCTTTCAACTACTCTATCATGAGGTTCATCAAGGCTGTTTGTTGCTTCATCTCCTGCATCTCTCTTTAGAAGTATTCTTCTTATTCTTTCCTTCTCAAATCTCTTTCCTTTTTATTTATCAATGGGTATTTTTTGTTAGGAATCTCCATCATCATCATCTTCACCATTTATATCATCTCAACCAAGTCTCTTTCATCTTGATCCATTTTTTATCTAAGGCATCTTTTTATATCCAATCCTTTGAGCATTCACTTTACTCTCTTTTATTGAGCTTTTTGAGTTCTCTATTTACTCTTGAGCATATTTAGGCTTTTTAACTACCTTGATCAACTTCTTATATTCACCTACACTATGTTTAGCAACTCATAGTAATCTTTCAATGAACTTGAACAAATGAATAAACTAAAAATCAATCAACAAACATATACCTTCACTTGAAAAACTTTTTCTCCACTATTTCCCAAAGACACTCCATATATAATACCAAAATGATATAGAGCATATGCAATAGACAATAAGATTATCTTTATGTTCAAAAAATCCCTCCTTTAGCAATGGATTATGGATTCACTATGCATTACATGATTCCTATGGTCAATGTATTTGTTCATGACTCTTTACATCTCAAACATGATCATTTCATTCTTTTAGTTCTTAAAAAATTAGTTCACATCTTTATATAAGCATCAATTCACTAGCATACAAGTATGTTCCCTCTATAAACATTTTCATTTCTTGTCCAAGGTTACTAAGAATTGATATTACCTCCACTACTCTTTTATTTTCCTTGAGAACCAACCCTAATGCCTTAACTCATTCTTTTCCCAATGATATGGTCTCACTATATATATAGTTACAATTCATAGATTATAAAAAGTTTGTTTTAAAATTTAAACTAATTTAAAGGATTCTACAATTTGTTAAAATTGTATAAGACTTGATACTTCTCCACATATCTCTTATAATCATTACTCAGTCACCTTGACACCCATATTACAACTTTAAACCACATTCTTGTCTATTTTGGGTTCACAATCACCATGCAGAGGGTATAACATGATAAAAAACAACCCCTAATAATAAATGAAAGGTTCTTGTTAAAAATTCATTGATATCATGTAAACTTTGAGAACTCTATAATGAATGTGTTCTCTATATTCATTATTCATGGATTGGCACACTGAACTCTATAAAAATATGTTAAAAAAGAAGTCTACCAACACATTGATTCAATTAAATATTTATAATATTGACATGTAGATATCTTTGGAGCACATAAATACAAAGTTTTCACAAATTGATTCACATGCAGCTTTCCTTATAGCACATAAAGATAGAGTTTTCATAATTCTTTCTAAATAGAAAAATAAGGTTGATAATTATTCTCAAAAAGATTATTTGATTATGCACATAGTAATAATTTCAAATTTTACATTTTTGTCTTAATAATTTTGAGTCCCAAAAATAATTCATGAGCCTCTACCTATGGTTAAAGGGGGTATACAATATCTTAATTCAATATTTAGAAACAAACAATACTTACCATGATGCCTCCCTTTATACTCTTTAACATTCATTACTTATTTCAATTATTTATTTATTTTACTCTTTCATGTACCATTAGGATGAGTTTGATTAAAATTTTGGTACCTTTATTATGCCAATTCACAACCCTATGCTAGATGACTATGCTCACAAATACCCAATAAGGTTATATGTAATGTTACACCAATCAATATGAATCAAATGAAATGGAAAACTCTTATATACTAAGAAAATGGAATATTAACTCAAAAACTAATGGATTAATATCAAAACACATTCTTAATAATCCACCTTCATTGATCATTCACAACTCATTCATCCACCATTTATTATAAATAGTAGAGTTACAGACTTTCCATTAAATTTCAAGATTCTTCATTATATATTTTCTTGGGGTTCTATATTTTATACATTTATATCCCAACCCCCTTTATTATTTTTTTCATGAATGACTCGATAGAAAAACTAAAAATATATATTAAAAAAATTCAAACAAAAAGAAACATAACTAACTTGGCAACCATTAATGTAACTTCCTCTAGAACTTGCCTAATGACTTGTTACATGAATAAAGTGAGGACCTTAGACATCATTAACCATATCTAAAAATTTGAAACTTTTTGAAACAAAATGAAATTCTCTTAACTTTTTCTAAAACACTTTAAAATTCATACTAGGTGTACCTATCATTTAAAATGGACTTCTACAGACTCAAAACATAAAGACTATTTACATTGGGTGGTGATTCTCCTACATCATATGTGTAGGTGGAATGGGTGCCATCATTGGATATTCTTTTGACTTTATATAAAATTGTGGCTCTGGGAGAAATTATCAATGTTAGATTGAAGGTATATATGTTAAGGATGGAATAGAGGCTCATTAATGGAAATTTATATATGATGTATTATTTATTATATTTAGTCATTGGGATAGTAAATAGGGCTCATGAATAACTATAATATCCATCCATTTATTACTTGAATAACATGATTTGTGAGGATTATTCATTATTAGTTTCTTATAGATTAGAAAATGAGATTACCAAAAAAATTAAGGATGTTTATCCTTAGGTCTATCAATCTAATTATATAACTAAGATGCCATGTCTATATGATAATTTTATAAGGATTATATAAACAATGGGATATTATTGGTATTATCTAGACTATACCATCATTAGGATTTAAGGAACAAGAACACCTCCTTCATTTTTAGCACACCACATCCTAGATAATCTAGTAGAATAAGAGATTACACACTAATTATATAATAGTATAGATGAGGATCTTGGTATTATTCATCAAGATTATTACCACAAGACTCCCCTAAGTATTAGGTATCTTTAGTTTGAAATAAATCCACACCTTAATTAAGTGGGAAATATGAAAGCTCATTATAATTTTAAGGTGGCCCAATTTAGATAATGGGACCCTAGGGGAAAAATTAGGAACTATATTCATTTACTCAAGGAAATAAAATCGGTGACCATTAGATATGGTCATCAAAAATATGAACATGATGTTTTATTTTTGAATTCTTTAGATGATTTTTTGATTTAGATGCATATGAAAGATAATGGGATACTAATGATCATTATTCATCCCTTTTATTATAACCTATAAATCACCAATGAGTAGAAAAATGAAATGGTAAAAGAATAAGAAAGAACTTGGAGTCATCATTGGCATCAACAATAGCCTAAAGTCCCAGTCAAGCAAGATCAGCCTCCCTCTCTGATAAAAGAAGAGACTAATCTATTAGAGGGAGAGCCTAGTAGCTAAAGGGAAGATAATCTCCAAATTATGAAAGAGATTCTCAAATTCATCCCTAGTATATATCTCACCACCATTCATACAATTACTACCAATTTGGGCACAAATACTAAAATTGTGAGGACTTTACCTCCTTAAGATGGACAAATAAGAAAATTGTTTTGGTCACCTCTAGCTCCTCTTAATTTATTACTATAAGTATGTCTCCCTAATTTATATAAAGTTATTTATCATCTCTCTCATCTTCTCCTTATTCCACTAAATTAAGTCAATTTATTCTAGTTCCCCCTTTTAGCATAAGTGAGGGAACATCTCCTCAATAATTCTTATTATACTGGTCTCCTCACTGCCCACTCTTGCCTCTACCATTTTTGTTCCACTACCCATCCCTTCACCACCCATAATAGTAGTTTATAATACTATGTTTCCTTTATTCATTTAATCTTCCCCTTCACCTCTTATTCCCCCTACCATTACTCACTAAGGTAAACCCAAAGTTATCCTAGCTTCCTTGAAAATTCAATAATTGGAAGAAAGACCATCACTAGGTCTATCTACACTATGAGGATCCATTGATGAGAAAACAAATGAGGAATAACATGGATATGTAACTTAACTAATTTATCATCCCATGGATGAATAAGAAGAAAATTTATAAATGATGAGGGGACCAAAGCAATAATTAAGTGAAGTAAGAATCGAAGATGAAACAAAGCAAGAGGTAGAGCTAGAAAAGGTAAAATTCATGAGCTTATGAAACATGATAGGAGAATAAAATCAAGGTAGATAACTTGACCAACATATTCTTATAGAGGAATAAAATAATCACATTAATAAGGTATTTTATTCTCTTGCTTCTTCCCTTACTATTGTACATACTCAAGTTGTAAATTGTCCTCCTGCTATTCCTATGACATCAACTTTAATTTCTATTGATTTTTCCATTCATTATTTGCTAACATAAATAATGGCTCCCAAAAGGAGATATATTTTGAGAATTTAGTATCAATTTATACTATTAATCCTAGAATAAAACATATCCCTCCAAAATATTTATCTTAATTAGGGATACCATTACCTAAATATGTAACCATACATTCTACCATAATGACAATTTTAAAAACACTAGGCCAAATGAAATATGTGGTATAGATCACCCATCAAAGGGAAGTATTAACATGGCATAGGGTTATTTATCCACCCCTTCAATTCCTCTTCTAAATAAGTTCCTCAATGGAACCTCTAGCGCTTACTCCACCTCCAATGATTACACCACCTCATACCTCTATAAACCCTAGAAATATTGAATAATAAGGGGAACTCATTGTGCCCCAATGGGTTAAAGAGATATAAGGCTAGATAAATGATAGTCAGAACTTGGTCCTTATAGTGTTACATAGAGTCTCCACCTATTTTGATAATAAAAATGGTATAATTTAGAGGGTGAGGAAAAAGAAGGTGGTGAATATAAGCACATGGGAGGAGATACTACTATAAAAAAGGGAAAACATATTTCCATTGGATAAGAAACCCAAAAAAATCCAAGTGACGCCATAGAATATGCAGAAGATTTTTTCTCTTTCATGGGTTCAACTCATGAGGCCATGAGAGTGATGTATAAAAGATATGAACAAGCACAATAAAGGATTCTCAAGAGATAAGTCATTAATGATATGCAATAAATTATGGATAATGTCCAAAGGCAGCCATAAGGTTGTAAAACATTTTGAATACAATTCAAGTTTTTAAGGGTCATCTCAACTGGAAAGGGTATGGTGTTAAAACTCTAGCACCAATTAAAATATTTTAAAAAGAGACTCAAATTCCTATTTCAATATGTGATAAATAGTGAATTTAATAACCTGAACCTAATGTCTACCCTAGATGTTTCATGGGATTTGAGCTATGTTATTTTAAAGAGGGATGGTGCCTTTAATTGGCACACACAAATGAATTCCTTAATAGGTCATTTTTCAAGATAGTAAAATGATTCCATAGAGATTTTAAAATATATGAGGGGCACATATGCGATAACCTCCACTAGTCAATTATTAAACAAGCCTAATTTTAAATCACTTCTTAAAGTATCTACAAATAACTTCAAGAAGGAATTTGAGGAAACTTTCTATAATAATATTGAAGTAGTTATGCAGCTAAATAATTTTGATAAGGACCAAGTAACTAAGGTTAAATCCCTCAGAGTAGGATTCAAAGTATTTGAAATAGAGCACACAAGGTTGATGAGTGAGGTTGTCAAAATATTCAAGCCTTTCATGCTCAATTTTTACATTATCAATAAGGATTTTGAAGTTATTCATACATTATTTGAGAAATTCAAAGCTACAAAGTGGAATCCCAAGTTAGCACCAAGCACAAAATTGAATATAACTACTACCACATCATCATAAGGTCCCCAGTTCTATGGATATATAGTAAAGTATACTCCAATAAGACAAGATTTTATTCCTCAAGGAGATACAATGGTCACTACAATCAGTTCCATTCTAACATCTATCATGAAACCATTTGTTTATTATATATATATATATATATATATAATACATACATATATATGTATGTATTTATCATGTTATAAATTAAGTTGGGACTAGTGGTCCCATATTTATTTACATATATGTATTAAATTTTGGATGAGGGATGTTATTTATGTACACACTTTCCATACATACATGTTATGAATGAATTTTTGACAAAAAATTCCATAATTGGAGATGTAAATTTAGACTTCACTTGGAGTATGAAGCATCCCCTTCCCAAGCTTATATATATTTGAATCCTCTCAATACTAAAGGGAGTGTAATTTTGGATATTAAGATTAATATGAAATTTTAAGGATCGCTATAAAATTGGTCTTGATGTGTAATTGTTGTTCCTCTCCAAATATGTGATTTTAAAAATAAGTTCCATCAATCTGGTATATTAGTCTTTTGGTTGTGCATAAATTTTATTTTAAAATTGTTATTTATATTGTGTAATAGATAATTTGAATTTTTTATGTAATAATCATAATATCCCTTTTTAGATGTATGATTACAATCTAAAAACACAAAAAAATTGATTATGTGCATTAAATTTCATTGTATTTTTATTTATTTAGAATCTATTGATGCAGTGGATTACATGAATGTTTTGAGCTTGATCATGGTAATATGAAGGAATACAAGGCCCATGATTCTATGTAAAGGAATTATACATACAAAAAGTGATTTTTAATGGCACCAAGCTACTTAACTAGCAGATTCAACTCAGAGTCACCATTGGTTTGATGCAAAAGCCTCTAAAGGCTGGTCAGTTAAAGAACACACCAAAAATTCTTCAACTCTTTAGACACAACTTGTCTTAGTTGGTCCCATCGGGTGTGCCAAAAACTGTTGACATAGTGGATTGCATTCGGGGCAAGATGCCTAGCTCCCGCCCTTCCACATGCAACAATGGAAACTCCCCTCTCACCTATGGGATTGGCAAAGCGAGAGGGGAGAGTCTCTAGATGAGGGCTAGCTCCCTTTGATGTATCTTTTAGGCCATGGTTTCTCCTACTGCTAACAAAATAAAAAAAATGGGGGGATGAAAAGAGAGAGAGAGAGATGCTAAAAATAGAACTTAAGCCTAAAAAAGAAAAGGTGATACACCATAAAAATATGATCTACTCCACCCAAACATACACTTTCCACTGATAACTAGCTCCCATACACTTCATCTAACATGAGAGAACCTTCTATATCAGTGGGTTAGGGGTGAGTGAAGATACAGGGAGGAAATAACTACTAGAGGCATTCTGAGACACACTGTAGTATCCTATCCACTTCACCTATACTCCTCTAGGGACACTTCTGATAGATCTGTAAAAGGAAACTCAAAAATGCACCAGACATGCTAAAATCATTCTATAAAAGCATTAAGAAAATGACTTAACACAGAATCAAGACATAGAAACATTCTAAAGATGCAAAACTCAGAATGGAAGTAAAAACAACTAAGTTCTAATTCAAGGTAAAAATTTGGTAGAGCTCTACCTTACAAGCTCGAGAGATTTTTGGGTAGAGTTTTGCCTTAAGGCTAAGAGTTGATCTGTCTTAAAATGAGAAAATTACAATATATAAAAGAAGAAAGAGGCCATTTTGGTGCCCTTTTCTGCAAGTGGACGATGCACACTGAGAGCATCAGGAAGGTGAAATCACTGTTACTGATGTCATTCCTTAGAAGAGGCCTGTTGGAACCATGTTATACAATCACCAAAATTGACTTTGGCATTAAAAAATTAATGTAAGAACATGGTCATGCCTCTTTTTTGCAAATAGACTATAGTTTGTCTCCTCATCAATGCCAACTAGAGAAAAATAGGTCATGCCACTCATCTGCAATAACTCACCTTCCCTTTGCCACTTGGATGCTTTGTCTTTTTTGCTCCTTGTCTTCTTCCTACTCTTTCAGCCCTCAGGGGTGATCTTTTGGTAGGTCACTGTGTTCCTTGGGTTCTTTTCATGATTTGGCACTCAGACAATTCAAAACACAAACAACTACTTCACTGCCTTAAAATTGATAGTTTTTGGGATGTCACCATCCTTGGCAAAATCTGTTAGGTCCTTTGGCAGGATTTTCTATGGGTTTTTTGTGCTTCAGGCTTTTTCTCCATAGACAAAAGTCTGTAAGAATTGGCTGCTTTGTCCTTTCTATCAGGTGGCAGTCTTTCACTTTGAACTGGCACTTCCCCTAAATTCCTTTGGGCCTTCTATCCAAAGGAATTCCTTCAGACAAAAAGTTTGAAAGAATTTGGCCTATCACTTAAGTCTTTTATCCTTAAATCCCTTCGGATGCAATTTGAAACATTCTCTACCCTCTATAAGGGCTTTCGAGTCTTGAATTTCCCTCTATAAGGGAATTTAAACCCAATGCTACCCTTTAGCTATAGGACACACCCTTGAACAAAGCCATTGAATGAAGCCATTGAACCAAAATTGGTTCAATAGTTCAATCGGTTCAACAGTTCAATCACTGCACACTGAGCTCATTAAACCAAGCCTTTGAACTAATTTGTTGAACCAAAAAATAGTTCAACACTACACACCAAGCCCTCTAAACTATTCATTGAATCCCTTTATTGAACCATCCATTGAATCAAAGTGATTGAACTAAAGCATTGAACCAATCCATTGAACCGGTTCAATGGTTCAATGCTATGCACTGAGCCCATTGAACCAAGCTGATGAACTTGTCGATGAACTTGAACATTGAACTAAGCCATTAACCAAAGTAATTGAACTAAAGCATTGAACCAACACATTGAACCAGCTAAATTAAATTGAGTGATGAACCCTGTGTTTGAACTAAGCCCGATTGAATCGAATGATTGAACCAATGGTTGAACCAGTGCATTGAACTTTACCGATTGAACTGAGCATTAAACTAAGGCATTAAACCAGTTCAATGGTTCAAAGATGCCAACTTTTCTTATGATTTTCTTTAGACAAGAGCCCGAAGAAGCCTTGTAAAACCTAGAAGTCTCTAAACTGATCCTTCATGCACCAAAGGACTAACTTGTTGAGTCCGTAGAAATCCAAAACCTATAGAGTCTATAGAAATCCAAAACCTGTAGAGTCCATAGATTTAGACCTGCAGAGTTCTTAGATTTAGACCTATAGAGTCCATAGATTTAGACCTGTAGAGTCCATAGAAATCTTGCAGAGTTCATAAAAATGAACAGATTCATGTAAAATCAAAAAATAAAATGGCCTAAAATAGTAGGGATAAAAGGGGACCAATTTTTTGGCTTGTTGGGAAAAAAATGGTCAACAAATTGGTGACTCCTAGGGGAAGGATGCCTGCTATGCTTAAAGACTAGTTGCCTTGTAGTCCATTGGGCACAAAGTCAGATGCAACTTGAACAAAGGTCAGTAATAGCCCTAAAAGATCCAATAATTAAACTTGAAGCTTTTTACCCCACACACACAAAGGGAAACACACACAAGGCTAAAAACACTACCTGTGCAAATTGCACTTAGGGAAAGTAGGAAAAGAAACTAAAAACAAACTACTATATACAACTAACCAGGTATTCTCACCTCCCTCCTAGATTAAAGGGAAAATGTCTTAAGTCCCCTTCCTAGTAAGAAGACATATGGTGCCAGACAAGTGGCTAAAAGAAAAGGATATTTGGTGACCTGCTCCTCTTGCCTATCACCTTCATTGGCTCATATCTGAGTGGATCAGATTCAAACATGCTTCCAACATATGTGTACTCTACTTATTCTTGGAAACTTGTTAAATGTTGGTCCCTCATACTGGTGCTCTTCACTAAGAAATTAGTGGCTACTGTCTTATCACCATTATCCCTTTGATATGCATAATCCCTCTACAATGCATCATGGTCTAACCCATTTCCTTATACTTCATTGAAGACTCTATAAAACTCATCCTCTACTTCCTTTTGGCCTTCTTAAAGAAGGGTGATTGTGGTGATGTCTAAAATGGAATCACCAATTGATTGCTCATCCCACAGAACATCACCTCTCTATTTAAAACTTTCTTCTTCAAGGAAGACAGACCTCTCATTTTCCTCCTCAAAGATTAGGATCTTTATATTTTAAAAGATATCCTCCTGATCCTCCTCCAAACCAAGCTCCTCAGCGTAATAGTACTCCTCATCAAAACAATAAGGAATTTCATCAAATAGAGGGGAAGATAGCTCACCATGCTTATGTCCCTCCTCATATTGCTAGAACATCACATGTACGCGTGACTTACATCTTCTCCACTGCTAATGAGGTCTTCACAAGGAGCATTGATGATGATTTCTTCTCTATTGTTGCTCATGATAGCCTCTTGGGAAACTATAGCTTGGATCTTCTACTCCTCACTCACCTCCTGTAGTACAGGTTCCTCCTTGAGATGAGGTGAAGTGGGAAAACCATGTGGAAGAGGAGGCAATCCTTGAGCTAGAATCAAATGATTCTCCTCCTTCCACTTGGCCAACACTTCATCAATATCAGGTATGGCCTAATATCTCTCTTGAAAATGTGTAGGTGGGGTGTGTTCAAACATGGAATGTGCCATTGGGTCTAAATTGTCCATCACACACTGGCAAAAGAATCTATCTTTAGATTCCAACTCTGTAATTCTGCTAGCTAGATCTTCTTGGAAGAGCCTTTCTTGAAGGTCACCAGCATTATCATGAGTAGGAATAGCCTCAGCTTCTTCTAGGTTTTGAGAAAAACCTTGCTTCTCTTCCTTCCTGTCCCATGATTCTATTGTTTTCCCCTAGTTCAAGATCTCAAAATTAAAATTTTTCTCCTGTGAACAAGCAACAAATTTGTTTTCTCCAAGGTCTTAAGGATCCTCGACAAGGTCTAGAAGTTCTATCTCTCTTTCATGGAGTAGCCTCATCCTAGCCTCTAAATCTTCAATTTGCTTGGCTAGGTTATCTTGAAAGAGTCTTTCTGGGAGGTCACTAGCATCATCCTCTTCAAGGCTCTATGATGGTTCCTGGCATTCCTTTCTCTAACTCAAAATTTGCACATCATGTTGAAAAACTTGGGGAGGTTAAGGAATGCTAAGAAGAGACTGTTAATGCACTGGAAGAGTCTCTAGAAGAGGGATGTCCTGGCTCATGGTATTCCCCCCAATAGAAGATTCATAATTTAAGGAATTGAGAAGATTGATCTCCATGGGGGGCTGCTCTGATGCCCTTTGATGTTGGAAAGCCAGGTGCACGGGATTGAGAGCAGATGCATCAAATGATCTGGAGTGAGCAATTGCTATCTGATAAAAAGGATTTGGTGAAAAAGAGGGGGCTTTCTTTAGGATAAGAGGGGGCATGCAAGGTTGACTACCTTGCATGAATGGATTCCTCCATTTTGCTACCTCCTCCTCCATGGATTGCAAGTCCTGAGCTTGCCTAAACAAACACTCCTCTTTATACATTAGCTCTTACTGATATCCGTACTACTCCTCTAGTCTATCAATCTCCATTGTCTACTTCTCAAATTCTAGGGCCACTTCCCTTATCATTGAAGGGAAACTAGGAGAGCTGCTTGAGGTGATTCTCTTAAAATCTTGAGCTTGATCATAGTCATATGAAGGAAAACAAGACCCATGATTTTGTGTAAAGGAATTATACTTACAAAAAGTGATTTCTAATGGTACCAGGCTACTTAACCAGCTAATTCAACTTAGAGTCACCATTGGTGCTGATGCAAAAGCCTCTAAAGCTTGGTTGGTTGAAGAACACACCAAAAATTCTTCAACTCTTTGGACAAAACCTATCCTAGTTGGTCCCATCGGGCATGCCAAAAACTGTTGATGCAGTGGATTGCATGAATGTTTTGAGCTTGATCATGGTAATATGAAGGAATACAAGGCCCATGATTTTATGTGAAGGAATTATACATATAAAAAGTGATTTTTGATGGCACCAAGCTACTTAAACAATAGATTCAACTTGGAGTCACCATTGGTGTTGATGTAAAAGCCTCTAAAGGCTAGTCAGTTGAAGAACACACCAAAAATTCTTCAACTCTTTAGACAAAACTTGTCCTAGTTGGTCCCACCAGGCGTGCCAAAAACTATTGATGTACTGGATTGCACCTATGGGTAGGAAGCTAAGCTCTTGCATTTCCACACACAACATTGGAAACTCCCCTTTCACCTATGGGACTGGCGAAGCTGGAGGGGAGAGTCTCTAGATAAGGGCTAGCTCCCTCTAGTGTATCTTTTAGGCCCTAGTTTCTCCTACTGCTAACAAATAAAATTAAAAAAAAGGGGGAGGGATGAAAAGGGAGAGAGAGATGCTAAAAATAGAACCTAAGCCTAAAAAGGGAAAAGGTGATACACCAAAAAAGTGTGATCTACTCCACCTGAACATAGACTTTCTATCGAGAAATAACTCCCATACACTTCATCTGACATGAGAGAACCTTCTTCATTAGTGGGTCAGGGGTCCGTGGAGATACAGGGAGGAAATAACCACTAGAGGTGTTTTGAGACACACTACAGTAGCCTATCCACTTCACCTATACTCCTCTAGGGACACTTCTGACAGACCTATAAAAGGAAACTCAAAGAATGCACTAGACATGATGAAATCATTCTACAAAAGCATTAAAAAAATGACTTAACATAGAATCAAGGCATAAACACATACTAAAGATGCAAAACTTAGAATGGAGGTAAAAATGTTGTATTTTGATTCAAGGTAAAATTTGCCAGCTCTGCCTTACAAGCCTGAGAGATTTTTAGGCAGAGTTTTGCCTTAAGGCTGAGAGTCCATTTGTTCTCAAAAGAGAAGTTTTCAATTTATAGAAAGAGGAAGAGAACTTGGCACCTCCTGTGAAAATTTTTGGTGCTCATTTTTGCCAGTGGTCCATGTGCATTCTAAACCTCAAGAAGAGGAAAGCCATTATTACTGATGTCATTCTTCTAGAAGAGGCATGTTGGAACCATGCTGCACAATTGCCCAAATTGACTTTGGCATTCAAGCATTAATGTAAGAACATGGCCTTGCCTCTTTTATACAAATAGACTATCATTTTTCCCCTCATCAATGCCAGCTAGAGAAAATAGGCTGCACCATTCAACTGGTAATAACTCACCTTCCCTTCACCACTTGAATGCTTTGTCATTTCTACTCCTTGTCTTCTTCTTACTCTTTCAGCCCTCAGGGGTGATCTTCTGGTGGGTCACTACATTCCTTGGGCTATTTCCATGCTTGGCACTTAAAAAGTTCAAAAACAAACTGGCCACTTCACTATGTTAAATTTGATGTTTACGCGGTCATCACCCAATGGCTAGTCTATTTCCTTAAATCTGATGGCTTTCAAGACGTCACCATCCTTGATAAAAGTCATTGGGTCCTTTTTGTAGCTTTTTTTCCTTCATAGCTTTATTTTGAGCCTTTTCCTGTGAATAAAATTTTTGTAGGAGTTGGCCGCTCTTTGTCCTTTTCTTTAGGCTCTTTGACTTCCCCTGCACTTGTAGCCTTTCCTTTGAAGTGTTTGCCCTCTGCAAGGGCTTTTAGACTTTGAACTACCCTCCACAAGGGCATTTGAACCCTCAGCTTTGGGACACACCCTTGAACCAAGCTATTGAACCAAAATTGGTTCAATGGTTCAATTGATTCAAGACTGTGCACTGAGCCTGTTGAACCAACTCATTTAACTAGTTCAATGGTTGAACGCTACATGCTGATGCCAAGTGAACCAATCCTTTAAACTTGCTGATGGACTAAGCAATTAAACTAATTCATTGAACTGATTTAATAGTTCAATGTTGTGCACCAAGCCTATTGAACCAAGCCTTTGAACCATTCGATTTGAACCATAACATTAAACCGAAGCCTTTAAACCAAAATGTTGAACCAATTCATTGAACCAGTTCAACGGTTTAGCGATTGAAGTGACTATTGAGCCAAGGTCATTGAACTCTTTGTTGAACCAAAGTGATGAACTTGAAGATTGAAACAAGGCTTGAAATTGAAGTGATGGACTTGAAGTGATGAGCTAAGGCTTGAACCAAGGCCGATTCAACTACTGATTGAACTATTGATTAAACCAAGGCTTGAACCAAGGGATGAACCTTGTCATTGAACCAAAGCATTAAACTAGTTTAATGGTTTAACCATGCCAACTTTATTCATGATTTTCTATAGACAAGAGCCTAAAGAAGCCTTGGAAAACCCAAAACACTCTGAACTGATCCTTCATGCACCAAAGGACTAACCTACTAAGTCTGTAGAAATCCAAAACCTGTAAAGTTTGTAGAAATCCAAAACCTACAGAGTCCATAGATTTAGACCTGCAGAGTCTATAGAAATTCTATAGAGTCTGTAGAAATGAATAGATTCATGCAAAATTAGAAAATTAAATGGCTTAGAACAACAAGGACAGAAGGGGGCTGATTTTTGGCTTGTTGGGCAAAAAATGGTCAATAGAATCTTAACTATGTTTTACTATTTGTGTGCTAATAGTGAATTATAGCAATCATTGGTTCCTAACTATTTATCAAACCCCTTTTTAATATCTAGGTTAAGATGGTTTGATTTTGTCTGATTCAAAAAAATTCTTATCTTCCCTACCCTTATTTTTTTTTGAGTTTATTTTGATCCTACCCACCTTATTTTATACTCACCACCAATCCACCCATATCAAGTAGGTATATACTCACATCATAACCAAACCATTTTAGGTAAAAAATTACTTTGCTAACCACTATTCCACCACCATGTTATTTATAAACCTAATACTAATTCAGTTAGATGATATATATTGGCACACCAATACATATTATGGTAGAATATTCCATGCATATACACTCCTTTTTATATACTTGATTACATATTCATACACACTTGAGTGAATATTCATGGCATATTTACATAGTTTATAACAAAAGGAATTATAGGTTTCCACCTAAACATATATTTGAGATACAAGTTAAAAAATCTAACATATAGATACATAATATTATATATAAATTGGTACATATTTATATTTATAAGAAATGCTAGTTTATGCACATATGCAAAATTTCAAATTCATGAGGCATGATATTATTTCATGTACATATACAACATCATAGCTTATAGTTGAATGGAAAATGGTTTTCATTCCACTTCACACTTATCTAACCTATGTTCATGATAGGGGCATGAACATTTTTCATTCTCTTTCAATCATGCATTTTATACTACATTGAGTGAGCTTAATTTAAACTATACAATAAAAAATATAGTCATTATTAGATCATGAACACTATTCATTTTATTTTGATCATACATTTTATTTTACATAGAGGAAACTTGATCTTATATATTTAATTGAATCTAAATCCATATACCTTGATTGATTCAATTTCATTTAATGAACCCATTGTGGTGTTCCCTCTTTATTTCTTACATAGTTATTATGGCTAGTGCATTGTATATTTATCCACGCATTCATAAGGGTTGGTGTATGTTATCTTTTCAACCCAAGTGCATGCATAGTTACAAAAATTTGGGTCATAGTCACTCCAACTCTCCATGTTCCTCAACAAAAAATTACATGTTCTCCAATTCCTTAATAATGATGCATCATCTCCAATAAGTTGTAATGGAAACATGGTTTTCACAAATGCACAGGTGTACTCTTTCCTTATTCATTAAAATTTTAAAATTTTCAATATTATATCAAAAGTATAAATTTATGGACATTGACTAATACATGATGATTATAGGTTTTTATATTGATTTACTTACATAGATTCATCAAAAAAAACAAATTTTGTTTTACATAATCAAGTATACATTTTCATTGCACTATAGTAATTTCATTACTATAATAAAATGGAAGAATTTCTAGATACTAAAATCTAGTATTAAGTACAAGACCAGACCAAGACCAAGGAGATGAAACAAGTCACTCCATAGGATGAAGAAAGCTTAGAGAAGATTTCAGTATATATCTAGTTTATTATATATCTTTACTTAGTTTTTCTTTATTACTATTTTTTGGTTATTTTTCTTATGTTTAGCTGAAGACATTATATGTTTTGCAGCCCACTATGGCTTTGTTACTTAACTTCGGGTATTATGTTTCTAATTAAACTTAGTGGTTTTTGGACACCTATAATATTATACCTTATCTAATTATAAAAAAAAAGTATTAATTACTTAAAAATGGTAAACATTACATACATTTACCACACATGACTTGAGCACACAAATATATTCTTAATACACCACTCTCACACATATATGTTACCTAATGAGGTTGACCCTTCCATTATAATATTACACACCTACATGAACCTCAATATTTTTTTCAAACCTACTTAATATACTACCAAAAACATATCCAAATATTTAGTTTAGTCTACCTATAAACAAGTTGATAGCATCAAGTCCAATCAATATCACTAGTTGATATTAACCTAATCTATTCAGTATCAACCCTCTCCCAATAATGACTAATGAAAATTATACCTTTCCTTAGATTCATCCCATATAAATATATTTTTAGTGTCATGATATATTATCCAATGGGGCTCATATATATACAAATCAAGGTATCATGTAATAAAGGAATTGACACTTATCTAGTACACATCTATATATTATTGAACATTGAGAAACATTTCTTTATTATTTTAAAATTTAGAATCTATAACTAGGATCAGTCATAATCCAAGTCTAAAATAAATTAAATCTAAGTAAAACAAAATCATTTTAAAGTATTAAATCCAAATAATTATATACATACATGTAATAAAGGGGCAAAATTACACAATCACACTAGGTGGGAGAACTATGCATGGTTTTATTTTCTTTCTTATATTATTTGGTACATAGGCAATGATCAATAATCAAATGATGGTAATTTGGGTCAACTCATCCCATTATTATTTCCTTATGTTTTCAATTTTTGATCACTCACAAGCACACCTAGGGTTTTAATGTGAAGGAGACTAATTTATGGAGCTGTGTGCATCATAAAGGTTTGGAATCACACATGAAAATATGGTCATAACCATTGTTTCCCTAGAATTCACTAATGATAATTTATTTTAAAATATGATAGAAGGTGAATATATGGTCACAACCATTTTTTCCCCAAAATTCACTAATGATCATTTGCTTTAATATTAACATTTGATAATGACCTATATTTAATATAACCAACCTTGTGCAAATAGAAACATAATTCATGAGTTGAATAAATCACAAACCTACTTCAATCTATCTTTTTCAAAACATAGTCACATTTAGACAAGAAAATAATAATAAATGTACTCATCCCTTTTTTAGTTACTATATTTAACATTTTATACTTGTCAAATCATTCTAATTAGTTATAATATTTTAAATTCAGATGTATGCTTGAATGCAATATTTATCAATCTAAATCATCATACTAGTTTATATCCTATTAGGGTATCTAAAAATTAACTAGGTTAAAAAAAAGGAATAAATTTTGAGCCATATGATATGTCCAAGGAGGATAGTAATGGTGATTACCCTAATACCCACTAGCATGAGGTGTTAGTTGAAATGAGCATACAATATCAAAATAGAACAAAATTAACCTAGTTTTATGAAAAATTGATAACTAAATTAAATGAAATATTTAAATGGGTGAGAAAACAAATATTATTAGAGAAATTAACATAATATTGTAAATATAGGAATAATTAGGAATGAGAGCATTGAGTATGAAGAGTAGAAAAATAGAACACAAAACCAAGGAAAATTTTATGTAAATTAAATAAGAGATGGAAAAATATAGAAATACTACTTGATGTAAAAATAAATGGTTAAAAACTAAATAAAAACTATTGTATTTATGGGAAGACATAAATTTTTTCCCTATAAGTACATGGGATTCATTTGGAAACCAAAGTTTCATTAGAAATCCTCTAATATACATATGGTAGATGTCACCCCAAGATCATCCATAGGGACTCTCAGAGGTTTACCAGTAATCTTTATCGGTATTAATATAAAATTAGATATTGAGTCCATTGATATATATGAATTTAATACTAAGTATTTTTCATTAGTCGATTTTTAATAACTCATAAATTTTAATGGAATTTTTAATTCAAAGGTAAAACAAATATCATTTGAATGGGAAAGTTTGGTGTCCCATTTTTATTTAGAGATGGATGTGGTAATAGCCTATAAAAATAGCTATGGCCATATGAGGATGGAAGTGAATATGAAAAATTATTATGAATATACTCTATCAATAAATCAATCAATTTCAATTAGGAGTATGAGCCTAATAAATAAGGATAAATATCGATAAAAAGTGATGAGTTGTTTATTAAATCTAATGAGGATTTAGAATCATGGTTGTATGGGAAAAAAAACAAGGGTGTAGAAAGTTATACTTATATAAAATAAGACCAAATATAGGTACATGAGTCATTGTGACATTATAAATTATAGCTTAGGTTAAACAACTTTTCCAAATTAAAATTACCTATCCAAAACAAATATTGTAAGTATTTTCCTATGAAGATGAAAGATATTGATGATACACAAGTTATAAATGTGAAAATATGGTAAAATAAATATAAGTAGAATATCTTAAAATGGATAACCTTATATGTTTTTAAAAAACCAAGTATAACAATATAGAAAGGTATTTCTGAGAAATTACCAAGTAAATGGGATAATATGGAACAAAAATTCACGTCATCAATTGAGAAATAATTGGATGAACAAGGTATAAATATATACAATTTTATGGACCCAATGATTATAGTATAGTTAGAGCCTTATCTCAATCATGTTATATACATCAAGAGATGCAGAGAGGGACTAAATACTAGAATTAATTTTAAAATGAATTTTTTCAAACCTTTAACTTATGGGATATAGATAGAAATGTTTTTCATACTTAATGGAAATCAAAATCATTTTTATTCATGCTTAATGATACTTCAAAACCCTAATTTAGTATGATAAAAACAAAAAAAAAAGGGGTGTGTAACATAGATGATTAGGAATTCATTGGGTTAATCACTATGCAAGTATAAGTTGATCAATAACCATTGATATAAATAGATGAATAATTTTGAGACATAATAATAATTGATAAAATCTTACTGTTCAAAAACATGACTACTAAATATTGAGAAGATGAAGAAGATATATTATATAATATGAAGGTAGAATTTTAAGAATGGGAGAAAGAGCTCATTAACATGGAAGAGGATAAAGAATTTTTTTTTATCAACCACTCAAGATTAGATAATAAAATTTAGTTATAGAAGGAAACCCAAATATGGAAAAGATACTGGATAATTGGGTTAAATATAAAATTGATAACATGATAGAATTAATACAAGGATATATTACCTAAAAAATTATATAGATAAAAGGGATAAAATAAGAAGTGGATTAAATGAAGTTATAAATCATGGAATAGGCCAAACCAATCACAAAGAGGTCATGTCACCTATATTCTAATTTAAAAATAAGAGTAATTATAGAGCTAGATAAGATTTTTTTCAATGGTATAATCATACCATTGGAAGTTTTAGCATAAAAAAACTCCATAATAATATAGAATAATTAAATATGGAAAATAATAATAGAGAGAAAACTAAGGAATGTGTGCATGATTCTTTCCATATTCCATTTATCGAAGATAAATTGGAAAATGTGACCAAACAATAGATATAATCATTCACATATGGTTTCTAAATATACCACCAAGTCAAGATAGCATCATAAAATAGACCCAAAATCACCTTTTTAATTAGAATGGGGTTTGGTCATGTATATAGTTATGTATTTTTGATTGAAAATTCGTAGTGGTGTTTAACAACATAATGGTAAATGTTTTCTAAGATTTCATTCATGAGATATTAGAAGTTCATTTAGATTATTAAGTAGTATAAGGATGATTGAAATATCATGTCTAAACACTATGTTTGATGTTTGAAATATTTATCTTTTTAACACATCACTAAATTTGAATAAATTTATATTCATAACACCTTTTGGATCATTTATATGACATAAATATGGAAATAAAGATTGATGGTAGATATATTAAAAAATAAAACCACCATAAACTTACCACCTATAAGAGTTCAAAATGATATTAAGACACTATTAGGATACATAATTTACCACTACATGTTCGTAAAAAAATATTTACAAAAAAGTGCACCTATAGAAGAATAAAAATAGTCATGCAATTAAATGAACATCATAGAGCCAAGAATAATTTGATGTTTTAAAGAATAAGATAGCTAGTGAACTAATATTAGTATTTTTTTACTAAATTATACCATTTCATGTATATTTTTAGTGACCTAAATTTGGTCAGGAATACATGATCATGCATATTTTATCCCTTTTTACCATTTATTGACATGTGTAATTATTAACACTATTTCACCAATCTGACCTATCATAATCATAAGAAGAGACCTATTTCCATTATAAATCCATATATTATCACCTAAAAAAATGATCTTACTATTGAAAACAAATTTTATGCATTTGTATGCTTTGAATTAGACCCAGATATCAACACCTTTACTAAAGGGAGATGGACACCCAATAAGATAAGAGTTCATAGCATTCCTAGGTCTACCTTTTTTGTCCTTCCCTCACAAATTCTAAAATTTACAAAAGGAAAACATCCTTAGGGATGAACTTGAGGTTTTAAAACTCTCAAATAGGCTTTTTACCTATTAAACCCCTATAAAATCATACTTAATTGATTTATTTCATGAATCTTGGAAAGCTTATAAATCACATCGCAAGATATTATTTACACAAGTACACATTGAACAAAATTTCCTTATTATTTTTAAATCAATTTTAGTAGTGATGAACTAAGTCTAAATTAAATTTGACATATCCCTATCAAATCATGATCAAGTATTCAATCCAATTCTATGCATTCATACAATCAAAGGACCACAATTTCATAAATCACTTACATGGGAGAAATACATTTAGGTTTGATCCCTCTTAAGATTATTTGTATGTAGGTGACACTCAACATAATGGGGCATTGAGATATAGTAAAAATCCACTTGTTAACCCATTTTATATTTTTTTATCTCCTTATGGCACAAGATAGGGTTTGAAACTTCAAAAAAAAAAAATTTAATCTCTCATCCATCACATGAGAAAAAATTATTGAAAATAGGCATATTTTACATAGTCATATATGAACATGCCCTAATTTTTATCATTATAAAAAAGGAAATAAAATCTCCAACTAAGACATCAATGTCCATCACTATTAACCCTATTGGACATACCTGTTCGTATACTATCTGGGGACCATATTATGGGAACAATTTGGGTTTTCATATTGATCACTATTTACATATTTTTACAGTCAACATAGTCAATTGAAGGCATGGAAAATATAATTACAACTCTCTTTTTCATTTATGATTGTTTGTATTAAATTTATTTCATTAATTCCAATTGCTTGATTTTAGTTTATTGTTTACGAGTTTATTTATAACACCCTCATTTATTAACTTAAGTTTATCCAATTAGGTTTGATATTTATATGTTAATTCAAATTTAGATAAAATATTTGGTGAACCTGCATATTGATTGAACATTATCCAACCCTAGGCTCTTCTTAGGGTTCCAACCTCATAAGACTAACAAAATTTTCCTTTATTTTTAGTTTTTATTCCTTCCTCTTCACATTTTCAAGTTTCCTTTCATGATTTTATTTTGTTCCACCAAAGAGATTTGTCTATCATACTCCTTTATGATGAAGTCCTAGAATAAGAAAGATTCCAATTGAACATATTTAAATTCCTTTAACAAAAGTTTTTTTTAGGTTAAAGATGGGATTTTTTTTAACTAGGGTCCCCAGACACTAGGAGAAGTACAAACACAAAAGAAACAATAAGCTATCCAATCCTAGAAAAGAATCTAGGACTAACATAGTCCATAAACATCCAAAAATAGCCTAGATACAACTGAAAAAAACAAAATAATTAATCTAAATATAAACTTCCAGACACATCCTCCCAATAGGCCTTCATCTTCTTGAGGTTCATATCAATTTACAATAATAAATTTTCATGATCAACAATGTATTGAGATCTACTACTCTAACCTTTCTTTCCCTTCCCTTTACCTATAAAACTAAGATTAAACAACTCTCTAAGATGCACCCATATGTTTTCAATGTTATGTATTTCTTAATAAATTAAATCTTTACTACAATTAACTAAAAAACTAATCTTATTATCAAGATTTTCATTAACTTGTTCTAACAACTCCACTCTGAAAGATAGTCCTTGAATCTAGTTGTCTTTCTCCCCAGCTACCAATGTTTACACCATCCTTTAATTTCCTAACATAACACATTCAATTACACTTTAGATCAATTATCTCACACATAAACCACCTCATGATAGATTTTTGGAGGTCATGTTTTTCCAATAATTTGTCTGATCTGTCCTTGCCTCTAAGCAAAGTAACCAAGTTATGAAAAGACACATTTTGATCCTTCTAGTTTAGGGAAGTCTCCCCTTTATTTGGGTAGGTATCCATTGGATTCATAATCCCCTTCTCCTTTACTACATTTGATTCCTATTTGGGTTTGCTTCCTTTGCTTCACTTCCTTATAGTACTCTCTTATCTCCTCACTATCCTTTTCCACATCAATGATAACTCTACACCCCTATTTTTATGGAGATTCTAAGGAACCTTGTGTCCCTATTTCCCTTGGCTAGGCCCTATATATTTTGAATCACTTTATATTATTTTCTTAATATTATCCTAATATTTTTTGTTCTTTTCAACCTGATTCACACTAACATTTTCAATAGAATTTTTATTGTTCCTTGAGACTTTGCTTAGGCCCCCCCTAGATACTTTATCCACACTTTTATAATCTTTCTAATATCCACAATCCCATCCTCAAGATTTTACCTTAAGGGATATGGGATATTAGGCATGACTTGATTCATGCCTTTGAATTAATTTAAAATAAGGTATATTACTCCCTCATGTCTAAGAGTGGAGTAATTTCCATGATTAAATTTTAGAATTGACCTTTTTATATATTTTAGGATAAATAAAGGGATACTAAAAACCATAGCATGCCTAAACAAGTTTAACATTGTAAATAAATAACATCTCACAACATTATACCTAACTTCTAAAGTGATGTACTGCATTAAATAGAATGCAACCTCTATAAGTAACCTCGATAAGGATTCCATATTGAAACCATTATGTAGCTACTCCAATTTCTCATCTTCCTCTAGAAAATTCTTTTTCTTAGGTTTAAAATGTTTTAGCATATAATAGCTCTTCATATCCTCAATCACCAATCTAATCTAATGGGAGATGATTTCCTACATAATGTCTAAAGTTAATCCATTGATGGTCACTAATATATCATCCCAAACATTCACAAAAAAGATAGAGAAATGTCTTTCAAAACCTTCTATCATTTCCATAAAACCTGCAAAGCCACCAACCTATAGAGCTTCCCATACTCTTTCATTTTTCCTAAATTTTGGTTGTAGGTTTGGTTTAATTCTATTTGACAAACCCATTTTGTTTCTCTCACCACCACTCCAAATACTCTACTATCACAATTCACCTGAATGAAATAAAATTAACTGTATCTACAAGTTGTGTTTTGGCCATCTAAGAGTTATTTTGGAGCTTCTAAAAGATTCTCCTTTGAACCCATAAAATTCTCATCAAAATACATGAGTCCCCACCTTAGCTTAAAACCAACTAAGACACCTCGAAGAATTCAAATATTTACCAATGTGCTTAGAATTAATAACATTATTAGTTTCTTCATTATTAACCTTAAAAAAAACTCCCTATGGAGACCTTCATGACCTATCCAAGATTTAAAACCTACATTATTGACTCCCTTATTTGAAAACCAGTTGGTAATCCCATTCCCTCCCCTATAGGTATGTTGAATGATCACCTACTTGAATGAGTTCAAAATGGATTTAGCTTCATCTATAACATGCTTTATAGACTATGTAATGGAATTTTTTAAAGACAAACAATTCATAATATTTAGATAGTCTCCCTCCATTAATAATTTTTTAACATTTATTTGTTTCACTACCTTGATCCCCCATAATGTAGCCAGAGCTTATTCACAATGATTTGACCTCATACCCATGTCTCCTACATAAGCAAAGATCAAATTTACCTCATGATATCTAATAATTCCACCTCTCCCCATTTCCCCCAAGTTTCCTTTTGAATCTCCATCAAAATTGATCTTTATCCATCCCTCGAGAGGAGGTTTCCAATTTGTTCTTTTCCTAATTTCAACCTTAGGGTATAATTTACCTAACTCCAAGGAGTCTATTTGCCAATTAAGGGCTGGTATTTGTTCAAATGGAAGAATATTTTTTCCTTTTTTAATTTAGATAGATCTATAATTTTCTTTGATGATATTAAAGATTATTTATAAGATTAACTTGTTATTGCAACTTTTTGACCTAAAAATTATATTATTCCACTCTCCCTAAATCCCCCATATTAAATGAGGTAGCGTTAATTTCCATAGATTCTTGAGATGAACATTTTAGAATTTGCATCTCCAAGATTGCTGAAATTCCATTAGGGATCCTCCTTGTACCCACAAAATATTAAATTTTTCAATGAAATAATTCCAAATTCTCTGATTGAAAAAGTAACTAACTAATAAATGAAATACTAATTCATTTTCCTCTTCACACAACACACATCTATTGACAATAATGCTTGCTCTTTTCCTAAAATTATCAGCTTATTTGGATTTTATTTTGAATTTCTACCCATAATAAAAAATAAATTTTTAGAGTAAGCCATTTATCCCATACACCTTCCCAACTTACCAAAACTTCATGTTCTTGAGTAATTAAATAATATCCCAATTTTACTTTATATTGGTCATCAAATGAGTCTATAAAGAGTAGTTGGTCTTCTCTGTCTACCCTTGGGATGTGGAAATTTTGCAAAAAATTATTCAATTATAATGTCTTCTTGATTGGGTTGCCTAGACTCATATTTTTTTTTAGATTTTAACTCCTTCCATCTCTTTCTAGTAATCAGCAACCTTATCTCCATATTTCTATCTCTTGTTATCCTAAAGGTGTATACCAATATACCTGTGTTATAGCATCAAATATAAGATCCATTATTATTTCCAAAATTTAATCGTACTTTCATCTCCTATATTCCATTTACAACAAGCATTAATTAACTCCTTATTGGTAGTTAAAAAGTTCCAAATGTGTGAACCCCTCATAAATTGGTCCTTGACTAGAAAGGAAATTGTATCTCTCCTTTAAATATATTTAAAATAAAGGATCTTACCCCCAAAATAATTTTGTTGAGATGAATCTCCAAACAAACTTATATATGAGGGATTTATTAATTAGTTGTAGGTTTCTAATACCAAGTTCACCATACCTTTTTTTGGCACAAAATTTACTCCATGCCATGATGTGAAATTTGTTTTTTCTTCCATCCCATCCCAAATTAAATTCATTTAAATCTTAATAAGTTTATCCTCCACTCGTTTAGACAATTTTAATAGTGATAGAATGTACACTGGTAGACTTTGTAAACCACTCTTAATCAACACTACCTTGCCAGTTAAGAAAGAAACTTACCTTTCTATCCTATGAGCTTATTTTGGACTCTCTTTATCAAAGGATTCTAGGATATCAATTAAAGCTTATTATTGAAGAGAGGCACTCCCAGGTAAGAGGAAGGGAGTTTCTTGATTTTACAATGTAGAAGTGAAGATATCCTATCTTGTCTAGCAACTAAAGTATTAAATAAGTAGATTGAACTCTTTTCAAAATTTATTTTTTGGTTAGATGCCTTTTCATACATTACCAAAATATTTTTAATAATTCTATCCTCCTACATAGAATATTTGGCCAATAAAATGAAGTCATCTATGAACTACTGATGAGTCAATGGATTGAAAAACCTATCTATTTTAACGCATTTAAATTATTCATCATCCAAAGCCTTAGATATGTATCTACTCAATGATTACACCATAATGATGAAAAAGAATGGTGACAAAGGGTTTCCCTATCAAAATCCTTTTATGCTATTGTAAAATACTTGGGCCACTACATTAACAAAAATAGAAAACATGCAAGTGGTTATTCTTGCTCCAATAATTTTTTAAACTTATCATTGAAACCAAATTATGCCATAACTATATCTAGAAAAACCCAATCTAGTCTATCATATGCCTTAGCCATATCTAATTTAAGGACCATATCAACCATTTGAATTTTTTCCATAGAGTGGATGGATTCATGAATAATAATCACTCCGTCTTAAATTTGTCTACCCGATACAAAACCTCCATATTGAAATTGGATAAAATTTTCCATGCTTAATTGCATCCTCAGAGCTATAAGCTTAGTAATGATCTTGTAAAAATAATTGCACAAGTTAATAGGCTGGAAATCAAAAAAATTACACACCCTTCCTTCTTAGGTATAAGAACTAAAAATATATGATTGAGCTCTTTAAGAAGCTATTCAAATTCTAATTTTTCATTTATTTTTGTGACCATGTCATCTACAATAATGTCCTCGAAGATTCTAAAGAAAACTATTGGCATTCCATCTAGTCCTAAAGCCTTATCTAGATTCATCTTAGAAATTAGAAATTATATATCCTCATTTATGGTAATAGTTGTAATCATTTCATTATCATATTGGTTAATCAATTCAAAAATCTCATGTAAAAATTCTTGTTCAAAATGAATATTCTTCAAGAAATCATTTTGGTACCAATTTTTATAAAAAATATCAATTACATGGTTAATATCATTAGCATCATAGTAATTGTGACCCTAATTATTTACTATCTCCTTAATGGAATTATGTTTCCCATGATTTAATGCAGACAAGTGAAAAACCCATGTATTTCTATCTCCCTCCTTAAGCCAAATATTTTTACATTTATGCCTCTATAAAGTTTCTTCCCTAGCAGTAATAGTATGATAATTACATAATAATTGTTTTTATCTATTATAAATCTCTATTTAATAACCTTTCTCATAAATTTACTCTTATATCTTCAATAGATCAGCTTTAGGGGATTTTTTTTGCAAATGGGCATTTCCAAACACCTATTTGTTCAATTGTTTGATCTTAATTTTTACCTTTTTTAAATTATTAGGAATATTTAACATAGCTAAACCACTACCATTATTTTTCCACCAATCCAAAATTATCTCTTAGATATCAAGGTGCATGAACCACATATGCTCCATATAGAAAGGGTACCTATTTTCTTTAACCTTTTGATAAGAGACATTTAATTCTAATGGAGAATTATCCAAACCAATTTTTGATAATTTTTAAAGAGATAAATATTTGTGTTTAATCCAATTAAAAGAGATAAATAATCTATCTAATCTATATTGTATAAAATTCTCATCAATCCTTTGATATGTCCATGTACACTTAGACCCCCTAAGTTCTAAATCCAACAAACCTATATCAACAACCAAAGAAGAAAAATCATCCATATTATTGACACAAACCAAATTTCCTCCTTTTTATTATCTCTTATATGAAGAGGAGAGTTGAATTATCCCACCAAAATCTAAGGGATATGTGTAAAATTACTTCTAAAATATCTAATATCCTCCCATAATTTTCTATGCATAGTCCTTATATTAGCAGAGTAAACATTGGAAAATATCTGCTACTTATTTTTAATACAATCAGTAAATAAAATTTTTATATGATGTTGAGTATTGATAATGGGTTCACCCATTAGAAATTTAGGATCCAAAAAAGTAACTAGTCCTATTGAGGCTCTTGAAACACTAATACAAACTACTTTAGCTTCAGTCTAGTACAATTTTTTGTGGTTCAAGAAGTAGTTTTTAGATATATTTGATTCTTGGATGGCCAAAACTAAATCCTTATTAGTCTTTCTAAAATCCCTAAAAACTTTATACTTACTTTTACTATTCATCCCTCTAATTTTCCAAGTAAGAATTAACATAATTAACAACTAGGAGAAGAGAAATCCCCTTTAAAAGGAAGGGTTTTTTGAAATCCATCTACTATGTCTTCTTGATTTTGTTTAATAAAATTTTCCCTTTTAGATGTTTACCTAATTTGGGTGGAGTTTTTAAAGCTAGGCCCTTAGCACCTATTTTAGTAACCATTGATGACACCACTTTTGCCTTTGTAGTATTTTTAGGCATAACAATTTCTAGTTGTATATCCCTATTTTTATTATTACTTGATGCCAATGCATGATCATTATTATTCTATGAGAGTCTTAATTCTATCTCTTACTCTAAAATTTGAAATTTGTTCTAGGTCTAAATATTTATGATCTAAGGTCCTTGTATTTCCATAGTATTTATTTTCTGTAAGACTTCATCCTTCTCCAAATATACCTCTTTCTTATCTTCTTTCTTCAATATTTATATCAAAGAGAATTATTTAGAAATATTTCATTTTACTCCTTTATCTGTTAATGTTTTATTTCCCATTTATGGTGTATGTTTAGATTTTGAATCACTATTTTTAATCCCTTCTAAATCTGCATTATCTCCTTCCTCTTGTTGTGAAATAGAGCTAGCTAAATATAATTTGGGGTGGGTTACCATCACTAGGATTGAATCCTAAGGCTTGGTATGCTTTTCAAATGAGATTCATCCCTTTCTTTGCCATGTTGCAATGTTGGGTCCTAGAAAGTACACCTTTGATGAATTCCCCAGTTTGTGATATTTATCACAAATCATGTTAGATTTTTCAAATTCTATTTTTTTGTATTATTACTCCAAAAGGAGTGTGTAACATGATTGGTTTTTGTAGTTCTTGGTTCCCAAATGTGTTTATGCAAAACCTGGCATGGACAAGTTTGGATTTTGCACTAGATGCCAAATCTAGAGCTATGAGGCACCCAAAAAAAGATTTATCTATACTTAAAAATAGGTTGTCTTCCCAAAAATTGATTGGAAATATTGGTAATCTAACCCAGATGGGCATTTGGTTAATATTTCCATTCTTAGGTTTGAACCTTGGTTGCCATTTTTTGAGAAAAAGACCATCTTTTCCAAAGAACCATGGACCCAGTGCAAGGATATTGACACTATCTTTAGGGTTGTTGAATCTAATCATGAAGAATACATTAACCATTTATAGGATTTCCATATGTCCTTTTGTGCACCATTTTTCTTTTGTTTAGGCTCTGAAAAAGTATATGTTTATCTTGGATCCTATGAACTTTCCAACTAAATATTGTTCCATTCTCAATGAATCATGATTTATGAAAGAGGGAGTGATTTAAACATGTATAATTTTTACATATTAAATGGTTTTAATATATTTAATCAATTTAATCTACTTCTTTCCCATCAACCCAAACAATATTTCATACCAAGAAGACTTACCTAGCATCTTCTTAAAGTTAGTAGAGTCAAAACTTTTAGTACTCTCAGGAGAGATTCCTTATATCGATACTTGCCTTAACATAATTTCAACTCTATTAGCCCACGTAATCTCCCCTTCACCATCACCATCTCCTTTCTCCCTTTTTGAGTCTGGATTTGAATTTTTTCTTGCTCACTATGAATGCCATTATGTTTCCCTATGCTACTTCCGCTCACCATCACCATATAATGAAGATGACAAATAGGTCATTCAACACTTTTAACTACTTCTTTAGGCATAGATAATTATTGAAAGCCTTTTTTTAATTCATACCTTAGATTATACTAATTAATTAACAAATGTTAGGATGGATTATACTAATTCATACCTTATTTCCTCTTTCTATTAAAAAATTTCTCATGAATATTTTCAATAAAATGATCAAAATGAATAATATAGTGGTCAAAATGCACAAGATACTAATGATGGTTCAAATAAGATTCTTCCTAATGTCCTTAATGGAGTTGAACAAGAATAAGTAAAAACCATATATAAATTCCAAGAATTACTTCATACAATACCATAATATATTCCCAAGGTAATTTAGGCCCTCTTATATTTTAACAATTCACACAAGGTTAAAGTTTTTAATGTACAACAATAATTATTTTTTTGCATTGGAAACCCTATAATGTGTGTGGCCACTACTAATGTTGATAATGTTATCCCATACATATCTTTAGGTTTGGGAACAACCCATGGTTTTTATTTTGTGTGTGTGTGTGTGTGTGTGTGTGTGTGTGTGTGTGTGTGTGTGTGTGTGTGTGTGTGTGTGTGTGTGTGTGTGTGTGTGTGTGTGTGTCCATGCATAACCAAGTAATCCATTCCAATCATTTGATAGCTATGGATGCTATACCATATTCCTTATCTAATGCACAATCCCATGAGTGAGCAATTATATTTATATAAGTTAAGGTGTTGTAATTGGATCAAGGTATCCTAAAATTTATCTAATTATTGGATTTCCATTATTTAATTCATAATCCTTTAGTGAATTATATTTAATCATATCCTTTAACCACCATATTTTAAACTCTTAATCTTCCTTTATATTAGGGTAAAGGATATCCTAAAAATGTCTAATACATTTTCACGTAACATGTTTAGATTGTGCATTCAATGATAAGTCGATATCTAAACTCTTTCCAAGGAACTTAAAAGACTACACTTTACATTTATTTTATGATTTATTGAATTAATCTATGAAAGCATTCAACCCTTTATCAAATCTATTTATGAAACATTTTTCCTTCAATGTTGTTGAGAAAATTACAAATGCATAAATTGATAAGATCAAAAAATGAACTAAGGAACCTATTAATGAGTATTTTCTTCATTACAATAGTATGTTGGATAAACTTGATAATTCATTAGTAGAAAATAATTAAAAGATATATTCAATAAAAATTTTTGCATCCTTACACGAGTCCATATTCTTTAATAATTTTGTCATTTTAAGATCTTTTTCATATTAGAAGAAAAAAATAATTCAAATTTATTGTATTTAATAATCTTAAGTACACATCTACACCTACTATGGCTATAAATAAATTTAAAATTAGACCATATATAAATCTAAGGCAAGATATACCAAACAACAAAATTATTTTATCAAATCAACCATGAAGGAAATTTATAGATTACTATAGCCAACTTAAAAATTGATATAAAAGTTTATTGAATGTAAATTAATCACTTTGACTCCTCCATATGAAGTTGACATGAATAAGCAAAACAAAATTATTTGATAACAATTTATACTATGGTTATCATAAATGCAATGGTCATTCTATAAACAAGTGTTTTAAACTTAAGCATCTCATCCAGGATATCATTGAAAATAATGTCATTTTGGTAGATAATAGTATAGAGGAAGTAAAGAATCAACAAAATGAAAATGATAAGCTCAATATTTCCAATGATCCATTTCCTAAGCATGATACCAACAAGGACACTTCAAATGTGCATCACACATTAAATGCTTATCCACTTCCTACATTGTATGATCACCCTTTGGATGGTATTATTGGTAAAATTACTCCAAATTTTACGTCTCATTTTATGACTACTTCAATTATAGTGAAATAATTGACAAAGATTTTTATTTTCATGTTTGGTGTACAAGATATAATATTGATCAATAACATATACATAGTGTGTTAATTTATAATGAATCAAGTGAAAATTCATGCAAAATTACCTTAATATTAATTTATTAAATTACACACAAAGTGACATATAATAACCTACTAAAAAATTTAAGACTTTGAATGGTAAGCAATAAGCCACTTTGGGTCATATTATGTTACCTCTTGAAGTGGGCTCTATTAAACTATCCACTCCATTTTTTGTTTTACCACAAAATGGATTTTTTATATGATATTTAGATGCCCATGGTTTCAAAAAAAATGGTTTTCCTTCTACAGTTCATATATGATTTAATATTTTAATTTTAGTCAAGTTGATACTATTTTAGGGATAAAGTATGAGCATACTATACATTCCATACTACCTCCTCCTCTCAATCAACTTACAAAGTTTAATAATGCATATAATAAATAGAAAGGCATGTTTTTAAAACATAAAAAAAAATATTATAACAAAGAGGGGAATAAGGTTCAAATCAAGTATTCAAGAAAAAAATATCTCCTTCATAACAACCACACACACATACAACATCTCTTAGGGTGTTAATTCATACTATGCAACATATGGCTCAAAAGATACAATAATTGAAACAATACTATATATATTCTCATAATATTCCATAGGGTCATACACCTCCTACATCCATATTTCCTACTCAAAATAAAAATAATAATACAGATAGCTTTATCACCAAATATGATACACATTTTGATTCTAATATTAACACACTAGATACTTTTCACTCGACTAAGGTAAGAAGTTTACCACTCATTATTTATTGGGTTGATTATGATATTTATGGAATCATTAGATATATTGTGCATTTATAAAAAATTAAAACATACTCACTTTAAATTCAAAACATAAAAATATTAATGCACATAGTTTGTAATTTGATGCATCTTATTCTTCCATCTATTTCATATGTGATCACTTGATCCCTTCTTCTATGCCCTTATGCTTCATTATATTTTTGGCATTATTGGAATTAAAATTTTGAGCTAATCAGATATAAACAATAATATCTGACTAGCTCAAAATAGCCCAAAAAATCCATAATCCTCTCTTTTGTTATAGTCTACACTGACATAAACTCATTGTTCAACACAAACAAAACTACCAGACTCAAACAAAATAGCCAATCACTATTGTCCTAATTAGTAAATAATATCCTTTGTTAATTTCTATTGACAACTTAATTCTCATAATATTAAGCCTTAATACAACTAATTTCTATATTTCTTAGTCAGTTTTAGTATGTAAAACATTATTATTCATGTAAAATATCCTTTTTTTTAAAACTCATATTACTTGCACATGAAACATATTTCAAAAACTATACATTTGATGAAATGATAATGTATAGTCAACATGTTTCCTAAACTTATTATCCTTGCATTCTTACCAATATCACAATTTGGGCACCTTGCTCATGTTTCACCATGTCAATCCCTCCAAGTGCATTACTATCACAAACACATGGTTTGATATATTCATATATCCTTCATCTTTTTCTATGTTTTACACCTTGATTCATTTCAATATCAGCCTTGTTTTTCTTATACAAAATTAAAAATACAAAAACATTCATATATAATTCAAAATAAAAAAAACATTCAAAATATTCAAGACTAAAAAATCAAGACTTCAACATGATTTACAACTTGTTTTACATCTTTGAAATATGTTATTTATCTTAAAATTAGCAGATAACATATTCCTTTTCTATCACACATACATTTCATAGATATTTATGAAGTTTTTTGTAAGATATACATGTATTTATAAATATTAATATATTGGACTCTCCTTTACCCACCAGTCTTGCTAAGATGTGGCATCTTTTCATAGGTGACAATATGTAGGTGTTTTTTTCCTATAACCTTTATTGTTGAGCTTTCAATTATTTACAAATGACTTGATAAATTTTATATCTTACATATTGTGTATGAACATTATATTTTCTAGGAAATGATAACATGAAATTTGTATAGCTTAAGACTACCTTTGCAAATTCTATGTTCCATTGATATTGCTTACTTGTACATAGTAGGTTATACCTTTTATTTTCTATTATGTTGGCCCTTGGCCCTTGTTTGAGACTCTTTGATTTATGCATATCTAAGATATATTATGTGTGATTTGTTACATTTGAACATCATATTTCCTTGGCCCTTGGCTCTATGTGTTTGTGAGATTTTAACATGTCCCTTATTTATGACATTCCTCATGTATATGTGTGTTATCTAGGACATTTGAGCATGTCCATATTTTTTTACCTTAGGCCATATATGCTTGTTTTATATTTATTTGTGTTTGTTTTGTGTGTGATTTTTGAGTTTGATGAGTTTGATAAGTTCCATGATCCATATCATGCACTCCTTACATACTAACATATTAATTCTATGAGATTCAATGATATATTTTATAAGCCTTGCCTCTTAATTTATGTGTAAAATTCAAATCCTACTATGCTAAAAAATTTAATGTTGATATTTTTCTCTAAAAAATCTAATTACATGTAACACCCTAAGGGGTACCCCCTTTGTATTTTGGGAAAAACCCTAAATCTTCCAAAAAAACCCATCTTTCCCTTTATGCTTTTGGAATCCAGAACTCTAGATGCCATTTACACTATTACAAATTGCTTCATGGGTTCCAGATCATACAAAGTACCAAAACCCAAATTATATAATCTATTACTCACCATGCACTTTTCACATTTTCACAATGTTCAAAATTCATGGTGGGATCTAGATCTTACCATGCATTTAAGCCATCAAAATCTAGAACATGGCATGCACTTTGCATGTTTTCACAATATGAAAAGAGCATGATAGGTTCCCAATCTTGTTGAACCTATATAACACTACCCTTCCATGAACCCAAAACCTCTTATATACATTACATATTTTGAAACATATAAAGTGCATGATCATCTCCACATTCTATGAAACTCAAAGCCATGAGATGTGGATCCCCAAGTGCACTTTACATATTATAAATATGCAAATTTCCCTATGGGTTACACCTTCCACTGAGCCACATTTTCCATTTTTAGAGAGTAGACCCACTTTAAGGAGTTCTAACCTCTACAAACTACTCACCAAACCCCTTCCTATGGAATGGAGAACCTAAAGTGCACATTGCACATTTTCATAATGTACAGAGTGAATGATGATTACTACTTCTCACCAAGCCAAGCCTTTCCTATGGGGAGTGGCCCTGCTTTAACTAGGTTTAACCTCAACCACCAACCACCTAAACTTGAATTAATTATAGGTTTTTCCTATAAAACCGAGTTAGTTTTTAAAGTGTTATCATTATTTAAATTAATAATTATGATTTGGATCTTTTATTACCTATGCTCTCACTACTAAACTTCAAGCCATGTGAAAATTTGAACCTTTACTTCAAGCCATGATATTAAAACTTAAATCCATGTCACCTAAACCCATGAATAGTACTTTCCTTTTGTTATTTCACTTTAAGTTTCATTCCTTGAAAGCTTTTGAGTTATTTCTATTTTATCATAGGGTTTTCTTTCCAAATTTATGGTTTCATTGAAAAGGTCTAATTTAGGATGTTCTTTCAAGTTAATTAGAATGATTTTTTGTGTTAAAATCATGTGTCTAGGTTCAGTCTAAGTTTCTAGTGTTTCCTAGGGATTTCTCATTTTTAGATCTTGCAACATCATCTAAAAGGGGCCTTCATTTCCCATTAGAAACTTCATAATTAAAATCTCAATTTTTACCTAGCTAAAGTGAATATTCCCAAGTATATACCTTCAAATTAAAAATAGAGAATAGTCCCTCCAAAGATTCCCCTAATGTCCCTATAGACATCAGACATGTCTCAAGCACCTTTAAACCCCATCAAATTCTAGTGCACCCTTAAAATGGGACCTATCTCAAACACATCTCACTTTTACCATAAATCTCATATCCCTCAAGTAGTAAGGGGAGTGTATGTGCTTCGAGCATCTTCAAGTTCCATCAGAGAGTGCAAGTGCTCTAAACACCTATAGATCTTGCCAACTTTCACAGTTGGTTTCTTACAATCAATAACTTTAGTTTTCATTCCTCTCAAGGAAATTAAGTTAAAATATAAAGGCCCTAAAGTGAATTCTTATTTGGAGTCCAATATGTCAAAAATAAAATATACAAATTTAGGTCGCATTAACCAAGGAGATTTTTTGGCTAGGATAAGTAAATATTTGAAAAGTGACTAGATATAGAGTATCTATGACTCTAGTTTACCATAAGCTATAGCCTTCACTCTATTTATTCAAAGCCTTGAGTTGGTCCTAATAATGGCCCAACATTATGACCTTGGTAGAAGACAAGTCTATAGTGAGAAAGGGGAGAGGGTTTTAGATCTAGATCCTAACTTCAGTATGTTTGTCATCCCTAAATTTGAGATTTATTTAGATATAACTCCATAGACATCTACATAATTTTATGAGGAGAAAAAAGATGGATGTTAAAATATAATTAACAATCAATGGATCAAGACTCCTAAGCATGCCTCCACTAGATTGCTTAAGACTATATATAGATATGATTTCATAGGGGAAGTAGGAGATATTATAACATTGTTGCATGAAATCACTAGAAATCCTAATGACAAGTATATCCAGTATATCTAGACCATCAGAGAATAAACAATACATACATTAGACCTAATTGATAAGTGATTCCCTTGACAACTAGTTGAAGGATGTGTAAATAAAAAATAATTTTTATAGACATCATATAATATTTATATATTGGCCAAAGGAAGATTATTCCCATGCCTCAATATAATTCCTAAGGAAAGAACTAGAGTTTACAAATACTACCCTGATCTCACATTATAGGCTAGTAGACAACAGTTCAAGAGAGTCAATGATTCCTTCATCTTCAACATCATTATCATGTTTGATCAGGATCTTAGGAAAATAAGGTTCTCCCATGTAGTAAAATATGAGATCACCAAATGGGATTCCTACTTCATATATTTCCCCACCTCTCTTACATTAGGGTAGTGAAATTTATTAGTTATCCCTACACACTTCCCTAGTATGTAAGTGATAAATGGGAATTTTTAGATTTGGTTAGGTAACCTATGGAGACACACAATATCCTCTCAGGTAGACATAAGGTAGGGATATGTTTCACTATTTACATTGGCCATTACACATGATAATCCCTCTTGAAGGTAGAACTACTGAGGTGGAGATGTGCCAAGTAACACTAATGACTCTAGAGTCCAGACCTTATTTTTATCCGTATGGTAAGGTCACTACTACATTAGAATTGGTAATATATGAACATGTGTCTTATTATGAATAATTTTTGGGAAGATTGTGATGATGTAAAAAATGAGAATGATGTGCAATTAGTACTTGGAAGAATAAAAAATTAAATAGCATATTATGTAAAATGCTTGGAATATGACTTCACTCTTCCTATATCAAATTAAATTCCTCTAAAATATCTTCTATCTCATGGAAGAATATCATGATGTAGTTGATAGGGGTGAGTGAAGGTTGATTTTATAGGCTAAAATTTTGACATACCAACTTCTAAGAGTGGTTTTCTGGTTATGACTATTAGCCTATTATCTACCTTTTTGATCACCAACCTTGCTTGATTTCCATTTTTTATTAGGGAAATAGGCCTTATTATTAGATTGACATGATTACATTGCTCTTTTATGTTGTATTTGGGTCTATTAGGTTGAGATTTGACTATTGTAAGCCTATTGGTATCTTCATGTTGCTTCTTAGGTTCCTTTGGTTCAATAAGAGCTTCAAATTCTTTGAGGGTTTTAATATATTATTTCCATGTATTATCATCATATTCTTGTGGATCTAAACCTATAACATCCTTTAGTTTATCCTTAGAATAAGAATTATCCTTGTTTACTAATATAACCTATTGTACCTACCATTTTATGGTGCCTTTGAGTGTGTCAAATGAAGATCCAACCATTGCAAGAACATCAATGTTATCATTCTTCCATTTTGGAACTGTTATCCCACCAACAACCTCAAACTTCTTCACAAGATCATAGTATAAGTGCCAAGTTTCATCAAGGTCTCTTTAATGTCTCATGGATCTATCAACCTCTAGTTTATTCCTAAGAGAATACTAATGCTCAAATACTAATGTAACCTTTTGTTCCTACTCTCCCAAGGTGTTCATGGTTGTGTCAAATTAGGGGAATAATAATAAAATTTGTCTAACATTCTCATTTTTCCCTATTGGAACTATCAGTCCACCAACAACATCAATTTATTTAACAAGATCATAGTACAAATACCATGTTTGATCAAGGTCTTTATGATTCTCATGAATATTTGGTAACATAAAGTCTTATTCAAGTATATAATAGGAGGTTAAACCTAAATTTTTCACACAATAATGTGAGTCAAACTCATGAAATCCCTTAGCCCAATCATCAAAATAATAATGAGGAGATTTTTTTATTGGTGTAACAACCCTATGATAAGTATATTCTTCCTCATGTAAGATGTAAGTTCCCAAACTAGTCTCTTCAATGAACCTATAGGTATCATATTGATGATGTTTTATTTTCCATTCATCAAGTAGAAAATCAAGGATACCTTCAAGAGGTGTATCTATTTCATGATCTAGGATACACTCTTCTTGATAAAAAAAATTGTACAATTGGCATTGGAAATATTGAGAATTTATGGCTCTATGTGATACCTAAAAATTGGTTCAAACTTGATGGTAACTCTAGTGCCATATCTTGTTTTTAAAAACATTTGATACCAATTAGAATAAAATTATCCATATGTCTTAGCATTTAAGTCATGTTATATACATAAATTAAGGTATTTTAGTGAGTCAATGACTAAAATGTCTCAGACAATTGAGAGACTTGGACAAGCATGAAAAATGAGGCTCAAACCTTTAATCACATTAGCTATCTTTTTGGAGATACCATCCAATTTTAATAGTCCAATATTTATATATTTATATTTTAATCTTAGTTTATTAGTTACTTACATTGGTATCCCTACACTACTTACCTGTTAATCAATCATGCAGTTATGTACTAAGTAATCACTTATGATCATATAAATGTAAAAAGGAGGAGGTTTAGGTTTTTCAATTACACTTGAATGTTATTTATATTAAGATACATTGGTAAGCATTGATTTCATCTCCTTTTTTGGTCCACCTAAGAGATTAAAGTTAGATAAGGCTTCTTATAACAAATTATTTTGTCTTGGGATGAGTATAACCTCCCACATGGAAATGTTTCATCTTATAAAATATGTTAAAATGAAAACCAATAACCTTTGGATATAACTTAGGATTATATTGTTTTAACTTGCACTTTATTTTTTTGGGGATGATCCTTAAATTAAACCTCACTTATCATGGATTGGTTTCTAGGAAGAACAAGATCATTTCCCTCATGTGAACTGATTGGAATTTGAGTTTCCTTTTGAGAAACTAGATTTTATTATGCTTTGTTTGTCTCAACAATTTTTATCTCATTAGAATCCTCATGAGAAGCATGTGGAGATAAAAATTGACCACTTGATGGGGATGGTCCCTCCTCTATTAACCTTTTCATAAACCTTATGTTGTATGTTACAAGGCTACTACCTTTAATTTAAGACTCATTTTAATTTATAGAACAAAATTCCCCTTCTTACCAATTAACCAAAGTAGACTCACCTTGTGTTTGATCTATTTCATGTATTCCTTCCACTTGTATAGTTTATTCACTAGGATTCACTTTAGAATATGCTATACTTTAGACCATTAGAGCCTAATTTAACACTTCATTAGGATAGGTAGTCTAATAGTGGGGCTGACTACAAGGATAACACTACTCAGAGTCTTACAATAGCTTGTTTTATATAGACACACTTTATTTTGAAGTGTTTTAAACATTAGGATTGTGAATCTGGTAAGTTTGAACATAAGTAACTTGACCTTAAGCTTACATATTTCCTTCATATGGTTTCCTAAGAGGTTGATATGTCTAGTTATAGTACTGATAAGGCCTAGTATTCTACACTCATTATTTTTAAAAGTAACTAAATCATTACCAAAGATTTATATTATTTAATTAACCTCATTAATTTCATTAATAAGGGAAATAGGAGTAACTTATGGGCTTCTTGAAATTAGGATAGGTGACAGAGTAGGATGTATGGGTGGGATTACATGTTGTATAGGTTATATCAAGGGTGGTAATAATGGAAAGAGTGGAATGGGTGGCCTTTGGGAAATTTTTATATCTTGTACAAAGCAATTATCAACACTAATGACAATATCATAGGTATTAGGGAGGGTTGTACCACCTATGGACTAAATCATGACTTCTATGTCACTATTTAAAGACCTCAAATAATATAAGAAAGTAGGGTTAGGGTAATGTTTTAATATATGTGGGATTATATCCCATTTTTTATAAAATATATAATTAAATTCCATCATATACTTATCTATATATCTTTTTATGGTGGTTAGTTACTCCATGAGTGAAAGGTGGTCACTCATATCCTCAAATTATTGACATAAATTCTCCCCCAACTCATCCCAATTTTGTACTATACCCAATTATATACCTCTATAGCATTAGAGAGCTCTTCAATTTAAGGATTAATCTATAATCCTCACAACTACATTTTTCTAAGTGACATGATGAACTAAATAAATATTTTTTATACCTTGGATGTGCTCAATAGATGTTGTGGAGTTCTCACTAGTGAAATATGGGATGCTCTTCAAGGATACAACTAGTATGTCATCATATTTTTATAGAGCCAATAGGTTTCATTTATAAAATGCAATAAAAAGTTGATTCCTTTAGTTTTTCATATGATGATGTTGATTGAGTCTCATTCTTAGCCTTGGAAATCTACCAAACTAAGGTGTTGAATGTGTTCTTGTAAAATGTTGCCTAAAACCTCTATGTCTTCTTTTAGGAGATTGTGTGTTGTAGTTTTATATATCCTATAAGTGAAATATATATAAAAAACATCTAAACTTTTACCTTTAGTAGAATACCTTGTCTCCTTTGGCATGAAAATGATGGATTGATATGAAACTAGAAATACTTGGAGTCACTAGGTGCCTATGAAATGCCTTAAATTATACTATAACCTATTGAGGGAAACACCAAATCCTTAGTTAAATTCAAAAAAAATTAACTTATCCCACTTGGCATGACAAAAACTATTATCTTCTTGAAGTGTACCCTGGTAGGTCTTGAGACCTATTTCAAGAGACATAATGGAAATACCCCTAAGTTATGGGTGACCTATGGCAGGGGTAAATCTCTAGAAAATTCCATCTCCTTTTAAATCACATTTGAATTGATTTAAGATAAAATTTAAACCTTATAACCTACATTATCAAATCTTAATCTAAGATACAACTATGATTTGGTATGAAAATGGAGAAGAAAGAGACTAAAAATTGAAAATAAGGTGATGCACTAGACTTGAGTGTTTATTCCATTTGCCTATATTAGCACAATAAAACTAAATAAGGATTGAATTTGTCTTACACAATCTCTAAATTGGGATTCTCATTCATTAATATTTTATATGAAGGTCATGATCTATGGTTAAAACATGAAGGGATAGCTAAAATACCCTACACAAGACAAAACTACTTAATCACAACAAATCACTAGCATAGTTATCTTCAACACAACATATGACCTACACAAGTCCAACCCACATGTATCAAGGTTAAATAAAATAGACATATACAAGGTAGAATGACTTAAACCACAAATGTAGATCAATAAAAAACTAAAATCACACAATAGTATAAGATTGAAGAAGGTAAAATTTAGTCTTTTATTTAGCTCAAAGGATAAAAACTAGTAGTATAAGTTCTCAAATGAGTAGAGTATTATCATACCTAATAAGAGGGATACAAAGTGAGGCATTTCTAGCCTAATATATATAAAATGAGAGACAAGAGGTAGGAAAAATCACTACTTAGCTACATAAATGTGGCTATTAAAACATAAATCAACCTATTTAAGAGAGAAGGAAACTATAAAATAGGGCCATTAGACCCTCCTCATCATACTTTCATATCGATGACCTTCAATGAGAAATGGTTTTATGAGTAGAAGAAAATGCCTTACTTTTTATCACTCTTGTCTTATTGACTTCTTGAGGTGGTGAACATTTTATTATAGGGATACTCCACTTGAGAAACTCCTACATTTATTTCTCACACTGACCTCTCTCTTCATACTTGCATGTGAAAACCTATTTCATGGTTGACTTGGAGGAAGAATTTTTATGCCACTTTTAGCCTTAAAGGTTGAATTGCCTTGATGATCCCTTGATAGAGGGATTAAAAATTCATAGGGTCAATTTTACAATTCTTTATCTCTCCATCAAGGCCTTAATGACCCTCAAATTCAATCATGGTCATGATTTACAATCCCCATGAGCATAAACAACAAAAAAAACCATTTTACAACTCATATAGTGGTCTTCAAGAAAGATAGAAGTGTTAATGTGTGTCCTAGTTATTCATGATACTCCTTAATAAAATTAGAAAATATATTTCAAGGATTGACAATATTCTTTTATCCTCTCACTTATTTGGTTAATCTACAACAACTAATTAGAGTGCCTATTTCATATATTATAATTTTTTATCATGTCAATAATGTACTAAATCTACCTTGGAAAATACGTTGCACGCCTGACAATATTGAGACCATGAAGAGACTTCTAGTCATCTAAAATGTCACTTTAATGCCAAGAGTTTTACTTGATACCACCCATCCCTAATTATCCCTAGACCTATCTTAGTTCCTATTTAGACACTTATACTACTTTCATGTGGGCCTTACACATCCCTAAACATCTCAAAATCAATCTTAGACCATCCCTTAGGCATATAATCCCCTAGTGCCTCAAGTTATGCCACCTAAAATATTAGAGGTACAAACCACTAATAGGGGGGATGAATTAGTGGTGGAAAACAATCTATTTCAATTTCCAAACCCTTAAAATACTTAAGCATTTAATACAACCCTTCATGAAGAATTCAAGATGTTTATAGCAATGCACAAATAGATAATACAAGATTACACACACAACACAATATCTATGTGGGAAACCCTCTTAGGGAATAAAATCCACTCTCAAGATTACCCAAACACATAGTGATTACAATATTACACACACATAGTCCACACATTTATCTACCTCTCAAATCATCCACCAAGCTTAGCCAAACATCATCTATCCTTCGCTCACACTTAAGGCATCCAAAGCATCCTTTTGGATCACTTTAGACCTCTTCACTCATCCTCAATCTTCAAACCTACTATTTTAATATTTTTGACATCATAAATATGATATATAATTAATAAATTTTCATCAAATTGATACTCTCTATAACCCATCCACTAGGCACACACCATTTCTTCTTTCCTTCACTCCAAAACACTCACATATACCTCTTCTTGCAAGTGTAGAAACCATCACCTTTGGTTTGACCTTTTATAGTGTCTTCCTGAATATCATGCTCTTAGTTGGCCATAATTCTTATATTAACCTTTAATACATATTTATATCTCAATTATATCTTAGTAGGTTGGCCATAGCATCCATGAGTCACAGTTAAGTAGCTATGCCTTTTAATTAGGCTTCATTAGCCCTTATAGGTCTCATGGAGACCCATCCATCTCTTTGAAACTTATCCAAGAAAATTAATAAAAAATAACACTTTAACAATACATAAATCCATGTCACATGATCTATAGGTCTTCATTAAGTGACAACATCCATCACAACAACCTTTTACTACATCACAATTAGCCTAAACATCATTTTATACATATAATTATTAAGAATGAACACACATTCAACTTCTAAGCCTTTGATTATATATAATATGGATTGTTTAAACCTCAATAATCAACATAGGTGGTACTTGTAAAGTCTAAAACATGATCTAACACTTATTTCATCTTAAAACATTGAAATACCATCAAGAACAATTCAATTACCCTTCTCAGGTTACTTGGAGACCATGAACACATATGTAGTCAGCTTTAGAGATCAATATCTTTGAATATAAAAATAATTAAACATTATAAATAGGTTATATATATTTTACATGAATTCATCTATAACTTTGCCTTTTACACCATGATCAAATCTTGCAGATATCAATAGTTATAACACAAAAACTATAGATTGGTCTTTCCTCACAAATTCAAATATTCAAATTTTAATGGTCACTATTAAACATTAAACACTTTATCAACATATTATGCCCTCTCATGGATTGAATGAATATACATCATTTATATCCATCAAAATTAGCTCAGTATTTACCTTTGATTATTTTTAAACATCAAACACTTTTCATCATCTCACTACTTCCTAATAATTTGGATTAAATGCACTTCATTGATCTCTTCAAGAGTAGCCTAGACTTTAACCAACTTAAACATCAAAAACTTTGACCTCTTTGAATTAGCATCATATATTTTCATCTGTATAAACACCCACTTGTCATTAGATCCTTATATGGTCCTAATCTTTACCATTTAAAAATTAGGCTATGTATGGGAACCTCTAAAATCTATCTGGAAGGTGAAATTTGAACCTTAATAACTTTTGTTGCACTCAATCACATGTCCTAAAATTTTACCCATATAATCTTATTTCATAGGGGAATATATCCATATATCAAGCTACTCCTATAAAATTCATGTGTGTGAAATATAATTCCATCAAACTAATTACTTGGTTTTACTTGAACATAGATATTAAGCTTAGATTAATTTTTCACTATAGATTTGTGATGTGATTAAACGGTCATCATTAGATCTCCTTTGCAAATTTGGCTAATTATGGGAAAACATTACAAACTACCTAAGAAGACAACTTTGTATAGTTATATCTTTTTCTCCACTCAATTGAATGACCTAAAACTTAGACCATAGTAACTTGGGACTAATGTGATCATACCCATATGACCAACTCCCCTTGACTCATCTATACGTGGCAATGGTGACATCAAAAAATTGCCTACTCAGATTTTTCTATCCCAGAACCAACTATGCCTAGGTGAACATAATGAATAAATAGATGAATACCATACACTTCCATAATCTCTCAAATCATCTTTGAATTTTTATAGGACCCTCACACATGCTCAATACTACAAATCCATCCTTAATCATTCAAAAACTGAATGTCAATCAAGCCTACTTCAAGCATACTAGGAAAATCACACTTTACACATTGTCATTAACACATATAGTATCAATACACTTCAACCAATCACCTAGACACATCCATGACATCAATAAAAACTCTAAAATAATCTCTTCCTTTGTCACTGATGTCAAGACCCATCATACAACTCACCTTCCTTCTCTCTCTTCAAGCACTCTCATAATAGTAACCTTCTCCTTTTTTGACACAATGATAACGTGGGCACAAAATAATCTTGAAGACCTAGAAATACTATCAAAAAGAGAGGAACACCTTATAAATATGGTTAAAACTCCCCCTTACCTTGAGCCTACCTCTTCTTGCCTTGATAACTTCCTCTTGCTACATGCTAACACTCTTTTCAACCAAGCATTGTAACCAATGAAGAAAGAAAACACAAAATCACTAAAATATGATATAACTCACAAAAAAACATATAAGAGGGGCTTCCCATAATATATTTGAGCCATTTCACCTCTTGATCATCTTTAGATCTCCACACATGATGAAGAACCACCACACAAGCTTACTATCTTTCTCTCTCTTGCCACCTCAAGGATCACCAACATAACTTCATGCCACTCAAAAAATAGTAAATATGCTCCAAAATAACTTGGAACTCATCTTGAAACACTCATGCCTTTCTCTTTTGGATAAATTGATCAAAACATCAAATCTTCACACTAGGCTTTTCTAGACTCCTTATAACCCTATCTATGTGTCGCAGATCCCACAATTTTCATTAGACATACTTTAAATACATAAAATTTCATATATAGATAACTATCAGATTCTCCCTTAATCACACTAATTTTCATCACCTAACTCCTCTAAAATATACTTCCTTCATAAATCTACTAGCTAATTATGCCTCAATTTTGAAAAAAACTTTAATAATTTAAAAAAAAACAAACCTTCAAATATTTGTGAAGATTGATTTGATAACCCATTTGTCCCATTAATCCTATTAATAAGCCTTTTATCTCAACTCATAAGGCAAACTACTTTTCTATCATAGCCTAAAATTTTAGAATCTCAAAACAAACAAGGTCAACAAACCTCCTTCTAGTCAACGCCCACCTCTAAAACTTCTTGCACACCTATAAATAACCATCACACATTTATAGGACAAGATTTGAGCCTTCACACCTTAAGGAACCTTGACTTCCTATACCATGGCTTTGATCTACAATAAGAAATATAAACTCGGGAGCACACAAAAACCTCCAAAAGGCACAAATAGGATCATTAAGACATAAAACCACCTAGAACACATCATAATGAAGTATATAGACCTTTATAATCACCAAAATATTATTTACATTTCATCAATCTCATTATGCCACCTAAAAACACCCATTTTAATCTTGTAAACACTACATACATAACAAAAACACATTATAACATCACTCTGACCTCATCAAAGAACTAATCCCATATTTACACACCAAATCCAATTAGAAACACTCATTTATTGCAATCTAGGATCTTATAAAAAAACATGAAAACAACACTTGCTTCTCTATTGAAAGGAGCCTCTTAAGAAGCATAGACATAGACCTCATCTACACCAAAATGTTATGAAACAAAGGGAAGCTAGGAGTGGCCTACATCTCCTCATTAACCACTAGAATCCTTTTATAGATATAAGGCTTCTTGATATTTTTATTCTTAGTCTAAATTTTTACATCACTCACTTTCTATTCTATGATAAGATATACAACATTTGGAGCAACTATGGAATCTTGACATACCTTGATCACTGAAGTATCTTATTTACATTGTAAAACATCACCTTCAGACCTTAACAACATAGGAACCAATCTTGAAAATGGATCAAAATTAGTAGGTTAATCATTAGCATCCAAAAACACCTTAAAACTAGCCTCAACCACAACCTTGATCTTCTCTTTGAGTTTGGTCTCTTCATTCACAACATGAGTAGACAAAGTGAGCTCTTGGCACTCTCCAACTTTTATAGCATTCTCCACCATAGAAAATAGATTACTTAGACCTACAGACTCATCATGACTCACACTTACCACCTTTGGTTTCTATGATTTAAATTGGTTTCTTTATTACACTCTAAGATCTTGATTAAAACTATTCTATATTATAGGCCTTTGCTTGTAGAATCTAGCAATGTGACCTCTCTATTGATAGTTGAATCACACTATACCTTTTTCAAGAAGATTATCCTACCTTTCTTGATTAGAACATAAATTGAAATATGTCCATTCTCTTAACAATTGAAACAAACTACTCCATTTTAAGGAGACTCACCTTTTGATTGACATCCCCCATCATAGTTCTATGCAAACTCATTTCTAACATGTCTTTTACATTCATCAGTTCTATACCCAAATTAATTACATGTGTAATATAACCATTGAAACTTGCATAGACCATGGCATTTGGTTGTCTAATCTGATTTGTCTTCATTCTACCACCATCTTCATTCCTTGACTAATTTTTAACCTTAAAGGTCTGATTTACAATAGTCTTTATTTTATCTTGAGTTGCAGTTTTTAGTTCTTCTATGTATGCAAAACCAATTCTAGCATTTGCATTCTTTTGATCACTCAAAATATTGTCTACATCACATGATCTCTTTTCAAACCTCACAAATGACTTCATATTACTAGATGTCTTCTCTACCTTAGATTTTAATGAATCATTTTTAATTACATACCTTGAACATTCATCTTCTTTAGCTTTTAGGCTTGTAAATAGGATTTCCAATTGACAACTAAGATGCTTGACTATATATTCATACTCCTTGGTATCTTCATTCTTTTTTTCTTAAAACACACTAAATTTCTCCTCATAGTCCTTGATTTGAGACTTCATATTCTTGTTAATCTTCTTCGTAATCTTCAATTCTTCAATAACTTTCATCAATTTAGTCTCATGCTCCTCCTTGTCTTCTTCATTATTCGTATCACTCCAAGTAGACTCTTTTTGATACGAGCAACTTCCTTCTTCTAACATGAAGAAGACTTCATCTTCAATAGGACCATCATCTTCATGATCATACTCTGAGTCACTACCTTCATTCTCATCTGATATACTACATTCTTCTTTGGTGTAGAGACTCTTCTTGTCATTCAAGGAATTCTTCTTGTTTTCATACTTTATGAATACTCTCTTCCTTTTTTAAGACTTGTATGTCTTCTTGTCTTCATATTGGCCATCACCATGCTCTTCATTATCATTCTCATTATGATTATGAGGGCACTTATTATCAAAATGTCCTACCTTTCCAAAATTGAAACATTTTAATGGTAGTTTACCCTTATACTTTCTTAACCCTATTTTTAATTTTCTTGTAAACAAAGCAATTAGTTCATCTTTACCAATATCAGATATGTCAACCTCCTTGAGTTTCTTACCTTCAAAATTTTTCTTTGGATTCATTTCTATCTTGAATTTTAATTTCTTCTTTAGTGGTATATCATCATTTAATCTCATCTCATATGTAGTAAGGATACCATACAATTCATCCATCTTCAATTGAGTAAGATCATGACTTTCTTCTACAATAGAAACTTTTGCATCAAACTTAAGAGAGAGAGAGAGAGACCTTAATACCTTTTTTACTACAATATCTTCTTTAAGCTTATCTCCAAGAAAGACCTATGATGATGTTCACAATCTCATCAACTCTCTACATAAAGGATGCCAGAAAATCTTCTTCCTTCATGTTAAGACTCACAAATTGTCTTTGGTGAGTTGGTAACTTTGCCAACTCAACATTTGAATATCATTTGTAAATAGTATTCAATTTATCCCATATTTCTTTGGTATATATGTAATGGATTAACTTGGTGAATTAAGTATCTAAAGGACCATAAGCTATAGAGCTCATTACCTTAGAGTTATTTACAAATAAATTCTTATCTATAACAATGGATGGAGTAATAGTAGGTGTAAAATAACCATCCACAACATATTGCCAAATGTCAAACCCTAGGGACATGATGTAGGTATTCATCCTCACACTCCAAATATCATAATTGGATCCATTAAACATTAGTGCTTTCTTAGTGTAAAAATCTTCTTGCATTTGATGGCTACCCATATTATACCTTAGATCTCATTTAGGCTATCAATTCCTTACCAAAGAACCTACTCTAATATCAATTATTAGAGGTACAAACCACTTAGAGGGGGTGTAAATCAGTGGTGGAAAATAATCCAATTCAATTTTTAAACCCTTTAAACACTTAAGCATATAATACAACCATTCATGAAGCATTCAAGATTTTATAGCAATGAACAAATAGATAAAGAAATATTACGCACATAACACAAGATCTATGTGGGAAACCACCTTAGGAAATAGAACCCACTCTCAAACCTATAAACACATGGAATACTTATCCTATAATAAGTATGCACACATGAGACTTTAGTGAAACACATGTTTTACTAGGAGATCCTACCCCTAGGATGGTCAATTCCTTCTGACCATAATTTAGTAAAACACCTATTCCACAAGGAGCTCCTACCCTTAGGATAGTCCAGTCTTTTTGAATTGAATTTAGTGAAACACTTGTTTCATAAGGAGCACCTACCCCTAAGGATGGTCAATTCATTTTAACCTAGATATTGATAACCCTTGCAACACTTATGATATGAACATATCTTGATCATCGATTACCTGTCAATCTGATGGAGGCACCCTACAAACACAACCCCCTTCACTTCTTCACACACAGACATCTAAAACCACATTTTAGATCACTCTACACTTTTTAAAAATAACTCTATCAAAACCTTAGTAACATGACCAAATGGTCATTCAAATAGTCCACACTCTAATATCCCTCTCAAATTAACCTTCAATCTTACAAAAACATCATCTATCCTTCACTCACATTCAAGGCATCTAAAACATCCTTTTCAATCACTCTAGACCTCTTCACTGATCCTCAATCTTTAAAATTACAAAATTAATATTTATAACATTAAAAATATATCCTATAAGACATACACATAGTCCTCAACCTGATATTATCTATAACCCATCCATTGGGCACACACCCTTTCTTCTTTCCTTCACTCCACAACACTTACATACACTTCTTATTACAAGTCTATAAATCATCACCTTTGGTTTCACCTTTTTTAGTGTATTTATGAATATTATGCTCTTATTTAGCCATAATTCTTATCTTAACATTTGAGACATATGTATATCTCAATTACATCTTCACTGGTTGGTCATAGCATCCATGGGTCACAATGAAGTATCTATTCCTTTTAATTAGGCCTCATTAGCCCTTATAGGTCTCATGGAGACCCATCCATATCTTTGAGACTTCTTCAAGCAAATTAATAATAAAATAACACTTTAATAATACATATATCCATGCCACATGATCTATAATTCCTTTGTAAGTGACAACATCCATCACATCACTCTTATACTATAATACAATTAGCCAAAACATCATTCTATACATATGATCACCAAGAATGAACACATATTCAACTTCTAAGCCTTTTATCGTACAAAATATGGATTAGTCAAACCTCCATAATCCACATAGATGGTCCTCATGAAGTCTACAACATTATCTATCACTTATTTCATCTTAAAACATCAAAATACCATCAAGAATAACTCAATTTCCCTTCTTGGGTTACTTTCAAATCTTGAACACATACATAGTCAATATTTGAGATCCATATCTTTGAATATACAAAGAATTAGACCTTTTAAAAAGGTTTTCTTAATTTACCATGAATTCCTCTATAACTTTTCTTTTTACACCATGATCAAATTCTACATATATCAAAAGTTATAGAACAAAACTTGTAAATTGGTCTTCCCTCACAAATTTGAATATTCAAATTCCAAAGATCACTATTAAACATCAAACTACTTTGTCAACATCTCATTCCCTCTCATAGCTTGAATGAATACTCATCATTGATATCCCTTGAAAGTATCTTGGTATTTTTGTTTGTTTACTATTAAACATAGATCACTTGTCATCATCTCACTTCTTCCTGACAATTTAGAACAAACATGTTCCATCAATCTCTTTGAAAGTAGCTTAGACTTTAACTAGCTTAAACTTTAGACAATTTTACCTCTCTAACTTAATATGCATCATAGATTTGCATCTGTATAGATACGAACTCATCATTATATCCTTATCTAGTCCTAATATTTACCTTTTTCAAATTTGGTCAAGTATGGGAACCTCTACAATCTACTTGGAAGGCCAAATTTCAACCTTAAGAACTTTTTTTATGCTCAATTTCATGTCTTGGAATTTAAACCATATGATCTTATTTTATAGGGGAATCTATCCATATATCAAGTTGCTCCTAGAACCTTTACACATGTGAAATGTAATGCAATCGAACTGATTACTTGAATATAATTTAACTTAGACATTAAGCTCAAATCAATTTTGCATCATAGATCTATGATGCAATTAAATGTTCACCATTAGATCTCCTTTACAAATTTAGCTAAGTATGGGAAAACATTGCAATCTACTTAAGAATCCAAATTTTCATAGTAATATCTTTTTCTTCACTCAACTTCATGACCTAAAAATTAGAACATAGAACCTTAATACCAATGTGATCACACCTATATGACCAACTCCCCTTGACTCATTCATACATGGCAATGGTAATGTCAACAAATTGCCTAATTAGATTTTTCTATCACAGAACCAACTATGCCAAGTTAAACATAATGAATAACTAGATGAATAACATGCACTTACACAAGCTCTCCAATCATTCTTAACCTTTGATAAGACCCCTCAAACATGCTCAATACTTCAAACCCATCCCTAATCATGCCAAAACTAAAAATCAACTGAGCCTTCTTCAAGCATACTAGGACAAACATAGTGCACACTTTGTCATTAACACTTAGACTATCAAGATAGATCAACCACTCACCTAAAAACCTCTATGACATCACTAAAAACTCTCCAACATAGGACATTGGTTTCATACTTGGACACTATCACCAAAATACTAATTTCCTTGTTGGGTGATATTATCCTTTTCCTTCTTTTTAGTCCCAATAGGTATATTTTCAATCTCGAAGACACTTAGGGATAACCCAAACCTATTTCAAACCCTACACAAGTAACAAATCTATATATATATATATATATATATATATATATATATATATATATATATATATATATATATATATATACATATATATAGGTAGGGAGAACTACATCAGTCTTGATCCCTCAGAGTATTGGTGTGTTTACAACTCTCATCATAGTGGGGTGTTGAGGATGTCCAACCTACACAACTAACACCATAATTTTAATAATTGTGCCATTTAAATACTCTAATCACATGGAGGTCTTGGATTTGCATAAAAAATCAATCAAAATAGGTCATAGATAGTGAAGTATGGTTTGTCTACACAAGAACAGGTTTTGTAGATTCAAACATAAGTGTTCCTAGAAGTATAGATTAGTTCATACACAAAGGACCTTAGTGCCAAAAGTGGGTGTTATTTCCAATATCTTACTATCCAAGGTAGTTCAATACTATCCAAGATGGTTTATGACACCTAGATCTTGTTTGTAACACTCAAACTAGCACTTATGCCATTTTTTAACTTTTAGATCCTTCACCTCAGGCAATTTCCAACTAAATATTCATTTGTCTAATTCATTTATATTATTTAAAACAATAGATTAGATTAGTTATTTAATAAATTAGTGATTATATTGATTGCATATTTTATACCCTAATTTATTATATTTAGACCCTTTAACGACCTAGGACTTAAACTCTATAAACCCCTTAAAATGTAAATCATTTAGTGAACCTGGCTTACTTTGAATACTATCTAAACCCTATCTCTGTGTGAAATTAGGGTTTGTACACTTATTTTTTCTATTTAACTTGGTTGTATTAGGATTTTTAGATTTTATATATTCTATTTTATCATCACTATTTCATTTTGTTGGTTATATGCCATCTCAAAAAGTTATATCTCTTCTTTTAAGAATAAGTGTTAGGGTTCGTGTTAGTCCTATTGAGCATACTCAGATTCCTTTCATTAAAACTTATACCATGACAAAGGACTAGCTATATTCCCCATCATTGATCCTTCACACCTTGATTATGTGGACTTCAATGATAATGCATATGAAGATGAGAAATACAATCAAAATCAAAATGATACACAAGATGGGAATTAAGACACTCTCCCCCACTTAACAATAAAAATGTTATATTCAATAAGGCTAAGATTTTATAGAGTTTCAAAGATAGAATTTAGGAACATGCATAAATTATAAAATCCATAATGTAAATAAATAAAAAATGAAATAATGGTCCATATTCAACTTTATTAGATGTCAATATTATTACAGCTACTTTAGTGGTAACTTAGAATATATAATTTGTTTTAACTCAACAACATTTAATAATGGTAACACCTCCTATTATTAGTTCCTCCTTTCTAGATGTCCCTTATGCATGAGATCCATGTTTTATAGACCAATGTGTTACATATTCAATAGGGTGTTACTAGGCCATCCCATGTTTTGGATTCTCATATTCTTTTACATACACCTTTGGCACAACACATAATGTTAAATCCTTATCCATCTATATTTGTGGTACCTACACTTACTTTGTATGGTGGTAAGGGTGACTTAGATCATCATCTATAAGCTTTTCACACATCATGTTTAGACTATTGTCTAATTATTGGCTCCTTACTAAGTTTTTCCCACACCATTTGTAGGACTATGCATTATAGTGGCTCTATGATCTTCCAAACCAATCAATCACAACATTCATTACACTACTAGAATGTTTTTGGCACACTTTCAATCAACATCAATGACAAAGTTTTATATGGTCAAGTGGGTCAATATAAGAAAAAATATAATGCTCCTATAGTAGAATATGTCTTGTAATGTAAAACTATATTGGAAAATATGACTATTGCCATGGTAGATAGATAACTCTAATACATATTCAAACAAAGTATACTACCATTATTGCATGAGTATTTATTGTTCAAGAAGTTTCCAACATTCATATATTTAAGCCACACAATAAAATAAAGGGAAGTCAAGTTTATCTGTATGGGAAAACTAAAGTATACAACTAGATCAGATTCAACTAGTAAGAGTTTTAATAAGCCTCCATACAAGGTGAAACCTAGTGAGAACTAGAATGATTCAAAAACAATAGTTAATTCATCTTGAGATACACCTCCTCACTTGGTTTTATTAACTTTTCCATGGAGAGTTTTAAAATATCTTTTAGAATCACTAACATGTGTTTTATAGTAGATCTTGGAATGCAATGTCATATCTCTCCCTCCCATCAAAGAGGTTGATATGACTAATCCTCTTCCAAAGAACTATGATTCCAATGCATTTTATGATTATCATAGGGCACTAGGCCATAAAATAAATATATGCTTCAATTTGAGACATAAGATACATAATTTGTTAGAGGCCAATATCATTTATGTGGGTAAACCTATGGATGCACCTAAATTTTAACCAATTTAAGTTAAGGCATTACAAATATTTTTTGATTTGTTTCCAAAACATACCACTAATGAGATAGGAGGCACTTTAAGTGTTCACTATACATATTAGGCAATCCACCACTGATATTCTATAATACTAGTATAAAGGACACACACCCCATATAGAATATCATTGGTGTATATCATACTACAGTGCTATCTAGACCTCTTTCCACTTTCTCAAAGCATGATATTGTCAATGATGATTCAAATTTATATGTATTCTTTGTATGAGCCTACATTGATCATCATCCTATTTAGTGTTATGGTTGACAACAATTCAAGTGTAAACATGTGTATTATCAAACTTATACAACACTTGGGTTATTAGAAATAGGATATTTCTATAACAATGCAATTATTCATGGTTTTTAGTGGCCATGTCTAGAACTCCATCAGGAAGATATTACTACCATTATAGGTTGGGATAATAATTTGGCCACTACATTCTTAGTCCTACCTAGTGTATGCAATTTGACATGTTATTGGGGAGGCCATGGACATATAATTCCATCTACCATACATAAATACCTCAAGTATATACATGTTAATAAAGTGGTTATAGTTTAGGGCCTTCCATATGAGTATCCTCCATAACTGATTACATAATAGCCACCATTTAGTCTAAGTACAATTTATATTAGTACACCATTGATTTTAGTTAAGCTAATAGTATAGGTGAGGTATAATTATATAGTGTTAGCACGTACGCACACTTTCCTATGGAAACCCTTATTAGAGATACCCCTATTTTAGAGACATGTTATAGATTCTAGGAGCCTCTCTCTACCCCTTTCATTTTGAGATCAATGTTATTGAGTTCTAATGGTTCTTAGCATAGAGCATCCATATTAGTTATAACATATTCTAATATATGGGTCCCTCAGAACCCTATATTTCATAAGCCAATTTTGTTAGCTTCATAGATTTATAGCATAATAATTTATAGGCTAGCTAAGTTGCTTCACAATTTCCTAGCCTTACTCCATAGGCAATATCAACTATAGATCACTTAGTATAATTGGTTCCTAGACCACATATAACTATTAACATAACAATCATGATCATTCTTCCTTTGTTTAATACATGACACCTTGGTAGTGCATTTCTTATGAGACTCATCAGTTAGTATGTTCCTCCCTACTTATACATAGTTTTTCATTCACTCTTGATTATTGTATATATTTTTATTTTAATGTTGTTTGTACATAGTTTTTACTCAAAAAATACAAAAATAATATAATATGTCAAAAACATAAAAAACATTCAAATATTCTATTCAAAAAATAAAAATTATGGATTATATGCATTTTCATGTTTACATTTCTTATAATTTTCAAGTACTACATATGTTATCCCTATTAATGTAGATAGTTTTATCATACATACAATATTTACTTATTCTTTTCAATTGTTCATAGATGCTTACAAGACCCAAGTCCACCACATAAATCTAGATTTGTTACTATCTACCCACTAAGGGCACATACATATATACATGGATTCTTCATTTAACACATTATCCCATCTAGGGGCATCCTATACATAGTTATGATTACTAGGTTTTATCTTTCTATACTCTATATCATATATTTAGTATTGTTTATATCTTGATATTGATCATCCTTAACTACACTTTTTTTTTGTCGACTACTAATACTCTGACTCAATTTATATACATCTTTGATCTTATACAAATTTGTACCACATTTTCATACATACTTTAATTTATAGCTTTATTAGTTTAGACTTCATTGTATCTCTATGTTTCTACGTCTATTTGAGGGCATTTGAATATTCCATTGTTATAAGACTCTACAAAACTTCCTTTTATTGTATATATGCTTTGAGCATGTTCTCATGTCCTTATGTATGCCTTCTTGACTATGTATGTAGACATTTGAACATGTCTTTCCATGTGGCATAAATCCTTCCATGTGGCTTTATGCCAAATTTTTTTCTCTTTTTTCAATGGACATTTGAACATGTCCTTATATGTATTTATTTCTCATATTAGTGGTATGTGCCTATGTCCCTTGTATTATGGCCCTTTGGCCTACTTTGTGTGCCTCATGTGTGTTGTATGTATGTTTTCATGTATGCATCATGTCCATTACACTTGTCTCTTTCTTTTTACACACTCTAATTTTAGATTTCATGAGGGACCTCATGCATCTCCCCTTCCTCCTTGGGTGTCTTGATGGACATCATGCCCCATCCCCTAGGTAGGTTTATTACTCAAATTTATTGTCCATGCACATGGTTACATTTTTATATCTATCTTAATATACTTGTGAATTATAAATCTAACATAAATCATACATTAAAAATTATGCTCATATTATCTTACATTATGATGTCATGTATACACATTATATGTCTAGGATAACACATATCATGTAGAGATTATTTTTTAGGATAGTTATTGTAAAGGTTCAACAACTCCCCTCAAAAGAGGGGGTAGTCATAGAGTTTTTTCACACATATCAGGACATATAAATTCACTTAGAGTATAATTTATAACATGTAATAACCAAATATAAATCTTAAATTATAGGAAAACATAGTGGAAAATAATCAGATAGATATTAGATTCAATTTGGTAGAAAAACAACATAGTTAGACACTGCCACCAAAAGTGGAGACTAAAGCCATAGTGATACTATCCAAGGTATGGTGATACTATTTAGTAGTTATAGAAACACAAAATATATTTTTTCCAAAAAATTATAGTTTGTATGTTCTAGGTTTACACAAATTCAACTATAGATTATCAACTTTTACTTAGTTTTACATAAAATTATATCACTCTACTCAGATTAGGGGTATCATGCGTATCATGATAACTCTTATTTTATTTTTAGATAATGAGATACAAAATATTAAAACTCAATCCATAATTTATATGCTTAGATATCATATTTGGGGACATATCTATGACATATTGTTTCCATATGCTCACTTTTGCACTAGTTAATCTGATGAAATGGAAAAATCCATGTCATTCTCTAAATTTTTAATCCAAAAAATGTTTGCACTAGTTTATACTAGATTTTATACTTTAATCCATCTAAAGTGGTTAGCATTATCATGTAGTCTTGGAGCTACATACATGAGTGGAGGCCCCTAAGCTGATTTTCATTTCAATATTCTTGAGTGGTTGTATAGTCATTAAATACAATTTTAGTTATAATCTTAAAAATTTAGTTCCATTACATAATCTAGTTATTGATACATCTACTACACATTAGTATGAAATTATGGATTCATAGTTTACTTTAATTCTTGAGCCACCTACATAAAAGGGTTGGATAAATCATCAGTCTAATCTAAGATATTCAAAAGTTATGATCCACTTAACAGGGGTGAGCAATGATGGAGTCAATGTCAATTTGATTTATTGATCTACCCACACATGTTTATTGAGCAATCCATTCATAACAATCCAATTTATTCACCAATTGATCTCTAAATACACACATAGAGCATGTCAACATGTTTATGCATGGGATTTTACACCTAGTGAGGTGTATTTATTCCTTTCCTCTCTCTTATATATTTTCTCAATTTTGTATTTCATTTTGATATTTATTAAGGACTTATCTATGCACTTTTAATCTATAGGACATGTAATGGACCACACTTCACATACTTAGATCTAGAGTCATTGGCTTCACCTCTTAGTTAAGTCTATGTATGTTTATTTTCCTTTATCCTATCCATTTCACTTTGATGAATTTATATAATAAAGAGTCAGGGGGGGAAATATAGTCATCTAAAATGTCACTTGACTACCAAGAGTGTTACTTGAGACCACTTTGGAATATCCCTAGACCTATTTTAGGGCTTATTTAAACACTTATCCAACATTTATGCAGGCCTTACACACCCCTAAACATCTAAAAATAACTCTTAGACCCTTCCTTAGGCATCCAATCCCTTTTACCTCAGCTTCCACCACCTAGACATTAATGACATACTTGGACACTAACACCATACTTGGACACTAAATACATAGCGTTAATATCCTAGTTGGGAGGTATTTTCCTTTTCCCTCTTTTTATCCCCAACAAATATATTTTCAATCCTAAATACATTGGGTGATCTTGTCCTTTTTTTTCATTTTATCCCCAATAGATATATTTTCAATCCTAAAGACACCTAGGGTCAACCTAGACCTATTTTAAACCTTGCATAAGCACTAGACTAGTATATACATGACTTTTAGCCCTTTATTCACTAGATGGAAATTAAATGCAAATACATACAAACTATATTAGAAGAAGTTATGCATAATAAAGGTTGTTAATCTCTATTCTATCCTACTTTTGTATATAGTCATCTACAAGCCTCTTAAGCTCAGAATACATAGATTGTCTAGTGTCAATCCTCACTCAAAGCACTCAAACTAACATTCATACTAGCCTCACTTGTAATATTAGGTGGGGATAAATACATTAGGATTGATCCCTACTTATATTATTGTTATGTAGGCATCTCTCATCACAATGGGGTGTTGTGGATGTCTAACCTACCCAATTAATACCAAACATTTACTTGTTATAACATAATAACCTAATCACGTGGAGGTATAGGTTTTGCATTAAAAATAGTCAAAAAATGTCATAAATATTGAATTAGGGTTTATCCCAATAGGAATAAGTTTGGCATACTCAGACATAGGTGCTCCTAAAAATACATGTTAGTTCTTACATAGAAGGTATTAAAACCAGAAGTAGAAATGAGCACCATAATGCTACTATCCAAGGTAGGGAACTATTGTCATCAAGGGTTTCTAAAACCTAGATCTTTTTTGTTATACTTAGACCATATCTAGTACTATTTTTCATCTTTTAGATCCTTCATCTCAGGCAGTTTCTAGCTAAGTATTCATTTGTGTCATTCATTATTTTTATTAGATACATTAAATTAGCTTAATTATTTCACAAATTAGTGGCTATATTTATTACCTATTTTATACCCTAATTTATTCTATTTAGACCCTTTAACAACCTATGGCTTTATCTCCATAAACCCTTAAAAGTTAAATAAATAATCTTTAGGCCTTGTTTTAGGCCTCAAAGAAACTTGTGTTTAGCTTTTGACCCTTTGAAGGCAGTGGTTAGTTCACTAGTGTTATTAGAAGGCTTAAAAACTATTCATTCCTTGATTTGAACCTTTTTCTTTCTATTTTCAATCTTACAATCATGACCAAACAAGCAAATTTCTTTAAGTTTTATCCCTTAATAAATCTTTCTTTCTATTTGACTTATAGTTTGATTTGAAGGTTCAAACCATGGTTGAGTCTTGATAACTTTTCCATCTCCTACTTGTAGGCCTATAATTTGTTCTTCATTTTCTTATATGTATCCCTAACTACTCATTAAATTTGTGGAATAACCTATTGACTTACAATCACCATAAATATTTCTTCAACTTAGGTCTCTACCTATAATTTGGTGAGATATAGAACTTGTTGTCTGAAGGATATGCCTAAAAATTGGTTTAGAGTTATTCAAACCTCCCTCTATTGTAATGAGACTTATTTGGTAGACTCTAAAGATCAAGATATCCTAAATACCTATAGGTTGGGTTTTAAGACTTCAAAACCCTCTCTTCATTATAATCATTAAGAACTTTAACCAATTTGTTATAGATGGGTATGGAACTTAGGTCAAGCCTTAGACCTTGCTAACATTTGTTTCATAACTTGATCATGATATCTCTTGATTGTAACTATAGTCATATAAAATGCAAAAATTGTTAACTTGAGCATGACTAATAACATCCAACCCATAGGTCCCTCTTACTTACTCTCATGACCCTCATAGGATTTTTTTCACTGATTCCCAAACCTATGTAGCCATTTGAACCTAATCCTAGCTAAGCCAATACCCTCTTTTCATGACCAATCCATCCATCTAGGACAATAGCACCCAACTAGGATAGGAGCATTGGTGCCACTATTGTTTACTTTTAGTACTACTATCCAAGCTCATTTTTGGACCCAATGGTCAATTTATTCTAGTTCCCCTTCTTTCTCCTTGTCAGCCTAATGTGAGAAAATTTAATCCATGACTAGTAGATCCTTATAAAATCCCATTAAAATATCATTTGGAAAGGGATGGAAAATATCAAAAAGCAAGCAAGAATACAAACAAGACTACTCAAGAAATTCTCCCTATTCTTTACATATAACTATCCAATACTATTTCCATCTTATTTGAATCCTTAAACTAGTCCCTAGTCATCTCAAGTATACCCAGTTTAGCATTTCCTTGTATTTTCATAAAATAATTTCACCAAGCACTTTCAGAGGGAGAACTAAATATGGATTCATCCCTCCTTAGAGTATTGGTATTTAGGTAGCATGTCCACACATGGGGTGTGAAGCACATCTAGTGCATCTTACACACACTAACCCATTTTCCCTATTTTTCAAAGTTTTGTTCAAGTACATTAGAGGCATAAAAATGAAGAAAATTAGCTTTATATGGAGCACTATCGATGGTGAAGATTTTCAAATTTAGAGATAGTGTCACATAGAGCTACCGAACAAAATCTAAAAATCTTAGAATCTCAAAACAATAGTGTCAGATAAGGAATATAAAACTAGTGCAACTCCTATGCACTTTTAACACTCCTGTCTAATCAAAAAATGAAGTTTAGATCTTAGTTTATAATAGTCTCATAGTCTAGCATAGTCAATATTAAAAATTTTCATAGTCAGATCAACATAGTTTCAAGCTAAGTTTGATTTCTCTCTATTTACTTGTTATTTTTAGAGAGTTGAAACAACAATCAAAATTAACTGATTAGTAGTTTAATTATGGCATAATTATTAACTAATTTTACTACTCAAACCTTTTAACTAAATTAGGATTAAAACCCCAATATTCCTAAATTTGTTAAATCATTTGGTGAGCTTGACTTACTTTGTTTATGTACAAAAACCCTAGGGTAAAATTCCTACTAATTTTTCTAATATTTAACTTGAATATTTAAATCAAAAATTCATTTCAAATTTTAGTAAATTTTAAAATAATTTTCTTTCAAACCCTAGTTACCCATATTAGGTCCCAATATGTTTCTAGTAATTTTCCAATAAATTTATGAATTTTTACTAGCATATTAAAATTAAAAAAATCCATTTAAAATTCAAAATGCAATAGTAATTTCAAAAAAAAATCTCAAAACCCTAGTTACACATACTAGGTCCTATTTACACAAGAGTTTTCCAATAATTTTCTAAAATTTTAGTTGCATATTTTAAAACAGAAAATCCATTCACAATTCAAAATTCAATAGTAATTTAAAAAAAAATCTTAAAACCCTATTTACACACTAATTTTCCAATAATTTTTTGAAACTTTAGTTGAATATTTAAATCAAAAATCCAATTTTATTTTCAAAATTCCATAGTAGTTTTGCAAAAAAATCATTTTCAAAACCCTAGTTGTAAGTACTAGCTCCTATTTTCTTCTTGAGGTATCACCTTATATGTTTGTAAGATCTTTATCCTTTTTTATGCAAATTCCATTTCCTTGTTTAGATTATATTCATTTAATATTTTCTACTATTATCCAATTTATTTTCTTTATTCCACCTAAGTTCCTTGCATTTCTTCCTTCGAGATGAAGTGCAAGACTTAGTGGCAATCCTCTTGAATTCACCTAGATTCCTTTAACTTGACCATATACTATGGAAAAACAACTAGTTTAGACTCCAGTTATAAATTTTACACATTCAGGTTACACCAATTTCAATGAGAATGATTCAAATAATGAGCAATACGAGAATACCAATGGTGATGTACACACTGATGTTCATGCTCCACCACATTAGACTACTAATCTACTTCCACCCATTATTTATAATGAAGTTGTACTCAACAAATATTTGATCCTCCAAAGTTTTAGAGAAAGACTCAAGGAATAGCCTCAAGATCATACTCTTATATTAAAATCTCTCATGGAAATTAAAAAGTCTAAACACGTTGATTTTTCCATTCCTATATAGCACCAAGTTACAAATAACACTATAGGGGAAACTATGTCTCATCAACCCCCTATAGAAGTCCAACCTTCTTCTATGCCACTAGCTATAGCTAGTACATATTTGTCTCCTAATGTGGTAGCCCTTGTGTAGGAGATAAAATATCTTCAATCTAAGGTGCTACATCTTGAGCAAGGTGCTTCTAAACCTACATAGGCTTTTTACTCTTATGCTCTACTGCATACACCATTAGCACATCACATTACTTCCACACCATTACCAAAAGCTTTTGTTCAACTAGAGCTTACTCTTTATGATGGCAAGGGTGATCCATAGATACATTTAAGAGTTTTTCATGTAGCATGATTCGACTATGTACTAAATGACTAGTTACTTACCAAGTTCTTTCCATGAAGCCTAAAGGATTATATTTTACTATGGTTCCATAGTTTACCAAATTAGTCAATCAATGTATTCAATCCTTTATCCAACATGTTCCTAGCTCATTTTAGCATTAACATTGGTGACAAGGTTTCATATGTCCAAGTTGCATAATAGAAACAAAGGTTAAATGATCATCTCACATACTATGTTCTTCGATGTAATAATATCTTGGCTAAGATGACTAGCCTCATGATTTATCAAGAGTTACAAGATCTCTTCAAATAGAGTCTCTTACTAGATTTACATGAATCAATTATGTTAACAAAAAATTCCTTCACTAAATTATGTCACATACTTAAGGAAATAGAAGTCAAGTTAATTTTAATGGGAAAACTCAAATACACAATTATCAAAAAAATAAACAATAAGAGTAACAAAAAGGTCCCATATAAGGTCATGGTCAATTCTGAGAAGACTTAAAATCAATTGATAGTTAATATAACTTTAGAGCCCCCTCAATGTGTGGTTTTATTAACACCTCCTCTATGTACATTTACTAATCTACTAGTTTCTCCAGCCAATGTTTTATAGTAGTTATTGGATTATAACATCATATCTCTCCCTCCTATTAGGTAATTTGACCCAACAAAGCCTCTTCCACGGGTATATGATCATCATGCATTTTGTGAGTTTCACATGACACCAAGCCATACAACAAATAGATGCATTATTTTGAGACACAAGATAAAGGATTTAATATATGGTAATCATATTGATCTTGGAACTTTAGTTGAGCCTCCTCAGGCAAAGCAAACATTGGACAAAGCATTGAAAATATTTTTAAATCCTTTTCCAAAACATTCTAAATAGGAGACAAGGGATACATTAGGGATTTACCATATCTATCATGCACATCCACCACCAGATACATACAAGACACCTTTAGTTGAATCACATCCTTTGAGAAACATGATTGGTGTATATCATTCTAGAGTTCTAGCTAGACCTTCCATCTCCTTCTTAGATCAAGAGATCATCAAGGATGATTCAGATTATCATTCACTCTTTATTAGAGCTCAATTCATAATCATCCTATTCATAGTGTTCTCATAGATAATTGATCTAGTGTGAGCATGTGTACTATGACATTATTATAGAATTTGGAATATTCATAGCAGGATATTACACTGATAAACATAATTATCAGTGGGCATATATAAAGTTCATTGGGTGAGATTATACTTTTTATATAGGCTGGTGCAACACACATACCACACCATTCACTATAGTTCCCAGTGTAGGAGTTTTTGATATGTTACTTGGTTGAACATGGATTCAAAAAACATCAAATATTACCTTCTAAAATTCACATATACATGAAATTCATTCATGCTAATTAGGTTATTATAGTTGGTGGAGTTCCATATGAGTTCCCACTCCCCACTTTAGAGCCATCTTCTACATTACAGTAACTAGTTTCAGTATAACTTCCAATTCCAATTTGTCCACCAATCATAATTCCTCCTCTAGTAGAAATTCAGACACAATTGAGGCATCCATTACTATCACAAAGGGTTCATACACCTCCATCGACTTAGGATTCTAGATAGCTTCTATCTACAGTGTTCACACCTAGGGTAGTCTCATTAAGATCTCATGCATCTACATGTAGAGCACATGTTTAGAGAGATTATCTACTACTAGATGGGTCCCTAAGATTCCTATAGTTACATTCACTTCTTAGAGTTATAAGGGGACCCCATAGTTGGTTTCTACTTTAGAAATTTTAGAGCATTTTTAGCATATACAACTTTCAGAGCCATAATCATAGCATTTCCATCATGCCTCATGATCACACACAATTTACCTCCTTGATACAAGACACAATGATAGGGAGTCTCCCATGAGACTCATTGGTTAGTATCATCCTTTCCTTACTTACCTATACATAGTCTCCTTTACTTGATTTTACATAATCTCCCTATGATTGATTTTACATAGCTCAAATATTCTCCAAAATACCAAAAATGATACAATATTTAAAAATATAAAAACATTCAATAGTTCAAAAACACAAAAACACAAAAAAAATTCAATTATATGAAACATCCATGATTTACATTGCTACTACTATACTAGACTTACATTTTTTGTTCTATGCTTATTATCTATTGATTTATCTATATTTCCTACTTCACTTGATCTTCCTTTGATTGTGTGAAATGATATCCAACTCTTTGATTGCTTCACTCAGCCCATTAAGGGGGAATCCTACTTCTACATCAAGACATACATCAATATAAATACCCACTAGGGGAATCTTTTATATAACTACACCATCCAAGTTATGTCATTCCTACACCAAAAACTCTATTTATCATGTTGATGTACATTATTTACTAGCTTACATAGATTACTCTATCAACACTCACTAGTATATAGAACTTGTGTATTTCTTTGTATATATCTAGTCTTGCACTAACATGTCTTGCATACATTCACTTCTTTCTTTGATTAGTTAGATGTGTTTATAATTCCAATTTCTTACATGCTTTCTCTTCTTACTTAGCATTAGCTTGATGTGATTACATTTCTTAGATCATGTATATCTCTTGTCTATGCCTTAGGACATTTTCTAATGTGCTTTCCCCTATGTCTTATGTGTGCCTTAGGACATTTTCCAATGTTATTTACTTCTATTTATGTGTGTGCCTTGGACATTTGCCAACGTCCCTTACCTATACTCTTCCATGTGATTGTGGATTTCATGCCAACTTGCTTGTTTTAATTGTATGTGTATGTGGCATTTGAACATGCCTTGCATGCTTATTTTCTAGTTGAGTGACATGTGACCATGTCACTTATTTTCTTGGTCCCTTGGCCACCCTTGTGCACTTCTTGCTTCTTGCCTTGTGTTCTTGTTTCTTAATTGCTTCTCATCTATAATGTTATCATCTAAATCATGCATTATCTTGATTTCTTAGATGCAATGATGGACATCATGCTCCATCTCTCTAACTAAAAAATAACCAAAATTTCATTTTAATTTTGATACATTACACATGATTTGACAATATTATATCTATCTTGTTATAACCCTATTGATCTAACAATCTCTCAATATAAACCATGTTGTATCTTGAGATATCTTATCAATTATCATTGTTATATCATATATTTTATAGCATAACACACTTGCAAGGCTCTTTCTTCCAAGGGTAGTCATTATAGGGTATCCATTCTTACCCTCAGAAGATAAGGAAATAAACATGGGTTTTATCATAGAGATCAGAGCTCCTATCAACCTAAAAATCTAGTTTTAGAACACTTAAAACAAAAACTAGACATCAAACCAATAAGAACAAACCAGGTAGACAATTAAGAATCTAGAAAGTCATTAGATTTGGCTAAGGAAAATAGTGTGAAGAATGGACTATATCACTAGTGGTGTTATTATCCATTTCTAGTGTTCCTAAAAAATATAAAAAAAACAAAAAATTCTAGAAGCCAACAAAAAAATAGGTTTAGCTACAGAGTTGCATAGCTAGACTAGTTTAGAATCAACAATTTTAGTACACATTTGTCTTAAAGAATCTAGATATAACTAGAATCATGTGTGGTATGATGGATCTCACTTCCAATTTTAAATATGATAGTTGGTATAACTTATAGATTAGAATCCATGTTTCAGACACCAGTGATTGGGGGAAATATGCATGACACATTTGTTTTCTTTCTTCCTGAGTTTAGTATTATCTAGGTATTCTTAGTAGTTGCATGCCTTACTCTATCTCTAGGTGGTTGGCATAATTTTTGCTTCAATTTAATATAAGCCTAAATTTTGAGTTCTCAAGTTCCTAAGTGGATTCCACATAATCTAGATTCTTAGTTTTGGAGTGGCTTTCATATAAGTATTATCTCCATCTTTCAGAATATCTAAGAGTGGCCCAATTTCTACCATACATTTGGATATCCACACCAACATTTTTAGATCATAATACATTCATTGGCTGAAAGAACCATCTCATATGACATACATTTCATATTGATATTAGTTCATAGCTTCACTTCATGGGGTAGTGATAGAGCTAAAGGTCTAGCTAGCCTTTGTATTCTTGAGCCACCTATTCAGAGGGATTAGACACATAATCAAAATATTGATTAACACATGCCAAACCACTTGGATTCACTTATTAAGTGATGATGGATTTAAAGGGCCATCCTTTTCATTCTTGAGCCACTTTCTATGGAATTGATCACTCAACTCCATTCACAATATTAATCTTGGTACAACACACATATAACATTACTCAACATCACAATAGGTTTTGTATTGGTTCATGTACCTAGTGAGTTGTATTCATTCCTTTATCTTCCTCTCTTTTACTTATATTTGTACATTATTATTTTAGATATAGCATATTTGATGAGAACTGATATGCTCTTTGTTTTCTCTTATAGATTTACAGTTCAAAACATGCTCTCTATATGCACACCCAACATCACACAAGATTTATGAGCTTCACCCTTACAGGTAAGTTCAAGTACACTTTATTTTTTCATTTATCCTAGTATTTCAATTTACTTCATCACTATAATAAAAGGGGGGAAACTTAGTCATATAAAATACAAAATTTGGTAACTTAATCATGGCCAATGACACCCTACCCATTAGTCCCTCTTTCTTTCTCTCATGATCCTTATAGGCTTCTTTTCACTTATTCCTAATCATTTATATCCTTATAAACATGATCCTAGATGAGCTAAAACCCACTTTTCATGACCATCCATCCCCTAGGTCCCGTCTACCCAAGACAATAGTACCTAACTAGGATAAGAGTATTGGTGCCACTATTGCCTATTTTAAACACTAATATCCAAGCTCATTTTTGGCCCCAATGGTCAATTTATTTTGGTTCCCCACCATTCTCCTTGCTGACCAAACATGAGAAAATTCAATCCATGACCAATAGATCCCTATAAAATCCCATTCAAAGATAATTTGGAAAGGGTTCTCAAATATCACAAAGTAAGCAAGAATACAAGCAAGATAACTCAAGCACATCTCCTTATTCTCTTCATACAACCATCCAATACTATTTACAATTTATTTTAATCCTTACACCAATCCTTAATCATCTCAAGTACACCTATTTTAGTATTTCCTTGCATTATCATATCACAATTACACCAAGTACTTTCAAAGGGATAACTACATATGGCTTGATCCCTCTTTAGAGTATTGGTATGTAGGTAGTGTGCCCATACATAGAGTGTGAAGTATTTCTAGTGAATTTTACACACACTAAAACCATTTACCTATTTATCAAAGTTTTGTTCAAGTACATTGAAGGCATAAAAACAAAGAATATCAGTTCTATAAGGAGCACTATTGACAATGAAGCTTCACAAATTCAAAGACAATTTCACATAGACCTATTGAGCAAAACCTATAAATAAGGACTAAAACACTAGTACCATTCCTATCCACTTTTAGTGCTCTTTTCCAATCTAAAAATGAAGTTTAGATCTTAGTTTCATGGCCTTGCACAATCAGTATCAACCTTTGTCTCATTTAGATCAACATAGTTTCAAAGATAAGTTTTATTTCTCTCTATTTATTTGATATTTTTATAAATTCTAAACAATAATCATAATTAAAAAATTAGTAGGTTAATTATATCATAATTATTGATTGATTTTACTACTCAGCCCTTTAAACTAAATTATGAATAAAACCCCAATATTCCCAAAATTGTTAAATTAGTAACATTAGGATTATGTATGGAGACCTTGATCCATGGATTTATAAGCCTTTGATGATCTCAAACTTTCACTTCCTACTCCAAAACTTGTTGGTCTTTCTTGGCTTAAAACTCCATTTTGTCTTTTTGTCTTATTGAGGAGGCTCATTGATCCACAATTTATTCAAATTACTCTTAATATATTTTCATATATCAAGGATATATTTTTAAATTTCCATTAAAACCTTCACATCCACCTCACAACTTATAATATCTTCTTTCATCATCATTTTGACACCTTTAGCACCACTCCATTATATATTAATATCTTATGCAAATAGTAAACCCCCTTATTTCAAGCCCTATTTTATGGTTCTCCATACTCACACATATATTTTTAAGGATCTTTAGGGTTATTTAAATCATCATAATTTCACCTTTACACCACCTTATAGTTCCTAAATGGGATAAAACTCAAATTCAATAGGGTTTTGATTATGTTTTTTTGGGTCTATAGGCCTTAAAACTCACCTAACTTTCTTTTTAATCACCATAACAACCTAAAACCACCTCACACTCCTAAAAAATGATATATTCTAACTCCTCTCTAATTTCATCAATTTTTAGAAGGTAAAATAATAGATATAGGTTTTTTTTCTTCCTAAAACCCTTGGTAGACAATGCACCTAAAAACAGACCTAAGAGCAATATTTATTGAATAGATCACCTTTTTTACACTATTTTAGGGGACTTGATGATGAAATTTTATCTAAACATGCCTATCCCACTCTTAAAACAATTTTTCGACTTGAAAAACCCTTAATTATGGATTAAGGCTCTCATTTTGACTATCATAATACCAATCATAAACCCAGACTTGAAACTCCATTGGAAGGGCCTTGAGATTTAGATATAACCTTGGCATGAGTTCTTATAAAATTCCCATACCTATCACTAGATATTAGGATCTAAATTCCTTGATAAATAATCCAACTCTTTGAACTGATAATTGTTATCTTCCCCTTCTTTATAGGCCTACAACATTGATATCAACCTCTTTCATTTGTTTTTCAACTTTATTTAGATGGTATTGGTGTAATGGATATATTTTAAATCTTAAAATTTCAATATTTTTCTCCTATTTAAAGCTCCATCCTCAATATAAATACTCTAAAATGCATTAACAATGGTATTTCCTTAGTGTGTAGTTTTGTACACATCTTCTCAAGATTTAACATCATAACCACTTTGAGAAAGGGTCCCAAACATATACACTTCACTTGTAGACATGAAGGGCTATAGGAGGATTTTTAAGACTAGTTGATACCTACTCATCAAAACAAACATTCCAACATGTACCAAACCCTCACTTTTCAAATTACAGACCTGTATAAATCTCTTCATTGAGAATGATCACCTTAAAAACCTTGGCCATGATCCTTAGGGATTTTAACCTATTTAGATATTTCCCAAGAGACTATAACCATGTTTATATTACATAAATATAGGGGGGAAGTTTTTGAACTCTTTCGAATCCAATTCAAGGAAGAGAAGTCCCTTAAACACTTTCATAACCCATGGAAATTTATAGTCTTATAGATCTTCCTAACTTATCTAAAACCTTGCTTTAAGAAATTGTTAATGGAACTCATAGATTGTAACTATTGGCCAAAATTGTCCTACATATGAAAATTTTGTCTAGATAGATCAGGTCATTCTCTTGGACCATTAATTAGCCTTCTAACCCCATGACTAGTCTCTTTTGAGTCTTGACTTGATGATGTAGTGCAGTATCCTATGAGATCCTAGTGTGTTGTGAGAAGTTGAGTAGAGTTCTTATTAAGTAGGTGTTCCAATGTGGAAAAAATAAAATAAACTTCATGACCCTACCATATATGTCCTTTGTAATCTTTTGAAACACTTTAATCAATATTTAAGGTGAATTTGGATATTTTAAGGAAAAGGCCTAAAAATAGGTTTAGAACTACAAGTGAAGGATCCAACAAGTTTTCATGGTGTTTGATCATTCAGGGGAATGAAGGAGGTTTTCAGAAAGTATCAAAGATTATAACAAGCCAATAATAAGGTCTAGAAAATCTATTATGCTCAAAATACCCCTAAAAGTGTATTAGATGACTTAAGGGTCCTCAAAATATAAATTTTAAGTGAAAAATAAAATTTTTGTATAAGTTGTTGAGGTCAACACACCTTTTTTTTTAAATTGGGGACCCATGTATTGAATTATGCAATTTGTAAATTAAAAATAAAAATTCACTTTATGAGTGTTACTAACATATTTTCACATTTTTATATTTGAAGATCATCCATGTTATGTTATACTTTGATCTATTTATTCAAGGTTCTACCTTAACTTTGCCTAATATTGCTAGTTGTGATCTTCAATTTTCAAGTGGTAGGTTTAATAGAACCCTCATTTGATGGAATAGTTGGGATTTTATTATCCTTTGGCCTCTAGAAATCTAAGTTAAATCTATGTTCTTAGCTTGGTCTAGAATTTATTATCCATGGTCCCTCTTATTACAACCTAGACTAATTTCTTAGACCTAAGGCCCTATTCACATTTATTAACATGAATGAGACTTAATGTTAACACTTTAATCAAATTATTATACATTTTTGAGCCCTAATTTAAGTTATGTGCTTATTTTTAAGATTGATGGCCCATGATTACTCGTATAACATTGATCAAAAAGAGAGAGGTAGACCTGATGAATAAAATACTTTACTCCATGGATCCAATCTCCCTCGATCACATAGAACATAAACACCAGTCCATGACTGCTCATACAAAATCAATTGAATGATGTGTATAAATTCAAAGTTCCTATGGGACCTAATATTTATAGAATTAAATTTGACATTATCATGCCCATCAATAAAAATCCATAAGGCCACTATTAGTGATCAAAAGGTCATCAAATTTTAATCTCTATGGTTAATCATGCAAGCTTAAAATTGATGTTATTATGAATGTCAAATGACATCTACAAGACCTTCAAATTTTATCCATTATGAATAATTATATGATATTAAATTTTACATTCTCATTCCCATAAATTTACACCCATGAGGCTATTATTGACCTCCATAAGACCATCAAATTCAAGCTCATGAACCAATCTCATTTTGATAATTGAACATGTTTATCTTCATGTTGCATGATCAATGGAGACCCATTTGGAGAATAAGCATGTCTAAAGTTTCTATGTTTCATTAATAAAATTTACCTTTCATTTATCCTTTAGCCCATCATAGACGAAGTTCAAATTTTCATGGGATTGATTATAAACACCATTAACCTAAGTCAAATTTTATCTTAAGTGTGGTCATGTTTCTAAACACTTGACTAAACTTTGGTCTAAAATATTATGCTTGGTCCCCATATATCCCATAATATTTTGAGGTCTATTTCATCAACTTAACCTAAAAAATTTAATTTCCCATTATTAAAATTTAGATTATAATTTTTTACCATAAAATTTTATCATATTTATTAATATGATAAAATCTTACATTAGGAAACATTATATTTGATCCTTTTTTATTAAGGGTCCACTTTTATCATGATCTAGACTTAGTTTAAATACTTTATCCTATAGTTTTTATCATATTTATTAACATGAAATAAACCATATCCTAAATTCTTTAACCTAAGTTTTTATATGTCTCAATGCTGACTTAAACATCATTCACCTTTGCAAGATATATGACTCACATGAGATCATAAGAACATGATCAAATGGATTAGGATATATATGGACTATTAAAACAAATATATAAAGGTCCTTAGGATTTACACATGGAAAAAACACTTCAACTAATGCAAATAACAAGTTATAGAGCTCAGAAAGCCCTACGGGACTGCTAAGTGGCATAATCATGAAGCTTAGTACAAATAATGACCAATAGAGTTTAAATCTCAGGGTCAAGATTAAAGAGTAGAATTGATCCATGAAATATGATATAATGGAGTGAGATGAGTTGTAATTTTTAAAAACCAATGGTAATTTTTTGAATATTAATGGACAAAATGCCATGTAGATGCCATAATGATGCCGCATGGGTAGAAAGTGAGAAAACTAGAGATCTTGTCGGTGTAAAAAAACAAAGGTATAAATTCTAAGGGTCAAATAAAATCTAAGGAATTACTTCACTAAAGTATAAAATATATCTCCACTAAGTCTGAAAGTGACCTATAGAAAAACCCTAAGCATCTATAAAACCCTAATTCTATCAAGAATTGAACATAACTGAGCCCAAGAGAGTCAAATTTCTATTTGAGAAAGTGAAAACTAATCTACATGAAAAATATAGACCATTAGTGAAAATTTTAATCAAATCATAGTCATTATACTGTGGAAGCAACATAGAGATGACACAAAGCTTCGCTTAACCATCGATTCAAAAATAATGGTCTTTAAGGACATAGTATTTATGTTGTGTCATTGAACATTGGAGATAATAATTAGCCCAAGATCTTTTGGACAATTGAGGAATTAAAAAACATAACAAGGGAGGTTGATAATATTAAATTATTCAAGATAAGATATTGTGACCTAATTGTAGTATAGATGGTGAGCCTTCACCATGCAATGGCAAAACTAGAGGTACTTCACTGTATAGATGTCCTCCTCTCAATTTTTAAAGAAACTAAAATTGAAAAGGGTATGCTGATTAATGAATGTACTCCAAAATTCCTAGCTTATGTGTCTCCCATTGCTTTTGAGAAATATTATAAGTTACCTAAGACCCAATTAGATATAGCCACACTTAATGAATAGGCCAATAATAATGACTTCAAAGCCATCTTAGTGTGATGATTGTATTTTATAAACCATGTGTTTTTTGACCTTGATGGAAACATTCTCATCAACCAATTCTAACCTAGAATTAGGATGATAATGACCTTGATTAATAGGATGTGTGGAAACCATAGTACCACCTATGTTGACACCATGTGGGGACCTCTGGTATACGTTATAATTGAGAAAGAGCTCACCCCTCCCATTGGTGAAGTTATCAGCTCATGTCTAAGTGGGTAGATATTCAAAGTCAAGAAAGGGTTTAGGAAAAGATCTCACATGATGTATTATCTCTTGGATTCCCTACTTACCACAATTGAGATCCCTAACTTTAGGGGATGGTAACCTAAAAAGACATATATAGTGTCCTAGTTCTATTCAAAATTATATATCTTCAACTATAGGGACCATATTCAATTTAATAATGATTACATCTATCCTACCTTTAATGAGGATATAACAGGATATCTAATTCCTAAATTCATCCCATTGTTAGAGAAATCCATTGAGTCTATTGGGGACATTTGGTTTTATTTGAACTACACAGTCATTAGGATTGAGGGAACACAATGCACTCCACTAAGACTGTCAGTCCATGTCCTTGATAAATTATCTAAAAAAAGGTTGCATTCTAAATATGCAATGGTATTTGTAGAAGAAAAAGGAAGGGTTTTTTGCATCCTCCGCCCTTGGCTATTGGTAGAATAATATTTTAGCATTGGGAAAACATTTAAGATGCTTTTAGGCATAGAGCATCTTTCAAGTTTCAATATGATGAGTTGAGAGAGTGGGACCCCAATGATAGTAGGGTTTGGAAAAATTTGAATGCTAAACAACTAAATTTGACATATAAGCATTGACCAAGAGTCTATGCCTCAATTTACACTAAGGATGCATCCTTCACAATAGTATTGGATAGGTTGAATAAATGGACATCAATCTAGAAGCCAAATTGATGAGGGAATAGAAAGGAAGTGATGACATTTGGAAACTTGGTTCAAGGCAATACCACTTGTTAGGAGTTCAATCCTCTTAACCTCCTCCCATGCATCTATAATCACAAGAGTAAGTCCCAAATCTTGAATTTCAAACTAATTAGAGACCTAAAAAAAGGAGACCTGGGGAGGGGACATCATATTCAGCCTAGCCTAATAAATGAGGGTTTCAAATTGAGCACATTAATGTGGTGGAATTGGACTTAGGTGAGATAATGAAAGATGCATTACAAATTTTTTCCACTTATTATTAATTTGATGAAGAATAAATGAAAAATTAAAAACCTCAACCCCAACTTGAGGAGGTAGAGATAGAAAAGGGAAAGAAACTAGCCTTGAGCCTAGCTCCAATTATTCCCCCACAAAAGATAAAGGATGAGCTTACATTGGTTCTAGTAGGAACAAAGAGTTATAAACTAACCTTCACTCACCCTTTGAGTGAGGTCAATGTATTTAGTGAATATAATGTGATACAAGGGCCAACCATCCATGAATGGTTCATCTATGGCGAGCTACAAAATATTCCTACTCTGAAACACTCTTAGGCCTTGACCAAGTCAGTGAGCATAACTACCCATGATGAGCTCAAACCATGGATAATTTCCATGTAAAAGGAGGAGAAAGAAAGAAATATGATTTCCCTTAGGGATTCAAGTAGCATATAGATGGCTACTTTTGAGAGACAAGTAGAGACTTTAGAACCCCCTCAAATAACTCAATCATTAGTTGGAGTCTAGTTCAATCAAATAACTATAGGTTTGGAGAGAGTGAATAAAAAGAGAGTCATGGTTGTTGTTGAAAAATTCATCTTTTATAAGTTGGAACCATTTACTCCATTATGAAGCCAAATTCTAAGTGAGGGTCACATCTTTAAAGAATATATATTAGGATTGGCCTAATCTCAATCAACCTAGTTGTAGATTGGCATTAAGGGAATGAAACAACAAATTGAGAACCTAAAGAAGCAAAAGGAAAATCTACAGAAGAAAATTATTATATTTATCCTAAATACTATGATAGATATGTTTGAGGAATCCTTTTATGACATGTTTGATTCTTTAAAGATAATAAAGGAAAGATAGGGTGTACTAGGTCAGCAAAATGTATTAGCCAAGGGTTTAATTACTCAATGTAAAAGTTTGAAAGATAAGACCAAGGATTTAATTATCATCTTGATAGGTGATAAAATCCCAAGTTTAAAAACCATTAGCCTAGCCCATCTCAACATAGTTGTGGTACTGATTATTGATAAAATTCATGGATTGAGCATGTGGTTCAAGATCTTGGAAATAATCCTCTTAGATGATAAGGAGTTATTGAATAGGATAGAATAGTTCCTTAAGACAATGAATGGCAACCCTACAACACTTATATCTATAGTCATCATTATATATGATGAATTCAATCATAGTACCACTTTAGTCATGTAATAAGTACAGAGCAAGAGCCAAGGCATGTCTAGGGGTGACAATAGTAGGATCATGGATATGATCATAATAGTAAAAGATAAGATAGCCAATGAAAGGAGAATTAAGTAGGCCTTGAAGAGAAATAATAGAGATCTTGAATACCTAGCTAATCAAGAGGATGAAATCTTCCTTGAACCTCTAGTTTATTTGAGACTTATTGATGAGCAACATCAAAAGATAATAAGGCTAGAATAGCAGAGACAAGGGACTTCATCAACATAGATCCCACCAATTAGTTATGAATATTCTCTTTTATTGAAACATTGTTAATTTTGAAAATGGGATATTTTTTTTAAAGGCATGTGTATTTTATTACCACATTTGCCTATACATCAGTTTATTTTGGAAAGGCTACTGTATTCTATAAACTTTATAAATAGGACAACTTTCCTTCACATTTTTACACTTGTAAGTTAATGAAACTAACTAACATACTTCCTTGTTTCTATAAGAAGATTATTATCTATTTTAAAAAACAAGGGAATTTTTGAGCTAAATCTAGTGTAAACTTTCAGCAATTAATACGAGTAGATAATTATGAAAGGATTATCTCATTTTGTTTGTGTAAATTGTTATATGGCTTCTCTCTCAATTATTTGTTCTAGGTCTTAGATTTGAATAGTTTTTTTAAATTCTTGGCATGTACCTTTTGAATGAAAAATTGCTAACTTGTGCATATGCTAGGTTAATTGAAGGTTCCTTAGTTTGCTTCATTTTATTTGCTCTGCATTTGTAGATGTGCATCAACTATCTTCTAAAAGGAGTAAATATTTAAAGTAAACATGGTTCTTATTTGCATTATGTCTTATCTTCATTAGAATTTTTCCTAATATATGTTTTGATTTGATCTTAATCTATTTTAATTCATATATTGATTTTAAGTGCATGCCTAGGAAACACTTGAACTTTGTCATGATGTCTGAGATGAAGATCAAAAACACTTTTATCCTCTACCTTACCATACCCTTTTACTTGTTTTTTAACCAAATCACTTTAGCATAATTTGCATTATAAATATTCACATAGATTAACTTTTAGATTATAATTTGATCACAATTCATTGATACAAGCACAAATTATTTCACTTTGCAAAGATAGGACTAAGGTGGCTCCCAATCACCAAATTTTGTAAATATTATGTAATAGTTTGCTTACTCTATCATTATTTCATCATAGTTAACTAGATTACCACAACCTATAACTCATGATCTAAATTCTTCAAATTCTAAAATTATAAGTGTTCTTTAAAGACTAAGAGCACCTTGATACACTTAGAGGCATCAATAGGCAGAGCTCCATTGGCACTAGATTGATGGCCTTCTTCTCTTTAGATTTCTAATATCTTTGTTGGTTCTTAAGAATTATGTTCAAATCTCACTTTAATATTTTCATATTTGTGTTTAGTTTAGCATAAATGTGTAAAGGTTGGTGATCTTCATGGTTTTAGATTAGTCTTTGTGCTCATTTAGAGAAATATTTATACTCTTTTAGGATATACATTAGATTTTGGTAAAGATAACTTTGGAATTATGAATTTAATAGGTTTGAGGTTATTAATAGCTATTTTTATCAAATATTCTTAGATCCTTTTTCTCAATTGAGTTAATTTGAACTTAAAATGTGTAAAGGTTGATCTTAATTACATATATAGACACTTATTTGAGCTAATTTAGTTAAATATTGTTGTTATTTATATGAATATTTGTAAAATTTGATTAATGTGTGAGTCTAATCATTTTTCTTTGTAAAGATTGATTTGACGCATCATATTTAAAATAAGATTTTAAATTCTCAAGATGGAACTACCATGAATTAGAACAAGGTCATGTTTAAAGACCAGGGAACCTCTGATCGAGTTATAAGTCCATATAAGAGCTAGGGAGGACAAAGGTAAGTACAATCTTTCAAAGTCTTTACCAACTTCACCAATTTAGGGTGATCACACATTTAACCCCAATAAAGATATGGATTGGTTGGGTGGCTCTCCTATCAACATTCTAGGTGTGGTACATGACCTTCCCTATGACCCCAAGAAATATTTACCGACATTTAGTCTAACTAGTACTGTAACTATATATGAACATATTAAGTCATTAAAAAATACATTAATATTGTTAAATGCAGTACATGAGGATGTAGCATGTAAGATATTTCCTTTTAATTTTAAATATGTTTTGTATGAAGTGATTTTTAATTTACCTAAAATTACATTAATAGTCGGGACCACTTTCATAATGTGTTTATTGACCAGTTTGTAAAAATTATTAGTCTTTATATATAATACCAATAATTCACCATAATCAATATGGATGTAAATGAACCTATAAGAGAATTTAATGATAAGCTTAAAATGATGTATATTCAAACCATAGATCTATACAAGCCTAATGATGCTTTGGATTTGGAAATCTATAAGGATTCCTTAGATCCTATGACCTATGTGTTCACAAAGAGGGTTATTAGACCTATGAATACTCTAGCCTTAGACTATTCTAAAATAGTGATCATCAATGATCATATTCAGCCCCAAGGTCATTTGGATTACTATATTCCCAATGTCAGCCCATATATTCCCACCTTGAATATATTTCTTAATAATGATCAAAATATTCTGGCTTTGAATCATATCCCAACATTGAACCAATTACCCTTGAGCCATGCTGCTCCTAATCAAAACCTAGGATTTTTGAACCATACTACAATTGGATTTAATCCTAATGATCAAAAGGATTTGGTACTAACCAATGGTGAAAATAATAATTAGGTTCATAATTAAGAATCTCCCAAGAATGAGAATGACCCTATATTAATGATGATAAAAATATTATCACTAATTTCCTTTAGTTACAAAAGCAAGTTAGCCATACATGAGAAAGCTTAGGTAGGAACTTCTAATTTTAAAGATCTAACAAACCCAATAATAGATTATATAATGATAGTTTCCATAATATTAAGAATAATGAATCATCTATGGATAAGAAGACCATGGACATTAATCTTATTGATGTTGTATTAACTAATTATTATAGAGTTCATTATATTGCTAAGCATGGTGAAATGGATTGTATTGAATTTTGAAAATCCTTTGAGTCCTTTCAAGAACAATTGGATATGTTTTAAGTAGTTCCTAGCAAAGATAATGGTCTAGGTACATTAGGATCCAAATATGTTGACCAAGCCTTCATGGTGGAGATGTTTGACTTCCCTTTCTAAGAAGATAATGAACTTGATGATGTTTCTAAAGAATTTTATGCTTTCTAGTAATTCTTGAAGAAGACTTACCCTCTAAGGAATAAAGATCATAAGTATCCCATGACTACTTTAAAACCTTCAAACAACTTTAGCACTCCTCTAGTTACTACCTCAAATAATAACAAGGAACCTCCAAAGGGAAGTACTTCTAAACATAGTACTGATGCATTTAATTCTTCCAATAAAATTGGATATTATTATGGAAGACATGAAGAAAATAAACACTGACATCACATTACATGAATTGATATAGATAATTGAACAAAAGGACCTATTACTGAAGTCCTTGTCTAAGAAACCTAATAAGCCATCTAAGATTGGCAATGCCAATGTTGTTATGTATAAAGCTAAGATAGAATCCCCACCTTTTTTGCATACTATCAAAATGTTTGGTAAGAATTTACATAACTATTTGCTAGATTCTAGGGCATCCACCAAAATTATGCCAATAATTATTTGTAAATAACTTATCTTCACTCCTATCAAATCTAATAAAGTTGTCACTCAGATAAGTTTAGAGTCAAGGTAATTGGGTAGTTATTAAATGTTCATATGTAACTAGCCTATAAGCCTAGAGTCCAATAATTTATTAACATCTAAGGAATGGATAAAGGCCCTAAATGGATATATGTCCACTAACTATTCTCATTTGTGGTTTCCATGTAATGGAGTCTAAAATTAGATCAAAGTGGAAAGAGAACCTCAGATGAATCACATGATCATAGAATACAATATTGGGAATGAAAAGGTGAACATAGTTGACTCTGATATGGGAGTTTTCACTCTTCAAACTATTGATATATGTGAGTTTAAACCTTCTCATATTGTTCCTCAATTATGGAAGCTACATTTTGATCATGCTAAATGTAAGTCTAGGTCTAGATTAGGATTTTTCCTAACCAATCCTATTGGTAATTAATATCATGCTTTTTATAGACTCCATTTTACATGCACCAATAATCTTGTATAATACAAATCATTTATTTTAGGTTTACAATCTACCATCAAGTATAAATTCAAAAAACTATTAGTTCATGGTGATTTAAAACTTGTAGTCAATCAAGTAAGGAGTAGGTACCAATGTAAGTTATCAGATCTCAAGAGATATAATTTTAGAGTCTAAGATTTGATGGAATATTTTTATGCATTTAACATGTTTCCCATCCTTAGGGAATAAAAAAATGTTGTTGATGAGATTACCTTAGTTGTAGCCAATCTTATGCCAAACCATGACTCTCAAAACTTTAGCATTGAGATGGTTCCTTGCTCTTCAACACCAGATAATGTAAACCATATGTAGGTATTCAATGATGAGAAAAAATTATTGGAGTATTGAGGCACATGTCATAAATGAGGCCAATAAGAATAATCTTGAAGAGGATGACATATTTGAAAACAAATTCATTTAGTTGAATGACAATAAAATTCCAAAATGCATGACTACCTTGGAAAGCCTATTTGACCAAGATAAAATAGTTGAGAACACTAGGATTCCCAAAGCCAGTGGGAAGGATTACAAGGTAGCTGATCTTGGACCCCAAGATCAACCTCAACTAGTTAGTATTAAAACAACATGTAGGGGCATTAAGGATAGAAAAGCTAAAGACTTGATGACAAAATATAAGCACATAATAACATGGTCCTATGATGACCTGAAGATTTTTATTCCAAAAGTCATCACTCATACCATACCCTTGAAGAAAGACTACAAACCTTTTAGAAAAATATAGAGGCCTATCAACCCTATTTTTAAGCCCATGATTTTCAAAGAAGTCAATTTTTTATTATATTCTAAGATTGTATTTCCCATTAGGTACTCTACCTAGGTCATGAATTTGGTCCCAATAAAAAAAAGAATGGTGAAATAAGACTGTGTATTAATTTTAGAAATCTAAGTAAGTCATTTAAAAAGGACAACTATCCTCTGCCTTGTTTAGACCAAGTTATAAAAAGTGTTTCTAGTTTTGCTATGATGTCCTTTCTTGATGGATTTTTTGGGTATAACTAGGTATTAGTAAACTAGGAAGATATGATGAAGACTACTTTTACTACCAAGTGGGGTGTATTTGCATATAAAAGGATCCCATTCTAACTTATCAATGCAAGATCAATGTTCCAAAGAGCCATAGATCATGCTTTCCAAGGCTTTATAGGTAAATGCATCATTATATATATGGATGATCTGATTGCTTTTCTAAAAATAGGGAAGACCACATTATGCATTTATAGTAGGTATTTGAAAGATGTAGAAGGTATGGGATTTCCCTTAATCTAAAAAAGAGTATTTTTTTTGTTACTAAGGGAAAGTTGTTAGGCCATGTCATTACTAAGGAGGGAATCTCTATAGATATTGAAAGAGTAAAATTTATATCAAATATAGAGCCTACTAAAGAGGGAATCTCTATAGATATTGAAAGAGTAAAATTTATATCAAATATAGAGCCTACTAAAGAGGGAATCTCTATAGATCTTGAAAGAGTAAAATCTATATCAAATATAAAGCCTCCTAATAGTAGGAAAGAATGGAAATCATTCTTGTGCAAAATTAGCTTTGTAAGTATGTTTATTTCTAGTTTTACAAAAATTGTCAAGCCATTGAATGACATGCTAAAAAGGGATGCCAAAATTACTTTGAATGAGGAAACCAAGAAGGAATTTAAGGACATCAAAGAGGAAATTAGTCAATCTCATGTCCTAATAAGCCCATATTTCTCTAAGTATTTTTACCTTTACTCTTTTTCTTATGATCATACTGTTGACGGTGGAAAGTGCACCCTTTGGCAAGGAGTCACACTCCTGCCATTTCCTCGCAACATGGAATCTCCTCTCTCACCTATGGGATGGCGAAGCAGGAGAGGAGAGTCTCTAGATAAGGGCTAGCTCCCTTTGATGTATCAATGTTGTTCTAGCAAGAGCAACAAAATAGGTATATACAGCTATATAAATTGGGGGGATGAAAAGGGATAGAGATGCAGGAAAAAACAAGCCTACTCTAAAGAGGTGATACACAAAAAATGAAATGACCTTCCCACCTCCACACTTAGGGTCAAACAAAACAACATACATACACTCAGACTTGGCAGAAAGACCAGGCTGCTGGAAATGATAGGGAGATTCTAATGAAAAACACAGAAAGCAAGGACTCACCAAGATGCTGGGAAATACATACTGTAAGTGACCTCTATTTATGCACCCCAAATGGAACTCTTCTCCTATCAGCAGTAGACAATGGTGCTTTGTAGATAATAGGTTTGCTTGTGTTGAACCTGTGAGAGCATCAAGAAACAATGACTGGATACAGACCAACATTCAAGGCATACTCTATAAAATCTATCCAAATAGAGGTTAAAACTGCATTTTATTCAATCTAAGCACAAATTTTAGCAGGGCTATGCCTGACTAAAATCGTGAAAAGATAGATTCAAATATCCCAGTCCACAAACTTATATGAAAAAAAAACAAAGAGGCTCATTGGCTCCTTTTCCTTGCAAGTGGCCTATCACGTCTTCATTAGGAAGAAGAAAAACACTGTTGTTGGCATTATCCACCTGCTGGAACCATGTTGCCACTTGACTTTTCTGTTTTGTCTCATTTGCTTACTTCCTGGCAGGTTGCTACAATTTTGGCTCTTTTCAGTTGATTTAGCACTCTTTGTGCCTTTAAAATAAACTGTTACTTCTTTTTTTCAACTTGACGTCCTCCTTGGACGTCCTCATGCTTTGCTGGCCTTCGCTATTTTCTTTTTCTTCCTTGCATAGCCTGCTTTGTCTTTTATGACCCTCCAGTCACCTTGCCTTGTCACTTGATGGCTTGCGTGGACTACCTTTCTGCAGCCTATTTTTTATGTCCTTAGCATTCTTGTGGGCTTTGCCTATGTCATTGGACTATCAAGCCTTATTGTTTTGCGTCAGGCTTTGAATTTCCATCAGGCTTTCAATGGCTCCCGTCAGGCTTTGAATTTCTACGGACAAATTGTCTGCGGGAAATTCCCGTGGGCAATTTGTCCACGAAAATTCTGCCCGGCCGTTTGTTATAACCCGCAGACTTTTGTCCATAGACATTTCCCATAGACAAAAAGTCCAAAAAAATTCATTCTTCATTTTTTCTAAGTCGTGGGCTTTATGAAACACCTTCCCTTTATATTGAACCATGCCGAATTCCTTTTGCCTTTGTGCCGGCCCTCCATAAGCGCTCTTTTTGACCATTGACTGCCCTTCAGCCAAAGGGCACCCCCTTGAACCAAAATCCATTGAACCAAAGTTTAGTTCAACGGTTCAAGGTTCAATGGAGCGTATCGATGAACCAAAGAGGCAAATGAACCTTTGAACTAAATGCATCGAACCATTGGCTTTGAACCAAAAGTGTTGAACTCAACCGTTGAACCTAGAGATTGAACCATGCTCATTAAACTGAACCGTTGAACCAAATAATTTGGTTCAATGGTTCAATGGTACAAAGGTTTAATGCATATTGAACTGAGATACTCGAACTAAGATGAAACACGTTGAACCAAGGTATGAAATGAACTTTCTGAACCCACTAAACCCAAAAAACACTGGCATGAACAGTAGGGGAAGAAGGTGACCCAAAATATTACCATGGGGCAAAATTTGGTCAACAAATTGGTGACTCCCAAGGGAAGCATGCATGTTATGCTTAGAATCTAGTTGCCTTATTATCCATTAGGTACAGATTCAGATGAAGCTCGAAAGAATTAATAAGAGCTCGAAAGATCCCAGGATCAAACACACAGTTTTTACCCCCACCCGCAAAGGGAAACACACAAGTCTAAAAACAACTAACTGTGTAACTGTACTTAGGGAAAATAGGAGAAGAAACTGAAACAAACTATTATGTACAGCTAACCAGGCATTTTTGATTCCCCCTAGATCAAATGGAAAACTTCTTAAGTCCCCTTCCTGGTAAGAAGACTTTGGCGCCAGGCAAGCAGCAGAATGGAAAAGAGAAATGATGACTTGCTCTTTTTACCTATCACCTGAGTTGGCTAGAAACTAAGAGGATCAAAATCAAACATGCCTCTGACATATATGTATTCTATTTGTCCCTGGAGGCCTGCCTCTTGCTGGTCCTTCATGTTGGTGCTCCTCACCAAGAAATCAATTGTTGCCAGCTCATCACTAGAAGCTTCCTGATATGCATCATGGACTGGTTCATTCTCTTTTGCCTCATGTTCAGGTTCCACGGTGTAACCATCCTCATTAATGATTTTAGAGGAAGTACTTTTAGATTCACCAACCTTTTGAAGGAGTAAATCTAGAAAAAAGCAACCTCCTTGCATGCTGGTTTGAAAACCAATGTTGCCTTCTTCAATTTTTACCAGATCATAGCCTGTTTGGAGATCAATATAGCCTACTTTGATGACTTCAAAAAAATCATTTAAAATGTGGACAAGAGGTTGTCCATGCTCTTTCACGTCACTTTGTTTGATCTCATCCTCATTTGCAATCATTAAGTCCTCTGCATCAGTCACAAACTGAGCATAATCCATTTCAGGCAAGGCCTAATAGCTTTCTTGGAGGTGTATGGATGGAATGCATTCAGACATAGAATCTGCAATTTGTCTGAAACATCCATCACACGCTCACTAAGGAGCCCTGTGCTAGACTCGAATTCTACAATTCACCTATCCAAATCTTCCTGGAAAAGCTTTTCCCGAAAGTCATAATCATTATCAGGGGTGGGAGCAGCCTCTCCTTCTTCAAGAATTAGACTGAAACCTTCCTCCTCCTCATTATTGTTCCAAGATTCAACTGTTTGCTTCTAGCTCGTGGTCCTAGGATTGGACTCTTGTTTTTGTGAGTAGGAAGCAACTTTATCATTTTGAAGGTCCTGCGCTGGTTCATGATGCTCTTTCTTCCAGCTTGGAATTTGGAGATCATGTTGAAGGACATGAGGAGGTTGGGGAATAATTGGGAGGGGCTGCTCATGCATAGGTAAATCTATTTGAAGAGAGCCATGCTAGAAAGCTAGGTGCATAGGGTTGAGGGCAGGACTGATTGAGGCATTGGATGACCCAGAATGAGCAAGTGCCATCTGATGGAAAGGATTTGGCACACAAAGGGGAGTTTTTTCTAGAATAGGAGAGGGCAGACCCCGAGCCAAAACTTCTTGATTTGCATCCATCCACTTCACCAGCACTTCATCAATATTGAAATTAGTTTGTGGATTGGTGAAAGGGATACCTTTTGGCATTGGCTAGTTTGCAGCATTTGAAAGCTCCATCTCTTTTTCGCCCAACAGTCTCATCTTCTTTTCTAGTTCCTCAATCTGCTTGGCCAGGTCATCCTCATTTTGCATTTCTTCATTTTGGACGACGTCTTTCTCCTCTTTGTTGTTTTGAGATTCAACCACTTGATTCCAGCTCAAAAAACCCAGACTGGGCATCTCCTTTGGGGGTGATGGGGCCTCAATGTGAGAGGACAATAAAGATTTTGATTCCACTTCCCCTGCTGCTAGAATGGACTACTACATCTGAAGGTTTGCCAATTTGATCTCTCTATCAAGATTAGCCTTAAACACAAGGTTCATTATTTTAGAATTCTCCTCAATATGATTAGAGAACAGACTTTGACAGGCTCGACTTGGCTCAAGAACAAGGGCTGTATATGACTGATATGATGCTTTGGGTAATGAGTATGCAGGTTGATAGACTTGGTAAGGCTGTCTCTCATGAACACTAAGCTTTTCCTCCATAGATGCAATTAAATTTCTCAGATCCAGCATCTCATTTGAAAGCCTGTGCCAATTCGCTCTTTTAATAGGAGCCCATTCTTTTTTAACTTGATCTAGCACATTTCTCACCTAATGAATGACATGCTTAGGAATTCCTTAGCCACACCCCTTTCTAGTGTTAAGATCAATTACATATTTGTCATATCCCAGTAGTGCTTGCTTGAAAGTGGAAATGGGTTGATTGGCAAAGAGACTGGGCTGAGTGGAAGCAGTGACATATTGACAAGATTGAGCATAAGGGTGATACAGCTCATAGCAGGGTTGAGACTAACCATATTGGGCATGATAAGGATCGTCATAAGGCTGGTAAGGATCAAAGTCATGCTGGCCAAAAAAATAGAGTCCATAACTTAAAATGATGGAATTTACACATACTGAAAAAATGCACTTCTTGATGGTATGGTCCCAGACTACTTAACCAATTGATTTAACTCAGAGTCATCAAATGCTGAAGAAATTGATTTGCTGTAATAAGACCAGCATCAATCCTAAAACTCTACTACAATAAAAAACTTGTGTCCCACTTGGCGTGCCAAAACTGTTGATGATGGAAAGTGCACCCTTTGGCAAGGAGTCACACTCCTACTATTTCCTTGTAACATGGAATCTCCTCTCTTGCCTGTGGGATGGCAAAGTAGGAGAGGAGAGTCTCTAAATAAGGGCTAGCTCCCTTTGATGTATCGATGTTGTTCCAACAAGAGTAAAAAAATAGGTATATACAGCTATATAAACTGGGGGGATGAAAAGGGAGAGAGATGCAGGAAAAAACAAACCTAATCTAAAGAGGTGATACACCAAAAATGAAATGACCTTCACACCTCCACACTCAGGGTCAAACAAAACAACATACATACACTCAGACTTGGCAGAAAGACCAAGCTACTGGAAATGACAGGGAGATTCTAATGGAAAACACAGAAAGCAAGGACTCACCAAGATGCTGGGAAATACATACTGTAAGTGACCTCCTCTGTTTATGCACCCCAAATGGAACTCTTCTCCTGTCAGTAGCAGACAATGGTACTTTATAGATAATAGGTCTACTGGTGTTGAACCTGTGAGAGCATCAAGAAACAATGACTGGACACAGACCAACATTCATGGCATACTCTATAAAATCTATCCAAATAGAGGTAAAAACTGCATTTTATTCAATCTAGGCAGAAATTTTAGCAGGGTCACGCCTGACTAAAACCATGAAAAGATAGATTCAAATGACCCAGTCTGTAAACTTATATGAAAAAAAACAAAGAGGCTCATTAGCTCCTTTTCCTTTCAAGTGGCCTATCACGTCTTCATTGGGAAGAAGAAAAACACTATTTTTAGCATCATCCACTTGCTAGAACCATGCTACCACTTGACTTTTCTATTTTGTCTCATTTGCTTAATTCCTGGTAGGTCACTACAATTCTAGCTCTTTTCGATTGATTTAACACTCTCTATGCCTTTAAAATAAACTATTACTTCTTTTTTTCAACTTGACATCCTCTTTGGACATCCTCATGCTTTGCTGGCCTTCGCTATTTTCTTTTTCTTCCTCGGGTGGCCTACTTTGTCTTTTATCACCCTCCAGTCACCTTGCCTTGTCACTTGACGGCTTGCGCGGACTGCCTTTCTGCGGCCTATTTTTTATGTCCTTAGCATTCTTGCGGGCTTTGCCTATGTCATTGGAATATCGAGCCTTATTGTTTTGTGTCAGGATTTGAATTTCCACTGGGATTTCAATGGCTCCCTTCAAGCTTTGAATTTCCATGAACAAATTGTCCGCAGGAAATTCCCGCGGGCAATTTGTCCACAAAAATTCTGCCCAGCCATTTGCTATAACCTGCAGACTTTTGTCTGTGAACATTTCCTGTGGACAAAAGGTCTGCAAAAATTCATTCTTCATTTTTTCTAAGCTATGGGATTTATGAAACACCTTCCCTTTATATTGAACCATGCCGAATTCCTTTTGCCTTTGTGTCGGCCCTCCATAAGGGCTCTTTTTGACCATTGACTGCCCTTCAGCCAAAGGGCACCCCCTTGAACCAAAATCTGTTGAACCAAAGTTTAGTTCAATGGTTCAAGGTTTAAAGGAGTGCACTAATGAACCAAAGAGGCAAATGAACCTTTTAACTAAATGCATCAAACCATTGGCTTTGAACCAAAAGCATTGAGCTTAACCGTTGAACCTAGAGATTGAACCATGCTCATTGAACCAAACCATTGAACCTAATAATTTGGTTCAACGGTTCAACGGTACGAAGGTTCAATGCATATTGAACTGAGGTGCTCTAACAGAGATGAACCATGCTGAACCAAGGTATGAAATGAACTTTCTAAACCTGTTGAACCCAAAAAACACTGGCATGAAGAGCAGGGGAAGAAGGTGACCCAAAATTTTGCCATGGGGCAAAATTTGGTCAACACATACTATTGCTATAGTATTAACCTTGAAAATTGATGGATGTGACCATCCAATTACTTTCATAAGCACCAATTTTAAGAATGATGAGTTAAATTATTATTTGATTAATAAAAAATCATGTGAATTAGTAAAAGTAGTAAAGAAATTTAGGCACTACATTCTTAGGATTAAGGTAGATGACATCCTACATAACCCTACCATAAAGCTCATGCTAAGCCAAAGTGAAATTGAAGAGAAAAGAGGTAAGTTGATGTTTGTTCTTTATGAATATGACATTGAACTAAAGATTGTAAAATTGTTAATGTGCCAAGGTTTGATTCAAATGATTTCTAATGCTAACCCCAAGTTAAGTGTCATGAAAGTTGATCAACAAAGCTTTCAGACTAATGATTGGTATGATCCTATCATTCATTTGTTGATTAATGGTAATTATCTTATAAGACTGACTAGGGAGCATAAGAGATATCTAAGACTTAAGGTAGCTCACCACTTGATTAAATATGGAATGTTGTGTATAAAAAAATTTGAAGGTATTTACTTAAGGTGTGTATCCAAAGAAGTAGTAGCTGAGATCATGAGAAGATAGGAAGTGGACATCTATCTACAATGACAATAACTCACAAAATCCTTAGAGATGGTTATTATTTTCCCATAATCTTCAAGGATGCTCAAAAACATGTGAGGCAATGCCCTTCATGCCAAGTCTTTAGCACAAAGGAGCTAAAGGCATCCATGCCACTACAACCATTTATGATTGAATAGCCATTCACCTAATGGGGACTATATTCCATGGGGGTGATCAACTCCATTTCATTATAAGGTCAAAAGTATGTCTTGGTAACTACTGACTATTGCACTAGGTGGACTGAGGTAGTGGCCACTAAGCAATGCAAAACTGAAGAAGTGATCACTTTTTTAGAATAAAACATATGCACCAAATTTAGGACTCTATTCTCCCTAGTATGTGATAATGCATCTAATTTAACATCCATAAAATGATAGAATTAGCATATGATAAAAATATTATTCTCAAGTTTTCATCCAACTATTACCCTCAAGGTAATAGAGTATCTACAACAACCAATAAGAAATTTATGAAGGCAATAAAGAAGTTTGTTGTAGATAAGCATAGAATGTGGTACAAGATTCTCAAATATGCCCTATGGGTAGATATAAAAATAATCAAGAAAGCTCTCATGGCATCTCCCTTCTTTTTGGTGTATGTCCAAGAACCCATCTTCCCTATCACCCTCAGGTTACCTAGATATAAGTTCATGCAATATAATATGGAGGAAGATTTGGAACTTGAAAATTCAATACTAATGGCAATAAAATATGTCTAAACCTAAGGGTAAACATGGGAATTTCACACCTTTATGGATAGGTCATTACCAGATTGTTGATACACTTGGAAATAACACCTTCAAGCCAAAATACCTATAAAGAGTAGAATTCACATTGCCGAACAATAGGTAGTACCTGAAGCATTAATTTTTTGTTGTTCCCCTAGGGTCTTCATGGAGTAAATTTTAAGGATAGTTAGAGATAGAGTAGGTAGGCTAGCTTAGTTTCTTTTTGATCTTTCCTTCCTATCCCTTGTTTGTACATATACTTGTATATATTTATTTTCTTTCTTACTTTCATTATTTTATATTATATGTGTTTTCTTGTTTTTATTTATTCCTTGCTTCTAATAAGTCCTCTAGGATAGCCCTCAACTCAAATTTCATCTTAAATACTCAAGAACTCCATAGTTCCAAAATGTAGGTATGAATCTCAAACATTTGTTGATCATGGGTTTGAAATATAAGATTATGTTATATTTTAAATAGACTAGTATATAGGTCAAATTTTCTATGGAAATTTAAACATTTTTTTTATCTAAATTTGATTTAAAGGAGAATTTCACATGTGGGATGAAATCTTGAACTATTAAGGCATAGTCATGTTTGCACTTAACAAATATCCTTTTTTGGGACAATGTTGCAACCATAGTTGATTATATGAGGATCAAAAATTTGACCAAAGTACTAAAATCTAACTTGGTTGCCAACCTTTGATATAAATCCTAAATGATCTAAAAATACAAAAATAAGAGCTTATTGCAAAATCAATTTTTTTCCAAGTAATGATGATTCTATTAATCTCCATCAGGGATATGGACACCTAGATATCAGTAAATCAAAGCCTTGAGTGGAGCCAAAGACATCTCTACTAAGGTGTTATGGATGCTTGGTTGGTAGTAGAGCAATGTCCAAGCCTTCCCCTAAACTAAATAATGTTTCTTAATGAATATCCAAACATGTTGTAAGTTAATGTTACTAGTTAAAGACATGAAACTTAGAAGTTGTCCCCTGAATCCCATGGAAATTATTAAGTGGAATAGAAGCACACACACAACATGGCTATGTTTTGATGTTTGGTCCTAATTATATATATGTGAGGTTTGTTTTAACCATGAACTAATCTTGATAATAGTACTGATCAAGTAGAATAAGTAACCTAGTTATTTTTCTAAACCAGAGTCTCTGAATTCTAACATATTGCTATGCTTCCCCTAGAAGTCACCATTTTTAGGTCAAAATACCCCCTATTTTTTAAAATTAGGGACCCATGTGTTAAATTATGAAATTTGTAACCTAAAACCAAAAATTCACTTGATCAAAGTGTTACTAACATATTTGCACATTTTTTGTATTTGAAAATCATCCATGCTATGTTATAATTTGATCTATTTGCTCAAGGTTTTTCCTTAACTTTGCCTAATATTTTTAACCATGATATTCATGTTTTGAAGTACAGGTTTAATAGAACCCTCATGTGATGGACTAATTTGGATTTTAATCACCTTTGGCCTATGGAAATCCAAGTTAAAACTATGTTCAAGCTTCTTAAAACCCTCATTGAAAAACCCTAGATTAGACCTTTTGATTTAAATTCAAAATTGGTGGGAGAAAAATTCATGAGAACACTTTTTAAAATGATATGGACTTAAGATTAATTTCTATAATAAGGATTCATCATATTTATCAACATGACCAAACCATAGCCTAAAAATTATAGCCTTGATTACCTTTATGTCCCGAATCCCTTTGATTCCCTTTATTTTAATATAGTCTAATTTCATGTTTACAGGGTCTATTTGTTATGTTATTATCTTGGTCCAAAATTTATTATCCATGGTCCCTCTTATTACAACCTAGACTAATGTCTTAGTCTTAAGGCCCCATTCACATTTATTAAAATGAATAATACCTTAATCTAAGTCTTATATGTTTCTAAGCCCTAATTTAAGTCATGTGCTTCTTTGCAAGATCAATGGCCCATGGTTTCTCATACAACATTAATTAGATAGAGTGAGGTAAACTTGATGAATCAAAGACTTTGTTCCATAGAGCCAATCTTGTTTGATTACATGGATCATACTCAATAGTCTATAGCTACTCGCATATAATCAATGGAATAATGCATATAATTTCAAAATTATTATGGGACCTATTATTCATGGACTTAAATTTGACATTCTCATGCCCATCAATCAACATCTATGAGTCCATCATTGATGTCTATGAGGCCATGGAATTTTAGTCCCTACGGTCAATCATGTGAGTTTAAAATTGACTTTCTCATGAATGTCAAATGATGTCCATAAGGCCGTCATTAACATCCATGAGATAGTCAAGTTTTATCACCTATGAATAATTATATGATCTTAAATTTGATATTCTCATGCCTATCGATTCATGTTTGTGAGGTTATCATTGACATCCTTGAGACCATCAGATTCAAGATCAGGAACCAATCTCAATTTGATAACTAAACATGATTGTCTTCATATTGAAAGATCAATGGAGATCTATTTGGAGAATAAGCATGTTTAGATTTTCTCTACTTCAATAATAAAATTGGCATTTCATTTAGCCTTTAACCCATCATATACCATGTTCAAATCTGCATCAGATCAATTATAAACACCATTAACCTATCTCAAATTTTATCCTAAGTATGTTCATATTTCAAAACACTTGACTAATCTTTGGTATAAAATATTATGTTTGGTCCCCATATGTCCCATAATATTTTGAGTTATATTTCATTGACTTAACATAACAAATACAAGGTCCTATTATGAAAATTTAGCTTATAACATTTTACCCTAAAGTTTTATCATATTTATTAATATAATAAAATATTAGGTTAGAAAACATTATACTCAGTCCTTTTTTATTAAGGGTCCCCTTTTATCATGATCTAGACTTGGTTTAAATACTTTATCCTATAGTTCATATCATGCTTATTCACATGAAATAAACCATAACCTAAAGTCTTTAGCCTAAGTTTTTATATCCTCATGTCGACTTAATATCATGTACCTTTGTAGGATCTACAACTCACATGATATCAAAGGAACATGATCAAATGGAGTGGGATATCTATGTAATTTTAAACCTAACCTATGAAGTCCTATGGATCACCATGTGGTAAATGCACATGAACTGATGGAACTAAAAAAGTTTAGATGTTACAAAGTCTTGTGTCACTAATCTGGAACTATAGAGCTTAGTATAGATAATGACCAATAACATTTAAATCTTGATATCAAGATCAATGAACAACATTGATCTATGTAATAAGATCTAATGGAGTGAGACAAGGTAGACTTTTTAAAAATAAAAAATTAGTTTTTGAATATTAATGGATAAAATGCAGTAAAAAGTCCCATGTAGATGCCACGATAATGCCACATGGGCAAAAAGCGATAAAACTAGAGATTTTGTGGGCACAAAAAATCAAAGGTATAAATTTTAAGGTTCAAATTAAATCCAAGACATGAATTCAATAAATTTAAAAATCCATCACTGCTAAATCATAAAGCAATTTGCATAAAAACCCTAAGCATATATAAAGCCCTAATTCAATCACAAATTGTTCATAATCAAGCCCAATAGAGTCTAATTGATATTTAAGTAAGTTAAAACTAATCTAGACAAAAAATATAGACCACTAGTGAACATTTTAATCAATTCATAGTCATGGTGGTGCATAAGTAACATAGAGATGACATAGAGTTTTACTTAACCATTGATTCAAAAATAAGGGTCTTAAAGGAGATACTATTTGATGTTGTGTCATTGAACATTTTAGACAACAACTAGTCCAAGATATTTTGGACAATTAAGTAATTATAACCCATAATAAGGGAGGATAAGAATATTGCATCCTTCAAGGTAATATATTATGACTTTGTTCTAGTACAGATGGCTAACCTTCATGACATAGTGATACAATCTGAGGTACTTCACTATATAGATGTTCTCATTAAAGAATATAAAATTAAAAAGGGTATGATGATCAATCAATGTACTTGGAAATTCCTAGCCTATGTGTCTCCCATTGATTTTCATAAATAATATAGGTTACCTGAGTCTTGAGTAGATACAACTACACTTAAAGAATGGGCCAAGAACAATGACCTCAAAGCCATCATGGTCCCATGGTTGTATTTTATAAACCATGTGTTTTTTAAACTAAATGGAAACATATCCATCAACCAATTCTAACTTGGAATTAGGATTATAATGACCTTTATGAATAACATGTGTGAAAACCCCACTAATACTTATGTTGATATAATGTGGGTACTCTTTGTATACTTTATGATTTAGAAAGAGCTCACCCCTCCCATTGGTGAAGTTATCATCTCATGTCTATGTAGGCAAATCTTTAGAGTCAAGAAAGGGTTTAGGAAAATCTTATACATGATGTCTTATATCTTGGATGCCTTGATTTCCATAATTGATTTCCCAAAATTTATAAGATGGTCACCTAAAAGGACATAGACAATATCTTAATTCTATTAAACATTTCATATCTTCAAGTATATGGACCATATCCAATTTATGTGTGATTGCATCTATCCTACCTTGAATGAGGATCTATTAAAATGCCCCATTTCCCAAATTTATCCCATTAGAAAATAAATCCATTGAGTCCATTGGGGACATTTGGTTTTATCCATACTAGACAATCATTCAGATTGAGGGAACATGGTATACTCCACTAAGACTACTAGTCTATGTCCTTGATTAAATTGGCTGAGTAGGAAGTTACAGTCTAAATATGAAATGGTATATATGGGGTTTGTAAAAGTAAAAGTAAGGGAATTCTACACCCTCTACCCTTGGCTATTGGTATAACCATGTTTTAACATTGGGACAACATTGAAGATGTTTCTAGGCATAGATAATATTTCAAGTTGAAAACATGATGAGTTGAGAGAGTGGGACACCAATGATAGGGTTGGGAAACATTTGAATTCTAAACAAGTAAATTTGACCTATGAGCATCAACTATGAGTCTATGAATTAATTTACACTAAGGCTAAATCTTTTACAATAGTATTCGATAGGTTGAATAAATGTGGTATCAATCTAGAAGCTAGATTGATGAGGGACTAGAAATGAAGTGATGAAATTTGGAAACTTGGTTTGAGTTAATACCACTTGTTAAGAGTTTAGTCCTCTCAACCTCCTCCCATACATCCATAATCATAAGATGAAGTCCCAAACCTTGAAGTTCAAAATGAGTAGAGACCTAAAGAAAGGAGACTTAGGGAGGGGACATAATATTTAGCCCATCCAAATGTACCAAGGTCTCTAATTGAGTATATTGATGTGGTGTTATTATACCCATGTTATATAGTAAAAGATGTATTAAGATGTTGTCCACTACTTATTAGTCTGATGAAGAAGAAATATGAAAGTATGAACCTCAACCCTAAGTTGAGTAGACAAATATAAAAAAGGGGAAGTAAATAGCCTTGAGCCAAGTTCCAATTGTTACCCATCAAAGAGAAAAGTGGACCTTACATTAGTTATAAAAGGAACAAAGAGGCCTAAACTAACATTCACTCACCCTTTTAGTGAGGTCAATGTCTTTAGTGAAGATAATGTACTACAAGGGAACACCATCCTTGAATGGTTCATTTATGACAAGATACAAAATATTCCTACTATGTAATGCTCTTGGGCCTTGCCGAAGTCAATGAATGTAACTATCCATGATGAGATCAAACCATGGATAATTACATTACCAATGGAGGAGAAAAAAAGAAAGATGGCTACCCTTGGGAAGTCAAGTGGCACTCAGATGGATACTCCTAAGAGACAAGTAGAGAATTTAGAACCTCCTCAAATAAATTAATCATCAGTTGGAGTCTCCTTTAATATAGCAAATACAAGTTTGGAAAGAGTGACTAAAAAGAGAGCCATGGTTACTTGTGAAGAATTCATCTTTTAGAAGGTAGAGCCATTTATTGTTTTAACTATAGTGGTAGGATAAAATATAGGTGAGGACCCCGTATTTGAAGAAAATATAATTGGATTAGCCCAATATCAATTAGCCAAGTTGCAGAATGGTATTAAGGGCATGAAAAAACAAATTAAGAACCTGAAGAAGCAAAAGGAAAATCTATAAATCTAGACCATTCTATCTATCCTAGATGCTATGATAGACATGCTTGAGGCATACTTTTATGACATTTTTGATTATCTAAAGATAACAAAGGCAATACATGGTTTACTAGGTCATTATGATGTAGTAGCCAGGAGTTTTATTACTCAATAACAAAGTTAAAAATCTAATACCAATGATTTAATTAAGATATTAATATGGGATAAAATCCTAGGTTTTAAAACCATCAGCCTAGAGCATCTGAACATAGTTATGGGTCTAATTATTAATAAAATTTAGGGATTGAACATGTTGTACAAGATCTTGGAATTACTCCTCAAGGATTATAAGGAGTTACTAAATAGGATATAATAGTTCCTTAGGATAATTATTTCCAACCCTACAACACTTAGCTCTATGGGTATCATTACATATGATGATTTCAAGCATAAGACCACTTTATTCATGTATGAAGTAATGATCAAGATCCAAGGTAGGTCTAAGGGTGACAATAGTAGGATCATGGATATGATCCTAATAACATAAGAAAATATATCCAAGGTAAAGAGAATACAAGAGGCCTTGGAGAGAAATAGTAGAGATCTTGAAGACCTAGCTAATTAAGAGGATGAACTCTTCCTTGAACCTATAGTTAATTTGAGACTTATTGATGAGCAATATTAAAAGGAAATAAGGATAAAATAGTAGAACCAAGGGAATTCATCATCATAGGGCCCACTAGTTAGTTAGGAATATTCTCTTTTATTGAAATATTGTAAATTTTCAAAATGGGGCATTCTTTTGTAAAGGCATGTGCATTTTCTTAGCACATTTGCCTATAGGTCAGTTTATTTTGAAAAGGCTAGTGTATTATAGAAAATTTATAGAAAAGATAGTTTTCCTTCACATTTATACACTTTTAAGTTAATGCTACTGAGAAACATTCTTCCTTATTTCTATAAAAGGTGCATTATCTATTGTGAAAAAGGAGGGAGTTTTTGAGCTAAAGTTAGTGTAAACTTTGAGAAATTAATACAAGTAGAGAATCTCAAAGGATTATCTCATTTTGTTTGTGTAAATTGTTATATGTCTTCTCTCTCAAATGTTTGTTTTGGGTCTTAGAGTTGAATAGTTATTTTCAATTCTTGACACATACCTTTTGAATGCAAAATTGTTAACTTGTGCATATGCTAGGTTAATTGAAGATTTCTTAGTTTGATTCATCTTATTTTTTGGGCATTTATAGATGTGCATAAGATATCTACTTAAAGGAGTAAATATTTAAAATGAAAATTATTCTTATTTTCATTGTGTCTTATCTTCCTTATAAGTTTACCTATGTTGTCATTTGAGCTTAATCTATTTTACTTCATATATTGGTTTTAAGTGTATGCCTGGGAAACACTTGAAATCTTTCATGATGTCTAAGTTGAAGATCGACAACTCTTTTATTATTTTCTTTACCCTACCATTTTACTTATTTTTTTATCTAAATCACTTTATCATAGTTTTCATTATAAATATTCACATAGATTAATAATTAGATTAGAATCTAATCACAATTCACTAATACTAGTAAAAACTATTTCACTAAGATAGGACCAAGGTGGCTCCCAACCACCAAAATTTATAAATATTGTGGAATACTTTGCTTTCTCTTCCACTATTTCATCATAGGTAACTATATTACCACAACCTACAACTCATGCTATAAATTCTTTGGATCCTAAAATGAGAAGTGTTCTTTAAACACTAGGAGCACCTATGATACACTTAGAGGCATCAACAAAATTCAAATTGGTGTTGAATTCCTTACACATATTATGGAATTTGTTTACCTATTTATACATTTTCAAGGCCATTTTAAGTCATTTGGAGTGGAGGAGAGGAGTTTGGGAGAAAAAGAATGCATTTTGGAGCTTTGATAGAAAAAGTTTTTGAAGGGTTAACTTTATGAATGGTCTCATATATCATATGCATGCATTCATTCTTTCCATAATATCCTCTTATAATTCCATGAAATCATATTCTATCATAAGAACTAGTAGAGGTAAGGAAAACATATTGGCTACAAACTAGGCATGAAATATGTTTTCTACCATTAATGTAGGTCTAGGAATTTTATAAGGTTTCAAGAAGTAATTAAATTTAATTTATTTAATAAAAAATATTTCAATTTTTGTTTATTTAATAGGTAGTCTTTTGGTTCTTCATGATAAGGAAAACCCATTTTGGGTAGTTTTAGATAATTGCAGGAGAGCCTCAAGTTTTCACTCAATATGAGAGAGAGAGAGAGAGAGAGAGAGAGAGAGAGAGAGAGAGAGAGAGAGAGAGAGAGAGAGAGAGAGAGAGAGAGAGAGAGAGAGAGAGAGGAGAGAGAGAGAGAGAGAGAGAGAGAGAGAGAGAGAGAGAGAGAGAGAGAGAGAGTTGAGCCAAAATATTTAGGGAGGTGATATGGAACATAATTTCCTTCCACTTTATGCCATTCATTGTCTTATTCATCTCTTGATATTTATGAATGATCATTAACAGTTCAGGGGTGTTTAGTTGGCCTATTCATCCAAATAGGGTCTAGGTTTTCTATTATTTCTTCAGTTATAAATTTAGTGATAAATAATAGTTTTAGGGGAGTAATTAAAAGGTAAAATATGAACTATTACAATTATTTTAATTAGATAATTCCTTCTATTCAGGTACTTATGGCATAAAAACTATTTTCTTTGTTATCCTTTTGAATGGTCCATTTGATCAATTTTATAAAAAAAATAGGTTATATGGATAATTTACCCAATATTACTTATTGTACAAAAAATTAATCAAGTAATACATCTCATTAATCCTTAGTAGTTCATAAAATCCTTGATAGGCCAAATAGTCAAGTTATTAGTTAGAGCTCCAATGGATTTTCATGGAAGTTTATCAATTTCAGAGGTTTTCTTTTCCTGTAGTGGTTTCAAAAAAAAGTGGAAATTATTTTTTCACCTTTTAAGTGTCTTTAGAATCTCTCTTTCCATGTTTAGTATCACACCTATATTGTTCATGAAATGGTAGTCAAGAACATGGGTTATATAGTCAATTTCTTGTATTTTCATACACAATCAGTTAAGTGAGGTATGTGACATATAGAAGAGGTTCATATTGATGTTATTAAGAGTTAAAAGTGGTTTTAAAAAAAAATTATTACATGATAAATTGAGGAAGATCCATTTAAATGGAAAAATATGGACTGTGATAGTTTATTTCTCATGTATGCACAATCATCTACCATGAGTTAGTACCTATGTGTGCTATAGAGAAGATAAATTACATTGAAAAGGAATAACTATCTTATATAAAACACTTCATGGTTGAATGGTCTTATTTTAAGAAGATAAGGAGGTTCAATATGAGCTATAAAGTCACATTTCATGCATGTTGCCCAAGTCTTACATTCGTTACCTTGTCTACAACATATGGGCATACCTAAAAGAGGTTGAAAACATTGAATTGGGAATATTAAAACTTGTTCTAAGATATTCATGGGGAGAAACATCAATTTTAGGTATTTTAAAAAGGCTTAAGACTTATTATAGGATCCACACATCATGTGTATTGTCTAACTACTACCCTCACTACCTCGTCTACAATTTAATGCATGCTTATAGGTGTCTCACAAATGCTAATCACATTAAAATGGATTTTTTGAATTTAATGAGGTTTTCCATTATGATAATATTCTATTGTAAGGTTTATTGAGGATATAAAAATCATTTAATTCTATCTTCCATGTGCAATGCCCATGTTCATAGTCACTACCTATATATTAGGATATACACAGAAAATTGAACATGGTCATGGAAGAGTTTGACATGCTTTAAAACCCTCATGAAGTTTCTATGTGTTAAAGATACCTTGATAATCATGTTTTAATCCAAAGGTGGTGGGTAGGTTTGAAGAAGTTATATGCATATGAAGGACTAAGCTTTAGGGACAAAATCCCTAAAAGCTTCAAAATGGGCCCCTCAATGCTTTTGGAGTTAATATACAACAATGTTTCATAGATTATTGATGAATCTAAATTCATATATCTTGTAGCCCTATGATAGGGGAAGAGCCTTTCAAAAGGAAGTTGGTATATCACTAAGAGAGCATGATGTTTAAGGGCCTCCAAGTTGCACATATATTCATTGAAATTTGGTAGTGATGTCTACAAGATTTGAAATTCATGTGCCTCTACACCCAAAGATGGTAAGCTGAGAACCTATCACCTTAAAAAGTGGTATTAAGAGTTGAGAGACACATTTATGGTTCAATGGTCATCAATAAGGGGTTAAAGGGTGAGATATTCCATGTCCACTACTCATGTTCACAGTCACTACCTACATATTGGGATATACACCTATAGGTGGCCTTACATGAAAACTTAAGCATTGCCATGGAAGAGTTTTACATGATTTAAAACCCTCATGAAGTTTGTATGTGTAAAATATACCATGAAAATCATGTTTTAATCCATAGTTTTAGCCAATTTGGAAGAAGTTATATGCATATTAAGGACTGAGCTTTAGGGACAAAGTCCCTAAAAGCTCAAAAATATATCCCTCAGTGCTTTTGGAGTTAAAATAAATCAATGTTGCATAGAGTTTTGATCAATCTAAATGAATCTATCTTTTAGCCATATCATAGGGGAAGAACCTTGAAAAAGGAAGTGGGTATGTGACTAAGAGAGCATGATTTTTAGGAGCATTTAATTTTAACATTTATTCACTTAAGTTTGGTAAAGATGTCTACATGATTTGAACTTCATGTGACCTCTGCACCCAAAGATGGTAAGGTGAGAACCTATCACTATGACAAGTGGTTCTATAAGTTTAGAGACACATTTATGGTTTAAAGGTGATAAATAATTAGTTTAAGGGTGAGGTATAAACTTACATCAATGACTACATGTGTCATTGTTCAAAAAACGCTACCAATAGCTTAACTATAGATGTTCATAAGGCTCATAAAGTAAACCTTGGGAATACTAAGCTTGTAAACCCAAATAATTGTTAATGGAGATTGATTCCAAATGAATAAAAAGACCTAAAGGGTATTAATCATGTATTTTAAGGATAATATCCACCTGCAAACCCCTTTTTTCTCTAAGATATTTAATTATAGCTGACTATAGTTGACAGTGAGATAGATCATGGTATGATGGGTGTTGACAGAGCATAAAAATGATGAAAAAAGTCTAAGTGAATTATCAAAGTGGTTTGTAATTCTCCTAGGTATTGAATCAATTTATTAAAATTCCAAACATTCAAATACATCTATAGATAGGACTTTTCTAAGGTAAGACATAGTTAACCTATTAGTCAAGCCTAGTGGAATAAGGACATGGGTTGAGTGTTTAAGCATGGATGATAGGGAAGGTAGTGAGATCATCATGATGAGGGAAGAAATTAAGGATAAATTATTCCCTTAAAATCCATCTATGTAACTTCACACCTTGTCTTAGTCCTTACAAAGGATAATAAATAAGTAAAATAGTCATGTGCATGGATATCAAAGTTTTATCTTCATAATAAGGGCATGTTGGTTTGATAGGAGGAGGAAAATCTACATCAATAGAGATTCAAGGAAAAATTTTATCAAATATAATTAGGCTTGAGAATTAAAAGGATATTGACCTACAACCACTTGAACCGATATCTCTCTTTTGGGCTCATACCTATTTCTAGAAGGTTGATTAGGAAGATGACCAGATTGTGTATAACAAGGTCTAATGGTATGAAGGGTTGTTTGGAATGATGATAAAACAAGTAACCAAGGCATTAATTAGGCTTTAGTAAAACTAAAATCCTAATTAAACTACCTATAGGGCCTAAAAGCACACCTAAAGGCCTCTCTTAGGCCACTGCCCTATATCAATATTTCACTCAGTAGGTTTCAAGGACTCTTATAAGATTATGGGGACTATTTGGACCAAGGAAGGAGAGGAATATATTAAATCAAAAAATAATAATAATATAAGTTGGGGTTCAAATAAGGCCCAAAAAACACAAAACACACCTACAACCTTACAATAGGTATGAATACTTTCAAACATGAGGAGTTGATGGACCAATGCCATAATGAGGTTCCATGTTTTGTCTATGTTCATGATATTAAGTAACCTATTGATCTTACTTGAGGTTATGATATAATAGGAAAACCAATAAAGTGATTGGTTTTTATCTGCAAGGGACCTATGTTCAAGATTTAGAGATAATCAATGAGGATGGAGTTGTAAAGTGGACTGTCTAAGCGGTAGAGTAATGAATGGAGAGGAATGTGAGGATTTAAGAGGTTTAAAATATTTTTAAGTAAGGTTTGATAAAATATTCACATTTTTTTGAAAACCTTTAGAAATCTAGACACATCATTTGAACCCTTCTTGGTGTATATAGTCCTATAGTAATCAAATAAATTGCATAGTCAACTTAAGCTTTTGATAAAAATGGATAAAAAGGGTGTTGAAAAGGTAGTTTGGGAATCAGAGAAGGTGAAGGAATTTGAATTATACCTATAAAAACATTCACAATCTATTGAAACACATTTGAACATTTAAAAAGGATTTATTTATTTATCCCTCTTGGGTTCCCCACAAATAGTCTAACCTTGTTCTAGGGTTTCCAAAAAAGGTCTTGTTTCCTAAGCTTTATAACTATTAATAATTCATGAAAATTGATTATTAGCTTGACTTAAATGTGGTATAATATGTTTTTCATGTTTTAGGTTGTTTATGTACCTTGGTGTATGATTTTGAAAGGTTTAAGTGCAAGTTAAGGAGAAATATAACTAAGTGACCTAATCAATGACCCTAAAGTTCCCTAAAAAGGGGTTTAAGGATTTTTTTACAATAAAAATATTTTTATAATTAAATTATACCTTATAGGGTATCCAAAAGTGGTTTTTTTTTTGTTGATTTACATCAGTACTTTCCCATACAAGATAGAAAACAAAAAAAATGCTACTAAAATATGCTTGTGACAAAGTAAGCGATAAAGACATATAACAAGAGTTATTGGAGAGGATTATGGATTGAATGAAAGGAATAAAATATATATTTTTTATATGATACTAAAAATAATATATATAAATCTCTTGAGTCAATTGAGGGGGTAAGGTTTGCATGGTACTCTTACTAGAGGATGAATAAGGTCATCAAGACTAAAGCACTAGTTAATGAGAAAAGGGTGCCATGTGTAATTGTCATAAACAGTGAAAAATACTACTATAAATTGATGGTTTAGAGGAAAATACGATGATTTTTCAAACCAAGGATTTAAGGATAAGGCATTGATGTGAAGTTGAGGTGTATACAAGCTTATACCTTGGTAGACATGTAGTGGGCATTAAGAGGCATGATACCATGTTTGATACCCAAGAGATATTTTTGAAAACAATAAAGGAATTAGTTTATATTTTTTAAATTATAAATAAATAAATAAAAATATAGTATCTTTTCAATATATTTAACCTAAATATAGTTGGACACTTGAAGAGTGAATAATCCTAGGAGCTTAAAGATTGTCTTGGGTTCCATGAATGTCTTATATTCAAGAGAGTATTCTCTTTTGATCCAAGACGGTTTACATAGCCTAAAAATAATATAAATAATTAAAATTAACATTTTTTTATAAATGAAAATCCTATAGTCTCACTAACCTCAGATTTTCACCTACATAGTAGGTTAGTGCTTTGTGTAGGCCAAATATGCAAAGTGCTTAATTTAAGCAAGTTTCATCTTCAAGAAAATAGTTGAAGAACCACAGGGAACAAGAAGGTTTTAAGATCATAATTAAGGATTGAGGGAATGTAAATGAAATTAAAATAATTAAGTTCACATACATCTAGACATGAGTTAATGATATTATACTACAAACACAGTCATTGCTTCCCTCTTTTGAAGACTTAGGTAAAGTGGTCAAATTAGAACTTCATGATATGAAAGATTCATGAAGATGATATTGAGGTTTTCAATGGGTTTAATTAGGTTAAAAATAAGCTATGATTTATTTATGTCCCTAAAAATTGGTGAAATATATCTGAAAACAAGGCTACAATCACTAGGTGAATGATACATGTTTGTACATCAAGAGTTTTGGATCATCTAAGGTGAAAAGTAGACTTCATTAAGGTCTATGCATTCATCCTATTATATGAAATTAAAAGGTAAAATAAAGAATTTAAATATAAATTTAAACTGAAATTCATCCTATTATATGGATTCAAACTTTTCAATATACAGTCATATCTCATATCCATCACCTACATCACTGTTTGTACACGGTCAAAATGAGATTCTTGAAGGAACTTAAGTCATACATGACTTGCATGAAGGTAAAGGAAAAAAAATAAGACTGTAATAATTAAAATATAATTTTAATTACATATTTAAAAAAATCACCTTTTTATATCTCAAACCAAATCAAAATGGATGAAAACTCAGTTGTGAAATTTGACCAAGAAGACACATGTCACTAGCTTTTAGAAAAATGGGCCTACAGGCCAAAATATGCATGATTTAATCACAAAATTTGGTGGATAGACACATTATAAACTGATATAACTATTAAAAATATTTTTTAATATTTTTAAAAGGGGAACCATTGACTATTTTATTATAGTCAAACCTATGTCTAATCACGATCAACATTTGAGCCTGCCTTTGAGGAATTAGCCATTTTGGGGTATCTACGGGTCAATTAAAAGAACTAAATTTGATAATAATGGTATAAAATAAATAAAAAAATCATAAAATTAAATAATAAATGTCATATAAAGAGTTAAAATACCTTTTGTTCTTACACAAACCTCTTGCAGTCAAGAAGGCAACCATTAGAGGCCAATTGAAGTTTTGTCAATTTTGGGTGCTAAGGAGTTTAACCCATTTAAAGGTCTTAAAATTGAATAATATTATGTTTTAAACCTATTATGTTATATATAAGTTATAAAATTCATGTTTTTCAAGAAAATGTTTGAAGAAAGTCAAGTTTAGATGTGGAGGTAGCTCAAGGTTTATTTTAATAAAAAGGGTCTACATGATAAATTATGCATCCAAAGGACTTGAAAATTTGTAGTATTTGTAATAATTATATAATATAACTATAAATAATATATTTACATTATTTTTATAAGTGTAAGTTCCCATTTTTTATACATAGTCTACTCTATGTCTCTTAATGGTCACCATTGGTGCATGCACACTTTTTGGAGTTTTAAGGTGTGGTTGAGGGTTATAGGCTTAGGTAAGTATTTTAAAATAATTATAGTATTTTTTAAATCCCATTAAAAACCTTTAAATAGTGTTCACACTCAAAACTTCATGCAAACCCCATAGGCAAGATCAAACCCCACAGGCAATCTCAAAGGCATAAACAACAAAGATGGTTTTTGATCATTTGATAAGGTGTTATGATATTTTTATGGTGAAATAAGGTTTTTTAAATAAAATAATATAATTTTAAAGTTAAAATTAGTCCTTTGGAGGAATTCAAGATTTTCAGGCCTAAGACACCCAATTTTAATCCTTCTTTAGATGATTGTATCTTTCATACCATGAAGAGTTAGGCCAAGTGTTTATATTATGTTTTGAGTAACCTTATTTAATTGAAATTAATTATGTATAAATTTTTTTTTTATTTTATTATTTTTTTTAACAATCACTAAGAGCATAAACATGTCCAGAATGCTTACAAACCCTACATGCAGTCATCTTTATGTATGTATCTTTTCATACCTTCAAAGTGGGAGCCCAATATTTTTATGGATATTGAAGGGTATATGTATTATGTATAAATGGTAATAATTTGTGGAATGTGATTCTTTATTTCATAAACAATCATCTTGAAGGTGAGCTTGTTTGAGCTATCAAATGAACTTTTTGACTAGTTTTGTGTTTTTGGACTCATGGGTCTATAAAATGTCATATAATTAATTGGAAACCACATTTAATGTGTGTGTTAATCCTTATATATATATATATATATTTACCAACATATTTTTAAAAATGATCTAGCATGTTTGGGTGCTTAGAAGGCCCAAAATGGCTCAAAAATGCTTATTTTTATAGGTCTTCAAAGAGATAAATGTTTTAAATCCATGGAAGAGGCCTAATGTGACATAAAACATAATTATATTTCATTAATATCTCTTCAAAATATTTTATATGATGATTTATTAAGTTAAAGGGTATAAAAACCTAGTTTTTAGACATTTTATGAATTATTGCAAGTTTAATGGTGATTTACACCATTGTTAAAGGTCTTTAAGGTTGTCCAAATCTTAATTTTATTCCTAATATGCATGAAATGGATGTATATAAGTCTTATACAGGTCAATAAGTGGTCTTCAAGGTGCCAAATCACCTTGGGTGTAGGTTTGAGGGCAACTGGTTGAAGGTGGCTCAAGATTGTGACCTCCATAAATGGGTTCTATGAAAGTTTCAAGTTTCATGGAGTTTATTCATGTTTAAGGAGAAAATTAAAGTTGAAAATATAGTAAACCACCAAAAATTAAGTTCTAAGAGATAACCTCCACGGTCAGTTAAGCACCACATACTAAGTCAACTAACTTTTTGCCTAGCATCTTCTAAAAGAGTAAGTGGAGGGGGATTATAAGTCTAAGGATATATGTTTTTAGGTTGGTAATAAATTATAGAATTAAATTAGTTTTCAAATACTTTATAAACTTTTCCCTTTTCATTAGATCATGACATCATCATCCTCAAAAAGTTTTATCTTTTAGTGTGTTTCTAAGAAAATGAGGGCTTGGAGGCTATTTAGACTAATGAGGGGTATTTTGTTGAGGAAGGATTAGTGATAATTGAGCCAATGGTGGTTAATAATCCATGGAATGTGTTTGTGTCTCATTTATTTATTTGTAAATTCTTGCTTCTCCTCTCTCTCTCTCTCTCTCTCTTCCCATTTTCTCCAATATCTCCCATTTCTCCCCCAATTTGTAAATATATTGTAATTTGATAAGTCAAAACCCTATAAAATTTTGTAAGAAATACCTTTTGAATTAATAATTATCATTATTCACCTATATCTTACATCTAACTTGTGTTTATTAAGCTTGTGCATGATGGCCTTGTGAAGAACTGTTCTTCCATGTTTATTATCCTTTTTTCTTGCCTCTTTTTAGGTGTTTTCAAGCTAGTTGTAGGTATGAAATTTATCTATTTCTTTCATTAGTGGATTATTTGTGTGAGTTTTGTACTCTTCTTTAGTTCATTTATTTCTTAATGAGCCTATTTTAAGAAATGCAAATTAGCTAGTTTGTGAGATTGTGTGAGCAAGGATTATCTTATACTAAATTAGTGCCTGTTTTAAGCTTATGTGAGTGTCAATTGATTCATTGTATCACCAATTTATTTGTATTAGTCATCCTATACCCCATTTCTATCCATTTTATAAGAATAATTATTAGTTTAGGTGATCTACCTAGAGGAATTCAACCTTCTTTGGTGGTTCAACCTCATTATAAGATACATCCTGATGTTGCTCCAATATTGTAGATAAGAGTGAAAGAGCTTTAAAAAATATTCAAAAAGGGTGTAATTATATGATAAAATAGTTTATATCATGCTTTATCAGCCTAATTTTAAATAATATTGGTCAAGTTTGATGTTGTTTTGATCAATTTTTAGTGGTTATAGCTTTCATTTTTTAATATTTGGTGACTCTAAAGAACACTCAACATTCTAGTGGTAGAGTAGTACCTATATTTCATGCCAAAGGTGAATATAGGATCAATTTATATAGGTATTCCTTTTGAATTTTTTAATTACCTTTAAACTCAATAATAAGGTTAAGATTAGGTAACACTCATCCCTACAAAGGAAATTTTCCTCCTAAACTAGTTTCTAAGTTTACCACTACAAGAAGATCTTTGTTGGGTCCTTTCACTACCATGGTTTCTTTGTCTTTTATGGCCTTCAATGTTCAAAGTCACTTGGAACTAAACTAATATGACCCTATCCTAGTGGTATCCCTTAAAAGTGTTCCTTAATTTATAGGAAACTAGTCTACAACCGCTTTTGAGCACCTCAAAGATATAACCAACTTTTACAATATTCATGACATCAATGAAGAAAACATGGATATTAGGTTATTAGCCATCTAATTAAAGGGAAAGTACATGGATTGGTATAAAAACCTTACTATTAACTCCATCACATCATGGAATCAGTTAGAAGATGCTTTATGAAAAAGGTTTAAAGACGAGAGTGACCACTTGCAAGTTGTAGAATAGTTAACTACAATCAAGAGGGCTCATCATAAGGTTATGCAAGATTTTAATACCAAGTTTCAAAATCCATTGGATATGATTCCAATATATATTAGGAATAATCCTAACTATTCTTTCTTTTACTCTATAAAATCTCTCAATAATGATAGTATAGTAATGATTCAGACTATGGGAGGAAACACACTACCAAATACTTATGAGGTAGTAATCAATGCAAAGAATAGTATAGTACAAGCTAAAACTATTACACCTAGGCCACCAATGCCTTTATCTCCTAGGATTCATCCACATCCTATTTCAACCATTCCACGTATGCCAAAACTTATTGCCATACCTACACCAAAGTAAGAAACTATTTCAGCTAGTTAATCTAGTGACTCCTAAGAACACAAGAATTCCAAGAAATTAAGAGTATGTTTCAATCCTTGGAAAATGAATTGGTGAATGTGAAGTGGAAAAAATCTTAGTTCAATAGACCTTATCAAGATCCATATCATCCTCAATAGTCTTATCAAGTAAATAGGCCACCCTATAAGGGAAATTTCTAAGGATAAGGGTAGCTTACCCATGCTAGGAAAAAAAATTATAATAATAATGATACAAGAACTTGTAAGACTTTGGTTCCTATTCAAAAAAAAATTGCTCAAGAAGGTGAGGATATTATGCCTTAGAATCAATCATTTTATCAATTCATTATCCCAAACACAAATTTTAATGAAGATTTTAATGATCAATGTTAATAGGGTGTTATCTATGGTTTCAATTAAGATCTTATGGATATTAATACAAAATTACCTATGATGAAAAAATTTGTAGAGCCTAAAGAAGGACAAGGGCCTAATGAAGGACCAAAATATTTGGGTGATACAATGGTTAACTATGAATAAGAAGAGTGTTATGCATTTAATCAATAAGCTAGTTCTAGCCAATCAAACCTTTTAGTGGTAGCTAATACAAGGTTCAAAATAAGAAACATGGATTGTGACCAAGAAGTAGTCAAAGATTCTACTAATCTTACTCCATTACTATCAAATCCAAATGAACCTACTACTACCCCAAAGGTTCCAATAACTCAAAAAAATCAAAATCAAGGAATCACATTTATCCCCTAGAATTCATAGATTCAAAACATGGTTGTGGATCCCAAATCATAAGCAAAGGTTGGTGGTTTGTCCATAAATATTTTTGAACAAATTAATAATTCCAATATGAGTTTTCCAATGTGGGACACAGTTTCTATGCTTGGTCAAGTGGATATCCTTCAAGAAGGTTTATCAAAGATAAATGTTTCTAAGAAGCCACCAAGTAAGGAAAACATGATTCTCACCAATGAAACCAAAGGTAATAATGAAGGAAAATAAAATAAGGTGGTCAAACCTCCTCCCTTATACATTTATATGATCATTGGAAATTCCTTATCGCATAATTGCATGGTAGATAGTGGAGAAAGTAATTTAGTGATTCCAAAATTAATAGAATATCAACTTGGTTTGAAATATGAACCCCAATCTAAGGGAGATTTTTAGCTTGATGGATCTTCTACAAAACTATTTGGTATTATTATATGTTTAAACTTTACCATACATGCTTGTCCGAGTGTTTTAGTGGCTCAAGATGTAGTGGTTCCAAAAGTGCCTCCTCACTTTGCTCTATTCATATCTAAATAATTCACAACTAAAACTGGGGGTTACCTATTAGTAGATTGGTCATACATGGATTTTTTAACAAGGTATGGGAAAAAGGTGTCTATCAAAGTGGATCCTATTTCCCAATTTCACATTGATCCTTATGAGCCAAGTATCTCAAACATCAATTATGCCATTCTAGATGAAGATGACCACTTAGTTGGTAATTAACTAGATACCCATCCTGAGGGAATACCTAATATGTTCTTGGATGAGTTATGGAGTGAGAATCAGTTAATCATTTTTGAGGTGTTTAATAAAGAGACATGGGAGTCTATTACCTGCATGAAGAAGATGATTTCATACCACCCATCACTATGCCATAGGAAAATATTAGTGGTTTGTGTAAATTATTATTTGATGGATCAAGGAGTAAGTATTGGGTAGGTGTAGGCGTGATGCTAATATATCCCTCTAATGACAATTAATTTTCATGTTAAAGGTTATAATTTAGTTATTCTTGCAATGCAACTAAGTATGAAGGCCTTATCCATGGCCTTCAATGGGATAGTAATAGGGGAATCAAGTAGTTACAAGTGTATGGGGATAGTGAGCTGATAATACATTAGGTCAAATGTATAAACATAATAAATAACCCCTTGATGAATTCCTACAATCATAAAGTGTGGGACATACTTGAATACTTTGAAGCCTTAAACATCCAAGTAGTACCAAGAGACAAAAATCAACATGTTGATAGGTTGGCAACTATGGGTGCTCAATTTGACATCCCAAATGAGTTGAATAAGTCTAAAGTACAACCAAATGTTAAATTGATAGTCAAACCATTAGTCCAATAAAATTAGGCTCATTGGTAGGTCTTAGATAGTGACAAGTAGATTTGTTATTTCTTACAATAAGAGGCAGAGTTTTCTTCAATGAACCAAGGTAAAATTTAATAGTAGTATGAGGATTCAATTGTTTAGTTAATGTCTAACAAACTTACAAAAGGGATTATCACCCTTGAAGGTATTTTCCATGAGGGATATCACATGAGGAAAGACAAGGTAGTGATGTAAATTGATGAAGAGAACTGTGAAAGAGTTTTCATCTTTAAGTATAAGCTCCTCAAGCTTGAAAAGGTAAGCAATGAATCAAAAGGGCATGCTTACATTAAACTTTGTAATGAATATTTAGACATTTTTTCTTTGGAATATATTGATCTAAGAGGCTTTGATCCCAAGCTATCCCAACACACTATAGATTAGGAAGCTAATGCCAAGCCTGTTAAGTAGAAGCAAAGGCCTATTAACCCAAAAATTGAAGAGCTAAAGAGGAAAGAGTTGAGTAAATTGATTGAGGCCAATGCCATTTTTCCCATCAAGTAATCTTCATGGGTATCCAACCTGGTACTTGTGATAAATAATAATGGTTAGATTTGGTTGTGTGTTGACTTTAGAGACTTGAATAGGGTCTCTTTGAAAGATTATTACCCCTTACCCTTACCATTCATGGAGTAACTTGTATTCTATCAAAAATGTGTCATGTCTATGAATTATTTCTATATCAAATAATATAGATCATACCTACACTTCTAATTGGGGATACACTTATTAAGTGGGAGCATGACTAATATGGGGATGTGTTAGACCTAATTAAGGGATCACATGTATCACTTGTCATAATACATCATGCTAGGTGTTGGCTAAATATTTTGTTACATACATAATGGTAGAAAAATGGTGATTTCAAGCACAATGTGATGAGATAAAATCTCTCCTCAATAAAAGGGGAAGCTCCCATTTGTTGTTAACTAAAACAACACTTAATTATTTACACTTATTTACAATAATCATATCATGGTGGGTGTAGTCATATCATCTGATTCTCTTTTTTTAGAACTGATGTTCAATCATAAACTTACTTTCATTCTTTGTGATATATTTTGAAAATCTAAGATCACTTGATGTATCAAATATAACTGATATTTAGATTTGTTACCAAATAAATTAACAAGAATAATACCAGTAGAGTAAACATGAAAGATAGAATAAAGTTCAGCCCAAATTCTTCACCTTATAACCAATAAAGATTAAAATTATTAAAGAATAATAACTAGTAGTCCAAATGTTCCTTAGTAATTCACCTTCAATTACGATCATAAACCTAAAAACTAACAAGTAGCTCAAACACTCCAAAATTAGCTTTTTGGCACCTTCTATCTTGTAGAAATTTCACACCACAATTCACTAAAATTAGAAGAAAATGCAATGGAAAAGACAAAATAACATTCACAATACACGAAAAGTATACTTCAACATAAAGTTTGAATGAACACTTGATTTTATTATATTAAATGAATTTTTTATTTACAATATGAATACATATTCAAAAAAAATCTCAATTCAACAACATTTACCCTCTATAGCAATTGGTGATCCTTTCTACGAAGAGCATCCTTCTATTTATAGAGAGAATCTATGAATAAAAATAGGAAAAACATAAATACATTGTCTTATTCATTGACAAAGTCCTATTTGACTTAGGAATGTGTACTTTTCCTACATGTAATTTACATGAACAAAACTACATATGGAAAATTACAAAAGTAGACTAAGTGTTCTTAGAAATATAAATTTGTTTCTTTTTTATTCTTCTCTAATTTGTCATATCTCTTCAAGATAACTTAGACTTCATCATTATCTAGGCTGGATGTACTCTTAGAGATGGAAAGTGCCCTTGTGATAGAATATTCTAAGTTAAATAGAAAATCCTTGCTCTTGTCCATGATTATTTTTAGTTTATCCATGATGAATTGAAATTCAATTAATTTGTCGATGGAGTCCAGTGTGAAACTACCTATTTTAATCTTTGTTTGGAGCAAAGATGTAAATTCTTGAATAATAGTCTCTATAAGAAGGATTTCCTAAGAATAATGTTTAACTTTAAATGGGATATTTCCAATTTTATTTACAAGATCTAACATCTTATTATCACACATATCTTTAGCTTCTTCAATATCTTTAACTAGGTTCTTGAGAACTTATCTTTTATTCTTCATACCTTTCCCATATTCAATTAACATTTTCATATTTTAAATGACCTTCTACTCAACCAAAATCTCCAATTTGGATTTATGAAGTTGAGTCCATGTATCAATATCATTTTCAGTTAAATCCAAATCTTGAGTGGTGCTTTAATTATTTATTAAATTTCTATTTTAATTACACTCAAGTTCTTCAAAAATCTAATGGTAGAATTTAACATTTGAGTACCTTGTGTTGTTAAAATCTCAATCCAAGTACTGAATACATGACCCTGAGATCTAATTTTGTTTCAAGTTGAATAGATCTTTCAGTATTTTCATGCACAATAGGATCAATAGACTCAAAAGGTTGGGTGATTTTTAGTAAAGTAGAAGTTAGTTGTTGTACTTGTACTTTGAGTTGATCTTTGACCTTCTTGTCATTATCATATCTCTTAATCAAGGAAGCTATTGCTACTTGTAAATCTTCCTTTGCACCTTCATGAGTTTGTTTCCAGAGATATATTAACCTCATTGCATATTTATATGCTTGAATATCCTCAATATTTCTATCTTCGAGAGGCACTATCACTTCATCATACTTATGCCTAGATTCAAGAATTACCCTTGATGTAGTTTTGGCCTTATTTTTTATTTTGGACTTTATTGGCACAAGCTAACCAAAATTAAAATCTTTTGGAGCCACTACTTGCTTCTTCTTCTTAGGTGTTTGGGATGCTAGCCAAGGAGGAAGAGGAGATGGATCTCCTTAGATAGATAATGTTAAATCTTTGGAAACTTGGGGAGGGATAATATATTGTGAAGTAACTAGAATGAAAGGCAATGTGATAGACATATCTGGTAATGGGGTTGACACCAATGGGATTATAGTAACAATATGTGGAGTTTGGATTGGAGTAACTACCACTTTAGTTCTTATAGAACTTTTGGATAACATAGTGGTAGGAACTTGAGTTGTTATCTTTGAGGAAGGTATAGACATAAATTTTTCCATATCTTGTTGGGTGAAATATAAATTAGTCAATAATTCCAATGACTTTGAAGGACTGGGTAGATTTGATAATGAATAAATAACTTTGTCAAGTGTAATTTGTGAAGGAACTTAAAAAAATGTGGCACTAGAAGTTGAAGATGGAGGTGAAAGAAAAAATTGAGAAGGAACAAGATCAATTTACACAGTGGTACTCATAGGAAGAACTATGGAAAATGTTACTTATGAAACTATGGCTTGAGAAGTTTTAGCCAAAGGAACCTTTGATTGACTAATCTCTACTTTTATAGGTTGTTTAAGCACTGGCTAAGATACTTGTGATGTTGTTGTTTGAGGTGTTACCTCACTTGTGACTGGGAATTATTTTTTCTCTACTTGATCACTTTCTTTGACACTTGATTCTTTGCCTTTCTTCTTTCCTTTACTAACAAACACAAATTTTGGCTTTTATCTAGAAGTAGAGGGATCCTCTTTATTGTTGGTTCTCATCTCTTATAACTTTTAGCAGTTTCTTCATCATACTCCTCAGAATCAATATTAAAATGTTTTAACATAATTCCTTTGGATTCCAACCAAGCATTAGTTCTTACAAGAATAGGTTGAAATTTGTCTCTAATGGAAATGGATTCTTTAACTGACCATTAGATAGAAGGGAGAGGATTTAAAGCTACTTATTTTCCTCTTACGATGGATCTAATATATTACCATCATCTATCAAATCCCTAAGAATATTTTCCAACTTGAAATTGACAATTTGATCAGTAGTAAGGTGAGTATAATCAAGTTTCCTTATATATTCATTAGTTCTACATTTTGCCTAAATATCTTCAATTCTATGTACATGAGTGATATTACACTTGATTCTTTCCTTCATCATTATGTAAGCAAAGTTTTCTCTACTTTTGAAAATTTTAAGTGTAATCCATTACATCTAAGTTTCCATATTCTTAGCCTTTGGAGTAGTGGAGATTGTGTACCAACCAATACTAATTAGATATTTGAAACCTCTCTTGTGATCATCTTATTGTTTTTATGCACATTAATCACTTGTATGCACATTTCCATTAGTATTAGTTTATCACTTGGGTATCTCGGTATCATGTAAGGCTATTCACCAAATCCTCATACACTGATGTATATATGTAAAAGATGGGAATTATAAGAAATTACATCCAACCCTATTAACCTGTGCCCATGCCTACTCTAAAACTCTCTTCTTTTCAAGTTCTTTTTCAAGAGTACACATGAATGTATATAATAAAGCATCAACTCTCCTATAATACTTGACACTTTATTTTAGAGTTAGCTATAGATATTGCTCATACACAGGAACATTTTTCCTTTCACCAATAGAATTTAGACCTAAGAAAGACTTGATACTAGCTGCAACATACATTAGATATGAAGTCATATAAAACTTGAGTGAAGAAGTTACCTCAAAAAGATAATGACAAATAACATTATTTATTTGTTTACCCTAAATTATTCTTTGCTTATTTCTTTTAATAACCAAAATGTATTGATACATCCATTCTTGAAAAATGTTTGAAATAGACAACCCTTTCACTCTACTAAGGAGAGTAATCAAATCCCCTATCTCTTCTATAAATTCACTATGATACAAATACTTGGGCCATATAGCAATGGTGGGTCGAAGAGTCTTGAGCCATTTGGTATTGATATTTTTTAACACTTCTCAAGATCTTTGTCATAATATTTTTGAGTTGACTCCATAGTTAAATCAAAATATTTCTCAATCTCAAAAAGGTGAAAAATCTTATCAAAATATTCCTCATCGAGGTGAATGATCACCTTTCCCTCTAAATCCTTGATAGATTTTATTTACTTATCAAATTGTGTTACCATGGTTAAGATGAACTCAGAATCATGTGCTAATATTGGAAATTTAGTAGCAAAATGGATTTCACTATTAATTACTGGCTGCATATGAGATGTAATGGGTTCTCTTCCCAATATTTATAAAGCATTAGCCATGTTCACATGAACAATTAATATATCTCTAATTTGATCCACATTTAAATCAACTATAGATAATAGGATGACACCCTGATACTTTTACTTCATTATCTTCTTGTTGGGAGAGATGTCTATCATTGATCAAATGGATACAAGTAAGAAAAATTAATTATCCTGAGAGCATTTTTCATCTTTTTCAAAAAAATGTAAGAGCGGTGAAAAATAGTGCTTTTACATGATGTATAGGGAGGGTTATTTAGTTCAAATAAAATTCTCCAAACTATATGAAAGGTGAATCACTTATGTAATTCAAAATTTTCTCCAAACGGAAAGGTTGGTGTAATTCAGATAAATTTCTCTCATTTACACAAGAAAGGGTTCAATGCATTTTGGAGGAAATTCTCTAAAATGCATGGGGATGAGCTTTGTAAATGTGTACTTTTGAGAAAAATATTTGAAGTACAATGACTAATGTGCACTTTAGAGAAAATTATTTGAAGTACACTAGGGAATGTGTAAGGTGCACTTCAGAGAATTTTCTTTGAATTGCACTAAGTCCAAACGTGTATTTTCCCTTCATGCATTTCACAAAAAATATTTGAAGTGTATGAAAGACATCAGGTCTAAAAATATATGAAACCCTAAAATGACTAAAAACACAAAAATAAATTAAACAAAAACACAAAAAAGTGAAAAATAATAAAAAGGGAGACTTAAATGGAATAAAAATAAATCAACCAAAATAAGGCGTTATGCATGAAACCAATCAAACCAGAAAATCTAATCGACCACGAGGATGGCGAGGAAATATGCATGTGAGATAAAAAATGGTGAATGGGAAAAAATAGAGGTTAAAATGAAATTTCCAAGGTTAAATATATATAAAAAGAGTAATTAATGCAAAATTGAATACCGTCAAGATGGTGGGTCCCAAGTGTGAGGTTAGAGAAATTTCTTGAAATCACATATGCAATCTTCAAAAAATTCACTAAATTTACAAATACAATCTCAAAAAAAATCTTTGAATTTACATATGCAATTTTATAAAAATTCTCTAAGTCAACAAAAAGAGCAAAAAAACATGCAAAATTGGGAAAAACAAAATGTAGTTTAGAGAAAATTATTCAAACTGCACAAAAGTAAAATTCCCTCAAAAGATCAGCTTTCTTGGGAAAAACAAATGCAAAGAGGTAGAGATTCACCTTGTTTTGCATGCTTATGGTTAATGGGATATGAAATAGACAAGTTTTCTAAGGGTTATCTCATGAATTGAGCCTACAAATTCAAGGATAATATCTAGCTCTGACTAGGGAATTTCCTTTGAACATTCTTTGAAATGCTTGAAGGAAAGGGAATATTAGAACTCTAAGTGCCTTTCTCCATTGGGACACAAAGTCAAGTGATAGACAAGATGAACAAATAAAATAAAAAATAATAGATAAATATATATATAAATTACAAAATTATCTAAAACTTCATTGAGTGAAAAGTTTTATATGTTGCATATTGTAGGGCAATGGTAATGGTGTTCCATCTAGGTATGCTAAGAAGAAAATATGTTCTCCACTGAGTTGATGAATAATAAAATGACCCCTCCATAGAGAATCAAATTTTCCATGCATTCCTTTTGGCTCTCTTCTTTTATCCCACAAAAGGACTAGATCCCTAAGTTAGAATTTTCATGATTTAGCTTTCTTGTCAAAAATTTCTTTGAGATGACTTTGATGTTATGAAATATAGTCCACTACCTTTGTACATTGATCCTCTATCTTGTCAAGGTACATGATACACTTGTCTAAAGAGATTTCAAATGTTTCATCTTCAATTACCTTAGCCAATTTGAGAGTGGGTAATTCTAATGTCATTGGTATTTTTGTATTCAATCCATAAAATTTTTAAAAAGGATATGTTTAGCCTATAATGCATCATACAATTCTTTATGCCACATCCTCTGATTATCTTCTACCAACTTTTTGATGATAGTTACCAAATTCTTATTACTCAACTTAGCTTGACCATTTCCTTAAGGAAAGTAATCAAAAGTATTAGACAAGATGATCCCATATTTAAAAGAAAATTCAGTCATCTAATGGGATGCAAAATATGTAGCATTATCAGTTATAATTTTGCTTGGCACACTAAATCATGTGCCAATATTCTATTTAAGGAAGTTACAAATAACCTCTCAAGTGGCATATTTAGTTGGAATTACTTCCACCCACTTGGTGAAGTAATCCGTAACTATGAGAAGATAATTATGACCTACACTTGATAATAGGTTCACTAAACCAATGAAATCAATACCCCATTTCTAGAAAGGTTCTTTAATAATTATAGGCTTGAGAGGTAAGGATGTTAACTTAGGTTTCCCTACAAAATACTGGCACTTCTTGCATTTATGAATCCAAGAGTATGCATCCTGAAAAGGTTTTGGCCAATAATATCTAGCCCTCAAGATCTTGTGAGGTATGACTACAGATAAAAAATTCACTCCACAAGCCAAATCATGAAAAGATTCCAACAACTTACCTTGTTGTGCCTTATCTACACATCTTAGAAAAATTCCATCAATGTTTTGTTTATACAAACCATTCTCCCAAAGGATGAAATTTTTAGCCTTAAGCTTTATTTTCCTCTTCTCTTTGTGAGGAAAATGCTCTAGAATATCATTCATTTATTGTGCTCTTAACTAGGACTATGGGAAAATCTTCTATGTTTTCTTCATTATTAAGTGCTTCTTTTTAATTACTCTATGCCATGAGTTGACACAAATCTTTTCAATGTATAAGTTTTGTAGGCTTGATATCCATATAATATTCTTAGATTTTAGTGATCCAATTACCTCTTTTACCTCTAAATTCTTGTTGAGTCAAAATAGACTTAACAGTAGAATATAGTACCGATGTAATTGTGTGAGAATTAAGGATGTGGTACCTAAAATTCTTGACTAATTTCACCATCACATATGCTTGTTTTTCATGGATGAATATTTAAGCTCATGAGCCTTGAAAGGGAAGCTCATGAATGCTATAGGAGATTCAATCCCTTCTTCATTTGGTTGTACCAAGATTACAGATAAGGTATGCTCAAAAGCATAACTATACATAATGCAGTTCTTGGTATAATCAGGGCAAATTAAGATAGGAGCAAGTGCAATGACTTTCTTAATTTCATGAAAATCATTTCTTCCATCCACTTTCCAATGAAAAGTTTATTTTCCTTTCATCATATTAAAAATGTGGCATGTCTTCTTAGCAAAATTAGGAATAAATCTCCTCAATAAATTTGCCTTCCCCAAGAAAGAATGCACTTCTTTCTTACTTGATGACAAAGTAAGATTTTGAATTGACTTGACTCATTCATGATCAATATTGATCCCTTCCTTGGATACAATATGTCCAAGGAGCTTACTTTTTATAACCCCAAAAATAGATTTATTAGGATTAAGGGATATCCCATGTTAATGGCATCTCTCAAGCACTTTCTACAAATGGTCATAATGATCTTGATGTTTTTTTGAGAAAATGGTTAAGTCATCTATATAAACCATAATAAACTTACTGATTATATCTCAAAAATCCAAGTCCATGTCCCTCTAAAAAAGTATCACTATCATTGATTAATCGAAAAGGCATTCTATAATATGTAAAATTACCCCATGGAGTGGTGAAGGCTATGTTATGTTGATCTTCATCATGAACATCCACTTGATTATATCCTAAAAAACCATCTAGCAGAGACAACGTCTATGAACCAATGATAGTTTGCAATACTTGTTCCATTACTAGTAGTGGGTAATTATCCTTAAGTGATAATTGATTCAAATTCTAGAAGTCAACAAAAATGCAGATCTCTCCATTCTTTTTCCTCACAAGAACAATATTTTATATCCATGTGGAGTGATGTATAGGAAAGATAATGTGAGCATTCGACATATTTTGAATTTTAATGAGAATGGTACCTGATATTTTGGGATTATACCACTATTTTTTTTGCTTGTGAGGCTAAGATATTGGCTTCAGAGGAATATCATGTTGCACTTCCTTAGGTTGAAAATATTTTAGATCATCATATGAATATTCTAATACATAAATATATTGACATAAAATAGTCACCAAATTTTCTCTTTCCTTTGATGAACAACATTTCCCAATATTTATGATTTTAGGATCACTCTCTATTCCTATATTAACTTGCTCGATTTCTGTAGATGGATCAAATTCTGATTGTTGATGTTTGATGAATTGATCATGCTTATCAAAAAGTCTTTCCAAAGATACCAACTCTTGGGGAATCTTATTCCCTTTTATCTATAAGATTTATTTGCTAGTTTCCTCATTAACTTCAGAAATTGATTCTTGAGGAGTGGAATTACTTCCTTTAAAATACAACTCACTAAAATTTTCCACCTTCTCCAAGATTGAGATGACTTTCTCATCATTATTAAAATCCTACCAATGATTAATATTATCAAGAACACTAGGTCAAAAAACCAACTCAATGGTATACATATTTCCTTGGAAATGTTTGTGAGGACTCAGGAGAGTGGCTAAAACAACCAATGAATCAATTCTATCATTGTATTCTCTTGGAACCACTGATATATTGAATGCATCAAAACTTTCCATGCAATCCCAAAATTTATCATTATAATGCCTTAGTCTTTCATTTTTCATTTGATATAGATTCCTAACTTGACAAATGATTAACTCAACATCCCCTTGTGCATGAATATTTTTGATTCCTTTCTTTCATATAACTTCCATTCATAACAACAAGGACTCATAATCAGTAGTATTATTAGTATTATCAAACTTTAACTTAAAATAGAAAGGGAAGACTTTCCCTTTTGGGCATATGAGATTTATCCTAGCTCTAGATCTAGTTGAAGAGAAACTACCATCAAATTCTAAAGTCCAAACATCATTTGAAATCTCAACCTTAATAGTGTCAAAATCCAAAATCTCTTCCTCTAAAGAGGGAAACTCTTCTATTTTTTTTTATCTTTTTCTAAAATATCATTTGAAGATATTGGATTTTCATCTGTAATCAAGAAATACATACCCATTTTGGAAGTTTCAAAAATAATCTAGGCTTTTGGGTCTTTAGTCTTTGTTAGAGTATACTTCAATTTCTTCTTTAGGTAAATTTTCAACATAACACCCTTAACAAGTATCCTAGTCTTAGACCAATCCATATTTATTTCTCCTCCAACATATTTTCAAAAGCTACATCCCAACAAAACCCCATATGAGGCCAGAACATTAGCCACTAGAACTATCATTTTGATCTTTTTCTTTGAAAACATAGCAAATATAAATTATGCATCCTTTATTTGACCTATGGCAGGTACTTGTTTGGATTCCATTGAGAATAGATGACCAAAATTCTTTGTCAAGGTTAATCTCAAGGCAATAGCCACCTTAGCAAGCATCACATTATCAAAATCACCTAAATTAATAACATAATTACTGAGCTTATAACCATTGAAAAACAAGGAAATATAGAAAGGTTCTATTTTTCTATAATTAGATGCAAGAGTTACAACCAGGTTATTTTTCTTTGGTTTTGGTTTAGGGTCAATTGGTACACTCTTAACTAAAGTCTGATCAAAATTGATCCCTTTGCTTTTTATAGATTTTTCCAATCTTTCAAATTGATTAGAATTTGATAGGAGGTACTCTACCTGTAACATTTGGATTTTAGTCTTCTTGACATGATCAATGATATCAAAATTTGGATATGGGAAACCAAGGAAGAAAAAACATTTTCATTTTTAGGTTTCAAGTTTTAGACACTAGGTCTAGACTTTGAAGGAGAAGAGGTAGAATTATAAGGAGTACTTACTTGTTTATCCACCACCCTATCCTTTGGTTAAACTAGAAAAGGATTTCTTGTTTTGAAAAGTGTAACCTCCTTTTGTGGTTCATCTTTGGATTTTGTTTTATCAACCTTTTGTTTTTGATTTGGTTGACTTTGAGAATGGGTAAAGATGACATAAGACTCACCATGTGTGTATTCCTCTTGTTTATCTTCTTCTTCTTCAATGTTCAAAAACCTGATATTAGAGTTGCTAGCTTCTCCCTCTTCATCTCCTATAAAGGGATTAATATCATCTTCAAAAACATATTCTAGCTCTATAACATCATCATTCTTAGGTTTTAACTAATTAATTACTGCATTATTTTGTGGTGCCTCCAGCATAAGACTTACTTGTGGTGGAGAAAACTTATTCTAATTCTGATTTCTAACAACATTATTAGAATAATTTAAATCATTTGGATATGTTCTTCTTGAAACATATTTATATGAAGGAAAAGACATGCCTTGAGACATTTACTTCTTAAGTGCAAACTACTCATTTGTTAGTTTTTGAACCATGGTATCCGTAGCACTAGGAGAAAGTGAATTTATAGAAGGCTTCCCTCTAGACTTAATAGAATTATTTCTCACCTTCCATTCTAGAATCAAAGCATATTCTATTTTAGTGGCTAAAATTTGAGACACATCAAGATAAAGTAGGGTTTCTCTTCACAAAATAAAACTCGCTTTAAGCAATTGAGAATTGATGAAGAATCACTTCAAATTATTAGGTGTAGGTCAAGCAACTACTAGTATCCTATTCCTCAAATTGTAAAATTTTTCCACAAAGTCATGCATAAGCTCATATGTTTCCTTCTTCATTTGTGTAAGCTGAGACAACAAGGCATGAACATCTTTTGTAGGCTTAAACCTTGCCTCAAACTTAGTCTTGAGTGTATCCCAATTAGTAATATCACTATTTAGAAGATTATAGAACCAATTAGTACAGATGCTTTGGAGTGTTTCTACAAAAAATCTTATAGAAACATCTTCATGTTCCACTCCAATAAATCCACATGCAATTTAGAATGCAATAATATGTTCATCCAGATGTTGCTTACCATCACCATAAAACTTGGGAAATTTTTTCTAAGCCATGAGGTAGTTCATGAGATGGTGGTGCCAAATTCAAGGGATCAAAATCAGTCTCACATGACCTTGAGCTACCATTATTTGTGGATTATATGGAGGTATGAAAAACCTTTGTAAAGGAAAAATAGGCAAAACTCTATGAACATTGGAAGCTTCTCCTAGTATAATAGATCTTGTATTTGTAGGTGGAAAGATTCTTGTATGCTAAAGAGATGACCTTTCATGTGTTGGCAAAAGATCGAAGTTGTGTTCTTACAACAAATCAGATGTTGGATCAATGAGTCTCACTACTATTTTACTATGATTTTAGCTTTATTATAACAAAATTTGAAAGTACTTAGAAATAAAAGAGATTAACTATAGAAAAATAGTCACAAATAATAAGGTGCTAGTTTATTTCAACTAAATGAGTATAGAGCTCAGATGCTTGTTTAATCCCTAACAGAGTTACCAAAAATTATTGGGTGAATATTTTTTTACCAATATAATAGTAAAAAAATGATGATGTCAACCACAATGTGATGAGATAAAATCTCTCCTCAATGAAAGGGGAGGCTCCCTTTTATTGTTAACTAACACAACACTTAATTATTTACACTTATTTACAATAATTATATCATAGTGGGTGTAGTCATATCATCCAATTCTCTTTTTTTAGAATTGATGTTCAATCACAAACTTCCTTCCCTTCTTTATGATATAATTTAAAAATCTAAGATCCCTTTATGAACCAAATATAACTGATATTTAGATTTATTAGCCAAGAAATTAATAAGAATAATACCAATAGAGTAAACATAAAAGATAGAATAAATTTCAACCCAAATTTTTCACCTTATAACAAATAAAGATTAAAATTATCAAATAATAGTAACTGGTAGCCCAAATTCTCCTCATTAATTCACCTTCAATTATAATCACAAACCTAGAAACTAACATGTATCTAAAACACTCCAAAATTAAATTTTTGGCACCTTTTGTCTTGTAAAAATTTCACACAACAATTCACTCAAAGTAGAAGAAAATGCAATGGAAAAGACAAAATAACATTACCAATACACCAAAAAAATATTTTCTACACAAAGTTTAAAAGATCACTTGATTTTCTTATATTAAATGAATTTTTTATTTGAAATATGAACACAAAGTTCCAAAATTATTTCTCAATTAAGTAGCATTTCCCCTCTACAATAATTGGTAATCCTTTCTAGAGAGGAGTTATGAAAAAAAAATGGAAAAACATAAATACATTGGCTTATTCATTGAAAAAGTCCTATTTGACTTAGGATTGTGTATTTTTCCTACGTGTAATTTACATTGAACAAAACTACATATAGAAGATTACAACAGTAGACTAAGTCTTCTTAAACATAGGAGTTTATTTAGTTTTATTATTTTCTAAAAACTCCTCATATCTCTTCAAGATATCTTGGACTTCATCATTATTTGGGCCAAATTTACTCTTTGAGATGGCAAGTACCTTTGTGATAGAATCTTCTAAATTAACTAGAAAATCTTTGCTCTTGTCCATGATTTTTTGTAGTTTATCCAATATGACTTTAAATTCAATTAATTTGTCAATGGAGTCCAGTGTGAAAGTACCTATTTTAGTCTTTGTTTGGAGCAAAGATATAAATTCTTAAATAACAGTCTCCATAAGAAGGATTTTTTGAGAATCATTTTTAACTTGACAAGGGAGTTTTCTAATTTTCTCTACTAGATCTAACATCTTATTATCACACATATCTTTAGCTTCTTTAAGATCTTTAACTAGGTTTTCAAGAACTTCTCTTTTATGCTTCATAGCTTCCCTGTATTCAATGAACATTTTCTTATTTGAAATGACCTTCTACTCAACCAAAAGCTCTAGTTTGAATTAGTGAAGTTGAGTCCATGTATCAATATCCCTTTTAGTCAACTCCAAATATTGAGTGAGTTCTTTAATTTTTTGCTATTTTCATTTCACTCTAGTTCTTCAAAAATTCAATGGTAGAACACAACATTTGATTACCTTGTGTTGTTAACCTCTCAATCCAAGCATTGACTGCATGACCCTGAGATCTAATTTTTTTGTAAGTTATATAGTTGTTTAAATATATCCATGCATAACAAGATCAACAAACTCAGAAGTTGAGTGATTTTTAGTAAATCAAAAGTTAGCTATTCTACTTGTAATTTATGTTGATCTTTGAACTTCTTATCCTTATCATATCTCACAATCAAAGAAATCCATTGCTGCTTATAAATATTCCTTTTCACCTTCATGAGTTTGTTTCCTGAGATCTATTCATCCCACTACATATTTAGATGTTTGAATATCCTCAATGTTTTTATCTTTGGGAGGCACTGTAACTTCAACATACTTATGCCCAAATTTAAAAATTACCCTTGACATAGTTTTGGCCTTTTTTATACTTTGGGATTTATTAGCACATGCTGACCAAAATTAGAATATTTTTAAGCCACTACTCACTTCTTCTTCTTAGGTGTTTATGATACTAGCCAAGGAGGAAGAGGAGATGGATCTTTTTGGATAGAGGATGTCAAAGCTTGGGAAACTTGGGGGGGGGGACAATAGATTGTGAAGTAAGTAGAATGGAAGACAATGTGATGGAGGTATCTTGTAATGGGGTTGACACCAATGGGATTGTAGTAAAAATAGGTAGAGTTTTGGTTGGAGTAACCACCAATTTAGTTTCTATAGACGTTTTAGATATTGGAGTGGTAGGAACCTATGTTTTTATATTTGAGTAAAGTATAGACATAAATTTGTTCATATATTTATAGGTGAAATAAAAATTAGTTAGGGATCTTAATGACTTTGAAGGACTAGGTAGATTTGATAATTAATTAAAAACTTAGTCCAGTGTACTTTGTAAAGGAAATTGAAAAAATGTGGTACTAGGAGGTGAAGATGGAGGTGAAAGAAAAACATGAGAAGGAATAAGATCAATTTATACAATGGTACTCATAGGAAAAACTATGGAAAATTTTACCTATGAAACTATGGCTTGAGAAGTTTCAGCGAAAGGAACCTCTGATTGAGTAATCTCTACTTGTATAGGTTGTTTAAGCACTGATTGAGACACTTGTGACATTATTAATTAAGGTGGTGCCTCACTTGTGATTTAGACTTCTTTTTTCTACACTTGAGCACATTCCTTGACACCTACTTCTTTGCCTTTCTTCTTTTCTTTACTAAAAAACATAAATTTTGGCTTTTTTTTGGAAGTAGAGGGCTCTTCTTTATTTTTGGTTATCATCTCTTATTATTTTTTAGTAGTTTCTTCATCATACTCCTCCTCAGAACCAATCTTTAAATGTTTCAACTTAATTCCTTTAGATTCCAACAAAGAGTTAGTTATTGTAAGAATATGTTAAAATTTGTCTTTAATGGAAATGGATTCTTTAACTGACCATTGGATAGAAGGGAGAAGAGTTGAAGCCACTTGATTTTAATCATACGATGGATCCAATATATTACCATCATCTATCAAATCCCTAGGAATATTTAACAACTCCAAATTGATAATCTGATCAACATTAGGCTGAATATAATAAAGTTTTCTTATATCTTCATCAATTTTATATTCTACCCAAATATCTTCAATTCTATATACATGAGTGATATTACACTTGAGTCTCTCTTTCATCATTATGTAATTAAAGTTTTCTTTATTTTTGAATTTTTTAAGCGTAATCCAATGCATCTAAGTTTCCATAGTCTTATACTTTGGAGTAGTGGAATTGTGTACCGACCAATACTAATTGGAAATTTGAAACCTCTCTTGTGAGGATCTGTTTATTTTTAGCATGTTCATCACTTGTTTGCCTATTTCCATTCATATTAGTTTATCACTTGGGTATCTAGGTATCATGTAAGGTTGTTCATCGAATCCTCCTACCTTGATGTATATAAAAGTTGTGAATTACAAGAAAATACATCCAACCCTATTAACATGTGCCCATGTCAAGTTCTTTATCAAGAGTAAACATGAATGTATAGAATAAATCATCATTAACTATCTTTTAATGCTTGATTCTTTCTTTTAGAGTTATTTGTGGATAGTTCTTATACACAAGAACATTTTCTCTTTCACCTAAAAAAATTAGACCCAAGAAAAACTTCATACTAGCTTTAACATACGCTAGATATGAAGTCATATAAAACTTGAGTGAAGAAGCTACCTTAGAGAGCTAATGACAAATAGCATCACTAATTTTTTTACCCCAAAATATTCTTTTCTTATTTCTTTTAATAACCAAAATGTATTGATACATCCATTCTTTAAAAACTTTTGAAATAGACAACCCTTTAACTCGACTAGGGAGAGTAATCAAATTCCTATCTCTTCCAAAAAGTCACTGCGATACAAATACTTGGGCCATATAGCAATGATGGGTTGAGGAGTCTTAAGCCATTTGGTATTGATATGTTTTTTACACTTCTCAATATCTCTATCATAATATTCTTGAGCTAAATCCATAGTTAAATCAAAATATTCCTCAATCTCAAAAAGGTGAAAAATCATATAAAAATATTCCTCATCAAGGTGAATGATCACCTTTACCTCTAAATCCTTGATCGGTTTTCTTTTCTTATCAAAGTGTGATACCTTGGTTAAGACAAAATTAGAATCATGTGTTGATACTATAAATTTAGTAGCCAAATGAATTTCACTGTTAAGTACTAGCTGCATATGAGGTGCAATGGGTTCTCTTCCCAATATCTCCAAAAAATTAGCCATGTCCACATGACTAATTTTTGTATCTCCATTTTTATCCACATTTCAATTAACTACAGATAATGGTAAGACACCTTGATACTTGTAATTCATTGTCTTTTTGTTTGGAGAGATGTTTGTCATTGATCAAATGGCTATAAGTAAGAAAATTTAATTATCCAAAGAGCATTTTTCATCTTTTTTGAGACATATAGGATCAGTGAAAAATAAAACTTTTACATGATGTATAGGGAGGATTGTGTAGTTTATAGAAAATTCTCTGAACTACATGAAAGGTGAATCACTTATGTAATTCAATTAATTTTCTCTAAACTACAAAGGAAATGTTGGTGTAATTCAAAGAACTTTTTTTTATTTACAAGAGAAAGGGGCTCAATGTATTTCATATAAAATTATCTAAAATGCATGGGGATGAGATTTTTAGATGTTTAATTTAGAGAAAAATATCTGAAGTGCATCAAGTGACATGCACTTTAGAGAAAATTCTTTAAAATACACTGGGGAACATGTAAGGTGCACTTCAAAGAATTTTCTCTAAAGTCCACTAGGTCCAAACATGTATTTTCACTTTATACATTTTGAGGAAAATATTTAAAGTGTATGAAGGGAATTAGGTCTAAAAATATATGAAACCATAAAATGACCAAAAACACAAAAAGAAACATAACACACACACAAAACAGTAAAAAACAATGAAAAGGGAGACTTACCTAGAATAAAAAGAAATAAACCAAAACAACGTGTTATGCATGAAACCAATCAAACTAAAACATCCAATTGATAATGAGGATAACAAGGAAATATGCACACAAGATTAAAAATGGTGAATGGGAAAAAATAGTAGTTAAAATAAAATTACCAAGGTTAAATCTATATAAAAAAAGTAATTAATGAAAAATTAATTACTGTTGAGATGGTGGGTCCTAAGTGTGAGGTCAGAGAAATTTCCCAAATTCGCATATGCAATTTCAAAAAAAATTCTAAATTTGCATATGCAATTTCAAAAAAAAATTCTTTGACTCAAAAAAACATGCAAATTTAGGAAAATTATTTGAATTTGCATAGAAAAAAATAAAGTGTAGTTTAGAGAAATTTCTTTGAACTGCACAAAAATAAAATTCCCTCAAAAGATCAACTTTCTTGGGAAAAACAAATCGAAAGAGGTAGAGATTTACCTCATTTTTCATGCTTAGAGATAATGGTCTCTAAAATGGACAAGTTTCATAGAGGTTATCCCATGAATCGAGACTACTAAATTCAAGGATAACACTAGGAAAGGTTCTCAAGCCTATAGTCTAACATAATCACACAACATCCCTAATGGATTCCTAAGGTTTAAAGTGTTCAATTTATTCTAATAGAAAGAAAGTAAAATCTAATCTAGAGAACACCAATTCTTGTGGCACAAAGGTGGAGTTAGAAGCAATAAAATAAATAATTAAACTAAACATGTATTAGAAGACATATACTCATGTCAATGTATATATAATCCTAAATACATGGAAATAAAAATATAAATGCATTATTTGTATACTCTTGCAAAGGATAAATAAAGTTAGTAATACTTACCCTTGAAGACAAACATGCTGAGCCTCAATATTTCCCTTGGCCAAGGTGGTTTGCAAGAAATTGTTGTAGTATGTAAGGATAACCTAGATAAATTAGCTCTAGACTACATAACCTATCTGAGCATCCAAAAGAATTCTCTACATGACAAGATCTGTATCTCCAAAGAAAGTATGGAACCCTAATCTTTACTCCTCAAGTAGAATGGTCAATAAGTAAATGTTCACTCACATTTATTTCCTTTTAATTTTTCTCTTATGAAATGGTGGGAAATGACCTTGTATATAGGTAGATCTTACCCTAATTCCTCTTAAGAATTTTATCTATATAGGGTCAACCTAGTCAACCCAATGCATTTTCAAGGATAATTTATGAGGTTTGTGCTAGGTCAGTCAAAACGATAACAAACTAAGAAAGTAAAGCATACCCCTAAACTATGTTGGGTTGACCTAGTTGACCTAGTACAATTGACAGTCAAAAAATATGTTAAGATAAGAAAAGGAGGAATGGAAAGAGGAAAATATTGGAGGAGGTAGGACTGAGAAGAGCAAGATTAAGGCAAATGGTTTTAGGAGGCAAGGGTATAAATGGTATGCGTAAAAAGGGACAATATTCTTATGAAGCACCGATGGGTTACCCACCCCTTTCTTAGTGCATCCCTTAAGGCATGCACTTAGAGAGATCAAGACTCAATAAGTTTCTATAATATACAAAGTGTCAATAATCAATAAAAGTATGAAAATATTATATGTATACGTATGCCCCACTCGAAGCTTATCACATGTCATGTAAGTGCAACATGGGATGGTGCTTCAAGATAACACATGATAACATAAAATTTTGATGCTAAGTAAAGTGTAGTAAGTGAAAAATAATATAAATGAAAGGACTAAATTGAAAAACACATACCTTTAACTCACCTTAGTGTTGTAGATAAAGGAGACTGTAAGAAATGTTAAGGTGTCCAATATAGAGAATACTAGATGAACATGTAGAAGTTAGTGAAAAAATAACCAAAAGTCAAAATTTTTGGAAGATAGACATATGATAGTGGAAAATAATCTCTACATCATCATGAAAATAGTGCATTTTATGGTTTGTAAAATGGATAAGTAGAAACAAAGATATAAGCAAAAAAAGGAATCTGTAGAAAAATAATTGAAAGATTTGCATTTTGATAAAGTGTTTTTAAATAGAGAAGAATACAATTAATTTGTTATTTTGAATTTTGAGAGAGGAGAAAAAAATATCTATGGAGATAAATCAAGCTAGGATGGCAAGGAGATGACATGCTAGACAGGGATAGGCTCCAGAGGGAGCAAAAGATTCAGTACAACTATGTAACTAAGAATCTCAGATTAGTTTTTGAAATTTATATTAAATTAAGTGAATTTTGAGTAATTTTGAATTTTAAACATTTTTAGATGTCAAAATGAAGCAAAATTAGATTCTAGGGGTAGAAAATAAAATGGGAAATGGGTTTGAAGGATTTAGGCAAAAATCAAGAAAATTGCACTTTTTGGGAAAATGTAAGGGTTTTATAAGCAAAAAAGCACTTGGTTGACCTAGTTAACCTATTAGGATGGAAAGTAGGTAGAATCCATAGTGCCGACCTAGTAGATATGGGTCGACCCTGTACATTTTGTAGCCTAAAGGCCTAGTTTAGAATTTATAGGTGGTCTGAAAGGTCTATAATGGAAACTCAACACTAAGGAGAGGAAGATAAGGGGGTTGACTTAGATTTTTGAGTCAACCAATTAATAATATAGGAAAAAAAATTTCAAACTAGTTTGACTAAAGAGCTATAAAGATACCAAAAAAAACATGTAAAAGGCCGAAAGAGGGCTAAAATGGCTTGAAATGACCAAAGAAGGTCAAAAATGACCAAGAGGGCTAAAATTAAGCTAAAATGAATACATTAAGGTAATGTAGGATTGATTTTAATGTAAAAATAATGTATTATGACTATACATGACATGGAAAATTTGATACATCCTTTGTTCTTTCTTAGGTGCAAGAACAACAAAGATTTTGGCAACTTGTGGATGTAACATGGTTATTAGATTTATTAGATAGGATATCAAATGGAGATAGGGCTAGACTAGGATCCATATGTCTAGGTGGGGTAAAAGAGATGCGTGAGATCCCCCTCAGTGTTGACCTATTAGTCATGTTCCTTAGTCATTAGAAATGATTAACTAACACCTTCACATAAGAGGTGGATGGGGATATAGTAGAGGTAGTTATCATATTGTAGGATGTCTATGCCATCCTAGTGATACCTATAGTAGGATAATAGGTAACTATAGGGATACTAGATAGTTTAAAGGAGAGGAGAGATTTATCCATGTGGGCTATAGGTTTAACTATGATATTACCATGTAGGAGGGTGAGTATGTTTGATGTGTATACATCATAAATTATAGATATTTAGAAGGCTATGATAGGCCTTATGATACAGTAGGTGCTATGTCACAAGTTAGATGATAAGGTACCCCTATTCATGATATCCTTGAGTAGGATGATATTATAGGAATGAGTGATATACGATATAAGCTTGATCATCTAGGTCTAACTAGTACATGATATATACAAGATGCTAGTCAAAGGTTAGAGGACCATGGGATTGATCATATTGTTGATAACATAGATATATGAGAGATTTCCTATGTACCAACTGGTTGGGTTGTCCCACGCAGTCAATGATAGGTTACCTTGGGTACAAATATGGAGGGTGGACTAGGTAGTGTGGGTGATGCTCCATATGCCAGTGATATAGTCTATGAGACATGCAAACATCATGTGGTAGCCATATGAGCACATAACATCTACATGGGTGAGCTGACACACTATTGGACCAACAATAGAGAGGACATAAGTAGTGGGACACTACTTCTAGTGGAAAGAGCCACATTTGGTGGCATGAGTGCTAAGGTAGATGGGCCTACCTCATTTATAAATATTGATAGTGATGCTTGAGTAGATTGACATGTAAGGGAACTATGAGGGAGGAGAAGATTAGGGCCACTAGTAGTGAGGCTAATGCTAAGGCCATAATGAGACTAACCATGGACTAGCTAGGCATGATGAGGAGTTTAGTAGGAGGATAGGAATGGATAGGTAGAGATGCCAAATGTACCACTACCAAATTCACATCAAGATGATAAGTGATCATTAAGGACATGGTTTTCATGGAGGTAGGGGTTAAAGGAGAGAGTGGGTATTATTACCATCCTAAATGACCCCATAGGTGAGCCAAAGGAGATGATAGAGAGACCACTCAGATGTAGGCTGAGACTGATATGAGACATGATAGTCTAGTTTAAACTAAGGAGGTACCCTATATAGGAGGTGCTAAGAGGCCACATAGATGGGGATATTGTGTTAGGTGCTTGTAAAAATGATGAGACCATAACAGTTAAGACATAGATAGGTATAAACATAAATATGTTGTTTAAGTTTTATTTAGATAGACAAATATTATAAGAGATGACAGTGATCTAATATCCATCTTGTGTGATTTTGTAGGTGTAGGTGATTATGAAGAGGAGAGATAGGGGTCCCTAGTGAGGGGATCACTCCATGATGTCTTATATGAGACTCTACATCTAGTTGTAGAGGGAAAAGATGTATCCACAAGTAGTGATGGGTGCCAAGGAGATATAGGCATGATATGCCCTATTATATGAGAGAGATGCACATCTAGCTATAATAGTGTAGATAATAGAGATCCAACCTAATTGATGGAGTCATAGATGTAAGAAACACACCTATAGGGGTAGGTAGAGGGACTGAGATCTCAGATAGCCTCCTTAAAATGTACCATTTATAGGAGTTAGATCAAGGCCTCAATAGACAGTGTGGTTAGGCCATGAGATAGATAGGATGGGACCTAGCCATAGAGATGGGACATTATATATGGTTGTATATGTTTTATAAAACTCATGAGATATATATATATGGTTCATTTTTGGCATATTTATTTTTGGAGGTGTATGTTATCATCATGGTTGATTCTAGTTGTTCATTATGTTTGAGGTTATGGATGCTTAGGATATATTTCTTTATATAACATGTATTTATCTTTATTTTATATGCTATAAGAAATATATGAGATGTGGTTTTTAGCATTATGAAAAACACATTCATGGTTAAAAAGAAATAGGTAAAAGGATTTGGAAAATAATAATCAATAAAGAAAATGTACGACACACAATTTCAAGTTGGGAAATGTGTAATAATAATAAATTACTAAGTATAAAAAAAAAGGCAAAATAAGATGCTAAAAGGGAATTTATTTTTAAGCTAATGTGAAAGATTTTTGCACCAAATTAAAATAAGTAAAATCATATTAATATCACAATGGGAAGTATGACAAACAAAGCAATAAGATGGAAGGTATGATAAAGGGCACAAATGGTAATTAAAAAAAAAATTAATTAAGTCAATCAATCATACTAAATTATGCTAGGAAGTATTAAATTAAAAAAATTGTAAAAGATTGGTCTTAAATTGGTCATACTAGTTCAAACTAGGAAGCATGAAAAATTCAAGAAAAATGGTTGAAATATTACATGAATTCAAAAAATAAGAAGATAAAAAGGTGAAATAAAAATTAATTAAGCATAAAACATACTAATTTGAGTTAATAATCATCTAAAATGACATGTAACTTCATAATCAATCGAATCTTATCTCAAATTTGACACATGTAAGTTGGATAGTGACTTAGGTATTAGAAAATTTTGTGAGGAGGGTTGGGTCCTATCCATGGTATTACATTACAAATCAATAAATATAAGACCATTGGGTTTTAATAAATAGGGAAATAGGGTAATCAAGGATATGTGAAATAGGAATGAAAATATGGTAATTTGTGAGGATGATTACGTCCCATCTATGGTCTTACAAATCAACTCACAAATGAAATCCTAAGGGGAGCGATCAGTACACCAAACAAAAAATATCAAGAGGAAGTATAAGGGATATAAGGAGTATAAAAATCAATACATATACATCTTATGAGAAGACCTTAAGAGGCAAGAGGCATACTACGGACATGAGAAGACACTAAGTTACTAGTGATCATTTATGTACAAAGGAAACATGCTTGCTATAGACACAGATTTGTAGGAAAACAACAATTATACTAAGATAAAATCATGAAGGTATAATGGTACAAAGAAAATAAAAAATGGACCTACCTTCCCATTTTGTGTTCCCTACTCTTTAGGACCCCTTACAAAGCCATCAATCTACTACAAAGATTTGGTGCTTGTGTGAGAAATTAGGTAGCACTAAAAGATTTATTTATTATCCTCTTCTAATCTAGTGGCTTATTGTACCCCAAAGGATATCGAATCTACTATGAGGCCAAATAGGGAGTTTGAGATTTGAATAGAATAAGGAGATGTGATTTGAATCACATCTTTTAGTGTGATCAAACTTTTAATAATAATTTTGCCTTTTGATATCATTGACTTTTGTTTAACTGATTTATATTTTTACTTTCTTTTGAAGAATTTGTAAGATTCCTCCTCCATACATATTTGTAATGACCAATTATGAGAGAGATAATGATACCATGAATGAGCTATAGGCTAAGGCTAAAGGAAGCTCAGTAACCAAAGACAAAGATTGACTAGGACACTTAGGCTTGATAATGACCTAGCATGTGATCTCAAGTCTCAACCATGTATATGCTTAGTTTGTTGAAAAAGGAAGAAGGGAAAAAGGAGATCCAAAGTGGATCAATGAAAGGAGATAATAATGAGATCAATTATTTTCTAACTGATCACATGGTAAAGAGTGATAATAACCAAGGGGAATATGATAGGTATAACCAAATCACCATGAAAATTATCTATGAAAAATAAGGATAAGAAAGCAAAAAAATCATAAAGATACAAGAAAGAGAGTTTTGAGAAAAATTATAGGGAAAAGGGGAGGGAAAGCAATGATAAAGAAAAGATAATCATATGAAAAATATAAAAGATAAGCAAGATATAATACAACAAGTAAGAAATAATGATATAAGATAATCAAAAATTTGACAAAGTGTCAAATGATATAATAGATAGAAATAAGATTGGAGTACACATCCAATCCAAATATAAATTTGAAAGCACCATGTATGTGTTCATAAATACTATTAAATCTATCCACATACATTAACTAGTACATGAGATAGGTCTCTCTGAAGTTGTATTCACACTAATGATAAGGTATCATCAATATTCAGTGAATACTCAATAAATAATTTTCTTTTATCTCCTCAACTAAAAAAATAGGAGTGCTCAAAAGATCATGCTCAGGAGGAAAATTAGGCAAAGGTTTGTCAAGAGAATGCATAGAAATAGGATCTATAAGAGAAGAAGGAATCACCAATGGAGAAGGATCCATAGGTGAAGGAGTCATGGGTGAAGGATCCATGGATGAGGGACTCATAGGTGGAGAAGGATCCATGAGTGACAAAATATCTATAGGTGAAGGAATCATAAGTGGAGGTAGATAAGGTGGTGAAGGGACCATAAGAGGTGATGGAACCACTAGAGGTGGAGCCATAGGAGAAGGAGGAGACTTCTTAAAATAATGGCCTATAATAATAATGGTAGAATGTCCAAGAATGGCTATAATGTGATCTTTGAGATGTTGCAGGATGTGATAATTATTAGTGTGATGGGTACCATAGAGATGCCATATAAAATATACCACAAAATACTTGGGTAAATATTTAATAAGTACCTTCAAGGGAGGTATGGCATTATCTGATGATAGGGAATAAGGGTGAAAAGTATCAAGATATTATCATAAATTGTGACAATAGGTGTAATAATGATTATCTATCCCATGGAAACAACAAATATTTTAGTGAGTGGTTTTAGGAGAAGCACTCATAAAAGGAGGTAAAATAGGAGTATAAGAAGTTGGAGAACACTCATTATCCCATTTGGTGGGCAAAGGATCCATCTTAGGCAATGGAAGAAAAGCATCACCAAGGGAAGGTGATGATAAGGAAGGAATGGAACTAGGCTCAATAGAAGGATAAATAGCATTGGAAGTGGAAGTAAGCTCAACAATAGTAGGAGTGGGAATAGGATCAACTATAATAGGCTCAAGAAGAGGCTCAATTATATCATGCTCTACTGAGGGAGGTGAAGGATCTACAAAGGTTCTAAGGAGGGTTGTAATAATCTTAGGGTTAAACTAATGATGAGAGTCAAAAAACCTAGAAAAATGGTAAGGCTCAGTCATAGCATGATCCATGAGTGTAGTTCTATGTGGCTCCTCAAAAAATAGAGGTGTTAGTACCATATCTACCATATGATAAAGGGTAAATGTGCAAAAATTAGGAACTATAAGTGAAGGAAAATGATGAGATGCATGAAAAGACTCAAGTAAAAAAGAATGATAATGGAAAATCTCAGCATCATAGGCTTGTAAAAGACCACCTAGCAATAGATCATCTAAGGAATATCCATCATCATAATTTAGGGTGTGAATATTAATGATAGAGGTAGGGATAACCTTGTCATCTGATGAATCATGGTAAATAAAATTCCTGGTCTTAAACAAGACTACAAGAATGTCATCATAACTAGGTTTACGAGAATGAGGCTGCAAGGAAGTAGGAAGTTTTGAGATGATATGAGGTTAGAGATTATAAGTTTTGATCTAAAATTTATTCTCATTAGGATCGTCATCATTAGAATCTAAAATATTAGGTGTAATTTTACCAATGAGATTAGGATTCCCATTGTAACTATGGGTTAAATTAATAATAAAGTTAAGATGTTGAGACTCATGTAATAGAACACTTGGAAAAGTCTCAAGAGTAGGAATCTTGAAGACACCATGATTTTGGAAATGTTTAAAATTCCAAGGGTTAGTGTCACCTTGAATCCTATAAATGGCTCCATTGTGAGGGAATTTAATGCATTGGTAGGTGGAAGAAGTAATATATCTCGTATGGTGATTCCACGACCTACCAAACAAGATGATATATGAAAAGGGGAAGTCAAAGATCATCACCTACACATGAACAGTGATAGGTGGAATGGTAATGGGAATCCACATACAACCTAAAGTAGGCATTTGCCTTTAATCATATCCTTGGCATTTGTTTCTTGTAGACTTAAGATTACATTCATAATATCCAAGAGTCCTAATAAAATTGAGAAAAGTGACACATGTGATATAACCCTCATTAATCAAGGCATGCTTGACTTGGATATCACCTATTTGGATGATATTGAATAAAGGAGGATCAACTACATGAAGTATAATCTCATCAAGAATCATAGAAGATATGGGAAATTTTATGGAAAGAGAAATGTCTATAGTTTCATCAATTTTGATAGGCATCTATTCACATTATTGCAAAATAATATCTTTGAAATTGGATAAGTTACCTCCCATCTTGTGAGGGGAGGATGATGGACAAACATCTCAAATATGAACTACATGAAGTAGTTTCTATGATGTGGAAAAGTCCTCATAAGCTCAAAAAATGGAATTTAAGATGGGAAATTAGTGAGTTACACAATGGGATCCCACTTATCATAGCCCATAAGAAGTTATTTAATATAGGTGTGAAATGGTTAAGAAGATACTCAAAAGGAGGAGCCAAAGTAAATTTGAATTTTTCATGGCAAGAAGAAGGTTTAAAACAAGGTGATAAATCATGTTGAGATGATAGACTAGTTGGTTTAAGTTGATTTTGAGAATTGGAAGAAGTGTTAGTAGAATCTTGATTATCATTATCATTGAAGATGATGGAAGAGTGGTAGAAATAGAATGGGACGTGTTATTTGAGGGAGAATCATAAATTAGATCATCAAAAGTGATAATATCTTCTTGCCCTAACTCATTTAAATGAGTTGGATAAGAATTTTGGATAAGATAATATGTCTTATGAAAAGGAGTGTAGGTAGGTTGAAAATCAATGAAAGTCATAAAACTTCACATATTAGTCATGCTAGCCACATTCTCTTCAAAATTTGGTTCAAAAAGACTTTATAAATTATTGGTGTAAGGAGTGGGCTTGTCTTGAGTATCTTAAACATTTGATGATTAGGTAGAGGATCCTTATAGATAGCTAGATGAGTGTTTGTTTAATTCAAGGCTTGAATTTTGTCATTTTATTTATAGTCCTTGAAAGAATTCTCATAGTATTTTTGATGCTTATGGATAATGGAATCATGATTAAAATTAGTTCCAAAAATACAATCCATAGCTAAATTACAAAGTTGTCTACAAGTTTCATGAGAATAACCCCAACTAGCATGAAACCAACAAAATTTTTTACAATCATACCAAGATTTCATAGGATGAGTAGGGTCAAGATCTCGTGGAAGAGGCCTAGGTAGACACTTAAGCAATTCAACTAAGGATAAAGGTTTGTGATCATTGATGTTATTAGGTGAAGATAAATGAGGATTAGTATATTGTTGAGAAGGAGCTAGTTCTGAAGAAGGGTTAGGAACGCCAACTTGAACATTATGAATGGTGTTATAAGAATAGATAATGCCATCATTAGTGATATTTTAGTTTTTTTTATTTAGTAATATATGAAGACACAAAGAAGGTTGGGGTGGCTCAAGTTGACACATTAGGAAATATTGTCTTTTAGCTTATTCAATAACCTCTTCCAAGGTATGTGGAGAGAGAGCATGAAATTGATATTATAGGTTAGGAAAAAGGGAATATGTAAAGAGATGAATAAAGGTGTCATCTACCATGTTATGTTCACATTTTTTTGAAAAAGTCTTCTATCTCTTAAAAAAGGCTTGGGCAGTTTCATTCTCATGTTTTGTAAAATTAATGAAATGGGCCAAAGTGTTTTTAGGAAGATTGTTAGTTTTGAATTCTTGAACTAAAGCATTAACTAAGTCCTCCAAAATAGAAATGAAATGAGCTCTAAGTTTATTTTACCAATCCAAGGCATTACCCATGAGGATTTTGGCTAGGGTTTGGTAGCAATAAAGGTGTTTAATTTGAGCCAATCCTTGTAAAGATTTCCAAATATTTTAAGGTAAAGGATAGGATTAGTTAACCCATTATAAGAAATTGTGGGTGTTATACCTCCTATATTAAGTTATAAATTTGATTAATTAGAGGTTCATTTTATAGATGTTTAATTGTTTTATTGACTAAAGGAGGTTGAGGAATGAGATTACCTTGAGAATATCTAAGAGGAGGAGGGGAAAATTTTTGGTTATGTGTGCCCCAAGACATTGGTTATAGATGATATTGAAGAATAAGGAGGAGGTTTTGCTTTCTCATAATTTGATTTGTGTTATGAGCTTGAAAAGTATTCATTTGGTTTAGAGTTTGTAAAAAATTTTGTTGTGTTTTATTAAAATTAGAAGCATTAGAATTGGTATTTGTTTTGGTATTAGTGTCTTGGGTAGCACTATTAGAATTGATATGAGATTAAGAATAATTGTGAGAATTTGAGGCACTAGTGGAAAATTTTGCTTGTGAGGCAAAAGATTGACTAGTTAGTGGTTGAGAAGAAGAATCACTAGAAGCATGATTACCTTGGGTAAAAATCAATGAACTAGTGGAAGGATTAAGATGGTTGAGATTATGAGAGGCTCACTAGATGTAGAACCCACCATGTTAATTGAGATACTAGGCATAGAGGTAGAAGATGTTAGAGAAGAAAAATTCATGTCATAAGAAAGAATCAAAATTGATGGAAGAGGTTGAGAACCAAATAAAGTGGTACCTCAAATTATCATTAAGAATGTAGGAGTAGGTGATTGAGGATCTTCAATTTGACCACTAATCATGAGTTTGTAAATGGTATAAGGATCCTTTCCTCTATGTCAAGGAAATTTAGAAATAAAGAAAAGTGTTTTGGGAGTATATTCTAACTTAGGTTGATCTTTTATGAAAATAGGATTATTCTAAAAAGAGGAATGAGGAGGGGTCCCATAGTTCATTGTGTGAGCATAAATAGAAACATTACTATCATCTAAAAGAGGAGCCCTACTTTATTTATGGGAGACCCTATTAGGATTGGTAAAGTTCATTATTTTTGTTCACTATAAATTAACATCAGTATCTAATAAAAATTCCATGATGAATGGAAAAGAAGAGAGATGAGAAAGCAAAGGTCAAAAGAGGTGAATGAAAATGTATAGGATTGACTGAGTTGATCTAGTACAAAAATAGGGACTATAAAACTATACAAGGTCAACTGGGTCAATTGATTATAGTGCATAGAAGGTATAAAAAACATTGGGTTGATGGGGTCAATCTAGTATATTAGATAGGGCACTTAATAAGCCTAAAAATCTATTACAAAATGAAAAATGCTAACTTTTCAAGTAATGAAGTAGTAAGTAGTAAAAGGAAATAGATATCCAATTGAATTAATGCTAGCCAATCCAATTTAAACAAACAAAAATAAAATTTTGCACCAATGTTGGCTAATCCAAGGTTTTGCACACATAATTGAGAAAATATAAAGCAAACAATTTGAGAAGTAAATCTAACTAATTGGTCAACCTAATTGTTTATTAGATTATTAAGATATGATTTTAAATTTGATTCAAAGTTAGCTATATGTAAGGTACTAGATAGTAATCTAAGGATGGTTTTAGGTAGTTTATGCTTAAAGAGACTATATTGGAAATGATAAAAGCTTGGTATTGGGGCCTACCCTCTCACTTCATACACCATGGTGAGGGCTTAGCCAAAATATACCATTAAGCATGTTTTATATCTTACCAGAGCATCAATTCAACTTCCCTCTTGATGATGAAATCTAAGTAGGTTGGCTTAGGGTAGACAAAATGTTAAAATACTTGTTTAAATTATGTGATTATTCATGTGTGCATAAAATTGAAATAGTGAAACTAAGTGATTAATTAAAAATCCCCTAATTAAACTATGTGAACTATTCTAAGCATGTAAGCAACAAGAAAATAAATTTGTGAGATAATTACTAACAGATATGATTTTTATTCCAAATTGAAACAAGTTATAGTGTTGACACTATATTCATAAAATATATAATAGGGTTGAACCTATATTGTGGAAGTAAAGTATGAAAATGAATTGAATCAATAGTGTCAAGCCAGTTAATTATGCAAGTGCAGTTTTGCAGACTACAAACTATAAAATGAAAGATAAAAAGGAAAGAAATAAAGAAGTATAAAAGAACCTTTGTGGATCATAAATGTAATGAAGAATATTTATGGTCTAGAACTTAGAAGTATGCTTAGAAACCTACAAAATGGGTTGACAGAATTGATCAAGCTATACAAGAACCTGTTAAAAGTTACTAAAATTGTAAGGGGTTGAGTACGTCATCCTAGTAGGCTAAAATAGCTATCTAAAAGGCTAAAAATCTATATTAGGTCGACTGGGTCAATCTAATTACTTGTTCTTGAAATCTATGCATAGATAAAAATAGACGGGTCAACAAAATTGATCTAGAATGTTAAATTTATATGATAAAAATGATGATTAAAATAAACAAAACAAATGTAGGAAAAAGTGAACAAACCCTACAAGGTTTAAATTATTTTGAGTTCACCAAAATGCATGAAATAATAAATTCATCATGTCTATGAATTAATCTAAGATCAGATAAGATAGATCACACCTACACTTCAAATTTAGATACATTTGTTAAGTGGGAGCATGACCAATATGGGGATCTGTTAGACCTAATTAGAGGATCACTTGTCACAACAAATCATGCTAGGAAGTTTTATAAATCCTATAGTCTAACACAATCACACAACAACCCTAATGGAGTCCTAAGGTTTAAAACATTCACTTTATTATAATAGTAAGAAAGTAAAATCTAATATAGTGTAGACCAAAGATTATGGCACCAAGTGGGGGTTAAAATCAATAAAATAAATAACTAAACTAAGGATGTATTAGAATAAATATACTCACATCCATGTATATGAAATCCTAAATAGATGTAGAGAAGAATACAAATTCATTATCTATCTACTCTTACAAAGGAGAAATAAAGTTAGGAATACTTACCTTTGAAGATGAACCCCCTGAGCCTCAATCTTTGCCTTGGTGAAGGTTGTTCACAAGAAATTTTTGTGGTATGTAAGGATAACCAAGATAAATTATCTCTAGGCTATACAACCTATCTACGAATTCAAAAGAATTATCCACAAGGTAAGATTCATATCTCTAAATAAAGTATGGAACCCTAAGCTTTATTCTTCAAGTAGAATGGTCAATAAGCAAATTTTTTCTCACAAATATTTGATTATAATTATTATCTTATGAAATGGTGGGAAATTACCTTGTATATATAGGTGGATCTTTACCTAAATCCTCCTAAGAATGTCAGTTGTACAGGGTCGACCCAGTTAACCTAGTGTGTTTTTGGGGACAATTTACTAGGTTTGTGCTAGGTCGATCGAAAGGATAAAAAACAAGAAAGTAAAGCATACCTTTAAGCTATATTAGGTTGACCAAATTGACCCAGTACAATAGATAGTCAAAAATGATGTAAAGGTAAGAAAAGGAGGAATGGGAATAGGAAAATACTAGAGGAGGTAGGACTGAGAAGAACAAGCTTAAGGGTAAATGGTTATAGAAGACAAGTGTGTAGATGGCAAGTGGAAAAAGGCAAAAAAAATATTACGATGCATCGATGATCTACCCACCCCTTTCCTAGTACGTCCTTGACATGCACTTAAAGAGATTGAGACTCGATAGGTTCTTGCAAGATACAAATTTTTAGTGATCAATAAATGTTCAAAAATATTATGTGTATACACAACTCATCAAATGGTTTTTGGTTCATAATGCTTCTCTCTTTTGGATGGGTACTTAGGATACAACTAGGTGCAGGTAAGAGAAGAAGACCAATATAAGACTTCCTTCACCACAAAGTGGGGCACATATGCTTATCAAAAGTTGCCTTTTGGCCTATCAAATTCTAGGGATAATTTTCAAAGAAATATGGACATGGATTTTTGAGGCTTGATAAATTAGATGGTGATTGTCTTCTTGGATGACATAATAATTTTCTCCAAGAAAACTAGTGAACACTTGGATCACCTGAGGTTGTTGATCTTTGAAATATGTAAATAATATGAGATCTCTTTGAATCCCAAGAAGTCTATATTTTCTATTCACGAGGGAAAAATCTTGGTACATATCATCTCAATGTAAGGACTAGATATTAACCTTAATATAATAAGTGCCATCTTGGCATTATCCTCACCAAGCATAAGAAAGGACTTCAGAGTTTCCTTGGGAAGATAAACTTTGTGAAAAGGTTTATACCTAGTTTTTCAATCTTAGTCACACCCATAACTTCTATTATAAATAAGAATAAAGTTTTCACTTATTTAAGAGAAAGTAAAGCCATTGCCCAGGCACCTACACTCAAGAATTCTGATTTCTCAAGGGATTTCATATTGTATGCATTTGAAAAAATTGACAATATATTACCTATGTTGATGTAAAATAATGGTGAAGGACTTGAGAAACCAATTGCATTTTTTAATCAATTGCTTAAAGGGTATGAACTAAGGTATAATTTTGTATAAAATCAAGTACTTGTAGTGGTAATAAGCCTTAAAAAGTTTAGAATAATGCTATCTAATAGCAAAATCTATCTTATGGTGTCTCGTCCTAAAGTGAGAGACTTCCTTATTAATAAAGACATAAACAAGAAGAGGGTTGGTTTTATTATCAAAGTCATGGAATATGATGTGGACATCAAGGTCACTAAGCTAGTTAGAGGTAAATGATTATGTGAATACATGGTTGATGACCTTCATGAAGATAAAGAGGTTATCTTAGTGACACAAGACAACTCACAAATAGATGCACCTCCACCTCACACTAGTTGGATCTAGGATATGACAAGGTTCTTGATAATAGGTGAGTGCCATGAATAGAGAAAAGAGAAGGTATTTTAAACTTTATTCCATACCTTATGCATTGGTTGATGGGGTTATATTCATAAAATACCTTAATAGAGTGTTTCTAGGGTACATAGATGATGACCAAGTGACTAAGATATTAGAGTAGTTCCATGATGTTCTTATAGGAGGCCATTTTTTCCCAAGGACTACAACAACAAAAGTGATTAAATCTACTTATTTTTGGCCCAACCTCTTGAAGGATGCATATGCATGGGTGAGAAAGTGTCAAATGTGTGCTCTCTTTGTAGTTAAGCAAATATTGGTAACCCTTCCTTTCAACCCAATTTAGGTAGAGAAAAATTTCATGTAATGGGGTTTAGACTTAATAGGAATGATCAATCCACTGTATAATGGAGGACATAAGTGGGTACTCACTCATACTAATTACTTCACTAGGTGGGTGGAAGCAATTGATCTAAACAAAGCCAATGATATAACAATGTTGGACTTTTATGATTGTATAGTAATGAGGTTTGGTATACCAATAATAATAATTTTAGATAATGCCTTAACATCTTTTGGCTTGAGGACAAGTGAATAGGTAATTTAGATTGGCATCTACCTTAGCACATACTCAAATTACTACCCCTAAGGCAATCAAATTGAAGATTCAATAAAAAAGACCTTGAAAAAGATCATCAAGAGGAATATGGAAGAGAATCAGAGAGTGTGGCACACAAATTTTAGGATAGCTTTATGGACTGATAGAGTGACTCCCAAATTTTCCATTGGAAACTCAACATTTATCCTTGTATATGGGAGAAGCCAAGTTACCCATGTCTCTTGAGTTACCTACCTTGGAACTAGCCCATCAACTTGAGTTGATGGATAGTGAACCTATGAGTGTGAGGATGGCATAGTTCATGGAGCTTAAAGAAATGAGATACCTTATAATGAAGACACTAGAGTTGCATAAATCTCAAGTCAATAAATCCTTTGACAAGAGAGCCATAGTGAGGGACATGAAAGAGGGGGATCTAATATTTAAGTGGGATTCAAATAAGGCTAATCCATGAAACCATACCAAGTTTGATATCTTATGGAGTGGCACTTACTTGATCCACAGATGGAAAGAACATAATGATTTTCATATTTTCCAATTGGATGGTGAGGTATTACCCATCCCAATCAATGGAATTCATCTAAATCCTTTATATTAGAAGATTTTTTAGCCATTATACATATTATACATTTAATATAGTTTTTCATGTTTTCCTCTAAGTTCCTTGTGCACATCCTTTTCATTTATGTGTTCCCCTTCCCTAAGTACCTTGGGCATAGTGTTGGTTTTGGTTTTTATTATCCTTATTATTTTAAAATGAGGTTTTTTTATAAATGGACATCCTTGTATCATTTTCATATCCATTGGGAAGAAATACTTGTGAACCTATATGCCTAATGGATCAGACAAGTAAACTAATATGTTGTATAACAGGCATACAATCCTAGGAGGTTACTATAAATGTTGTCCAAAATTGTCCTACATATAAATTTTTTGCCTAGATGGATCAGACCACTCTCTTTGACCATTTAGTAGCCTTCTAACCCCATGACTAGTAGCTTTTGAAATCTGACTATGTCAATTTTTTCCCTATTTAGACATGTTCAAGGCTATTTAAAGTCATTTGGAGTGGATAAGAGGAGTTTGGGAGCAAAAGGATTTATTTTGGAGCCTTTTGGAGCTTTGGTAGAATAAGGTTTTTAAGGGTTTGACTTATTAAGGGGATAAAATATCATATTAAGCATTCACGATGTCCCTAATATCCTTTTATATGCGCATAAAATCATATTCCATCATAGGTAAGGAAAATGCTACAAACTAGGCATGAAACAAGTTTTCTAACATTAATGGAGGTGTAGGCATTTTATAAGGTTTTGAAAAGGAAGGAAAGGTCATTTATATAATAAAAAATATTTCCAAAGTGTTCTATTTCATAGGCAATATTATATTTCTTCATGCTAAGGAAATACCATTTTGGGTGGTTTTGATTAGCTCTAGTAAAGCCTCAATTTTCCACTTGATACGATCAAAGGAGAGAGAGTTGGGATAGAATATTTTATTAATTGATAGGGAACCTAATTAAATTACAATTTGTGTAATTTTTTGTCTTTTTTATCTCCCCATGTTTATGAAAAATCATTAATAGTTTAGGGGTGTCTAGTTGGCCTACTCATCCAGATAGGGTCCATGTTTTCTTCTATTGATTCACTTAAAAATTAAATGAGAATGAAAGGTTTTATTGGAGTAATTAAAAGTTAAAATATTATCTAATCCAATTTTTTTCATCAAATAATTCCTCCCATGAGGTTACTTATGGCATAAAACCTATTTTCCTTGTTATCCTTGTGAATGGTCCATTTGATCAGTTTAAGGACAAAACAGAGGTTAGAAGGATAATGTAACTCCTACTCCTTATGCCACATAAAATTAAAAAATTTATATTTCTCATCTATACTTAGTATTTCATCAAAGCCTTGATAGGCCAAATAGTCAAATTACCAGTTAGAACTCCAATGGAGTTACAGGCAAGTTTATCAATTGTAGAGGTTTTCCTTTACTATAGTAGCTTAAAAAAAAGGGGACATGGTGTTTTCATATTTTAAGTGTCTTTAAAATATATCTCTTTCCAATTTCATTCTCACATCTATATTTTTAATGGATTGGCAATTAAGAACATGGGTTACATAGTTAATTTCTTGCATTTCCATACACAGTTAGTTGAGTGAGGTATTTGAGGTCCTAAATAGGTTCATATAGATGTTATTAATAGTTAAAATGGGGTTTTAAACATTATTTTTTCATGATAAATCAATAAATATCCCATCAAATGATAAAAGATGGATTGTGATAGTCTATTTCCCATGTATGGACAATCATCCACCATGAATGATCACCTACATGTGTTATAGAGAAGATCAATCAAATTAAAAATGAAAAATTATCTGATATCAAACACTTCATGGTTAAATTTTATTTTTTCAATAAGATAAGTAGGTTCAATATGGACTATAAGGTCACATTTCATGCATGTTTCCCAAGTCGTACATTCACTACCTTGTCTATAACATCAAAGCATACCTACAAGAAGCTGAGAACATTGAATTATGAACATTGAAACACGTTTTAAGATGTTAGTGGTGAAAAACATAAATTTGAGGTATTTTGATAAGGCTTGAGACTAGTTATAGGATCCACACATCTTGTGTATTATCCAATCACTACCCTCACTACCTAGTCTATAATTTAATGCATGACTACAAGTGTCTCACAAATGCTAATCATATTGAAATGGAGTTTTCAAATTTAATTAAGTTATCCATTATTATAAGATTCAATTTTAAGGTTTATTGAGGATCTAAAACTCATTAAATTATCATATTCTATGTAAACTACCCATATTCACAGTCACTGCCTGCATATTGAGATATACACCTACAGGTGACCTTACATAGAAACTTTAGCATGGTCATGGAAGAGTTTGACATGATTTAAAACCCTCATGAATTTTGTATGTGTTTAATATACCATGAAAATCATGTTTAAATCCAAAAATTTTAGGTATTTTGGAAGAAGTTATATGCATATGAAGGATTTAGCTTTAGTGATAAAATTCCTAAAACCTCCAAAATAGATCCCTCACTACTTTTGAAGTTAATATACAACATTTCATAGATTTTTGATAAATATAAATGCATTTGTCTTGTATCCATATCATAAGTGGAGATTATTTTAAAAATAAGTGGGTATATTAATAAGAGAGTATGATGTATATGGGCTCCAAGTTGCACATTTGTTCACTGAAGTTTGGTAGTGATGTCTACAAGATTTAAACTTCATGTGACCTCTAGACCTAAATATGGTAAGGTGAGGACCTATCATAATTACAAGTGTTTCTACAAGTTGAGAGATGTATTTATTGTTTAAAGTCCATTAATAATGGATTTAAGGGTGAGGTATAAAATTAAATCAACACCTATAGGTGTCATTGCTAAAAAAACCCTACCAATAGCTTGTTTGTAGATGCTCATAAGGATCATAAAGTAAACCTTGGGAATACTAAGCCTATAGACCCAAATAATTGTTAATGGAGGTTTATTACAAATGAATATAAATACTTAAAGGTTATTAATCATGTATTTCAAGGATAATATCCACCTACATGCCCCTTTTTCTCTAAGATAGCAACTATAGCTAACTATAGTTGATAGTGAGATAGATCATGGTATCATGGGCATTGGAAGAGAATGAAAATGATGAAATCAAGTCTATTTTAATTGTAAAAGTGAATTAGAATGCTCGTAGGTCTTAATTCAATGTATTAAAGGTCCAACCATGTAGATACACCTATAAGTATGCCTTTTCTGAGGTAAGACACAATCATCCTATCAATCAAGCCTAGTTGAACAAGGACATTAGTTGAGGGTATAAACATGGATGATAATAATGTAGTGAGATAATAATTATAATGGAATAAATCAAGGACACATTATGCCCTTAAAAACCCTCTAGGTACCTTCACACCTTATCTCAGTCTATACAAGGGCTAATAAACAAGTAACATAGTCAAGTGCATGGATATGAAAGTTTTGTCTTCATAATAAGGGCATGGTGGTTTGATAGGAGGAGGATAGTATACATAAAGTGAGATTCAATTAAAATGGTTCTAAAATATAATTAGGAGTAACCAAGGAATGAATGAGGTTACAATCAAAAAACAAGCTTGATTCAACTACCTATAGTACCTAAAAGCACACCTATAAGCCTCTTTTAGGCCATTGCCCTATAACACAATTTGATTTAATAGGTTTAAAGGACTCTTATAAGATTATGGGGACTATTTATATGAAGGATGAATAAGGAGAGTAATATATTAAGGATAAAATCAATAATAATATATGTTGGGGTTGAAATAAGGCTCAGAAAACACACCTAAAACCTTATAATAGGTAGACATACCATCAAACTTGAGAAGTTGATGCACAAATGCCATAATGAAATTCCATGTTTTTTCTATGTTCATGAGACTAAGTAAATTTTTTAATCTTCCTTGAGTTATATGGTACAATAGGAAAACTAATAAAGGGATTGGTTTTCATCTTCAAGACGCCTATTTTTAAGATTTAGAGATAATCAATGAGGATGGATTTGTAAAGTGGACTATATAAGGGGTAGAGTAATTAATTTAGAGTATTTTTTGAGTAAGGAGGGTTAAAATAGTTGGATGTAAGGTTTTATAAAGTCTTCACATTGTTTTTAAAACATTTCACAAAGATAGATACATCATTTGGAGCTTTTTTGATGTATACAGTCTCGTAGCAATCATAATACTTACACAGTCAACTTATGTTCTTGATAAAAAAAGGGATAAAGGGGGTGTTGGGATGGTTATTTGGTAATTAGAGAAGGTGGAGGAATTTTACTCAAATGTATATAAGCATTCATAGTTTCTTGAAACGTATTGGAATGTTTAAAAAGGATTTTGTATCCCTCTCAAGTTCCTGATAGATAGTCAAACCCTATTTTATAGTTTCTAATGAAGGTATTATTTATTGAGCTTTATAACTATTAATTATTCATTAAAATTGATTAGTATATTGATTTCATTGTGGGTGAAGACAGTTTACAGGTTTTAGGCTATTTTTGTACCTATGTGTATGGTTTTGAAAGGTCTAAGTGCAAGTTAGGGAGAAACAAACCTAAGAGATCTAATCAGTGACCCTAGAGTTCCCTGAGAATGGATTTAATGATTGATTTATAGTTAAAATATTTTTAAACTTCAATGAGACCTTAGAGGGTATCCAAAAGTGGGTTTTTTTATTGATTTGCATATGTACTTGCCTGTTCGAGATAGAAAACCAAAAAAAGGCTACTAGAATATGCTTGTGACAAAGTAATTAGTAAAGACATGACAAGAGTTGTTGGAGAGGATAATGGATTAAATGAGAGGAATAACATATATTTATTGGGAATGATAATAAAAATAAGAGATAAAAATATCTTGAGCCAAATGATGGGGTAAGGTTTCCATGGTACTCTTGCTAGAGGATGAACAAGGTCATCAAAACTAAAGAGCAAGTTAATGAGAAAAGGGTGGCATGTGTGATTATGATAAAGGGTGAAAAATGATAAAAGAGATTTATGTTTTGTATTAAAATAATATGATTTTGAAAACCAAGGAGTTAATGATAAGGTATTTATGTGAGGTTGAGGTGTATACAAGCTTATACCTTGGTAGAGAGGTAGTGGTCATCAGAAGGCATGAAACCATGTTTGATCTTCAATGGTTATTTTTGAAAACCAATAATGGAATTGATTTTTAATTTGTAAAATATATGTAAATGAAACCATATATATTTCCTTTCCTAAATATTTAACCTACATCTATTTAGACACTTGAAGAGTGAACAATCCTAGGAGCTTAGTGATTATCTTGGGTTTCATGAATGTCTTATATCAAAGAGAGTAGTCTCTTATGATCCAAGAGGGTTTCAATAACTTAAAGAGACTATACATAAGTAAAATTCACATATTTTGACATATACAGAACCTAAAATCTCACTAACATCATAGTTTCACCTACATAACATGTTAGTGCTTGGTGTAGGCCAAATATGCAAAGTGTTTAATTTAAACAAGTTTTATGTTCAAGCAAACAATTGAAGAACCACAAGGAAAAATAAGTTTTTAAGATAATCATGAAGGATGGAGGGACTCTAAAGGAAATTAACATAATAAATTTCATCTAAAACTAGGTATGAGTTAATGAGGCTATACTATAAACACATTCCTTGCTTCCCTCTTTTGAAGACTTAGGTAAAGTGGTCAAATTAGAATTTCATGATATGAAAGATTCATGAAGATTATAATGAGGTTTTAAAAGGGTTTAATTAAGGTTATAAATCACCTAGGATGAAGTCAGGTCAGCCAAATGGGGAGAACTACATATTCAAAGAAGGCTACAGTTAAATAGGTGAATGATACGTGTTTATATATCAAGAGTTTTGGATCATCTAAAGTGAGTAGACTTCATTGAGGTGTAAGCATGTTTGTAGAGACCTTAAAATATAAAATATAGTGTTTTCATATAAATTCAAACCTACATACATCCTTTTATATGGAATAAAACAATTCAATATAATCTCATTCACCTCGTAGCCATAACCTACATCAGTGTTTGTACACGGTCAAAATGAGGTTCTTGAAGGAGCTTAAGTCATATATGAGTTGCATTAAGGTAAACACAAACCAATAAAGATTGGAATAATTAAAATGTAATTTTATTGACATATTAATAACACATTCACCTTTTTATATCTCAAACCAAGTCAAAAGGGAGGAAAACTCAGTTGTGAAATTTGACCAAGCAGACACATGTCACTAGCTTTTGGCAAAATGGGCCTACAAGCCAAAATATGCATGATCTAATAATGAGATATGGTGGAGAGACTAATTATGGAAAAATATATATATTAAAAATATTTTTTTGGTTTTTTATAAGGGGAAATATTCACTATTTTAGTACAGTCAACCCTATGTCTAATCATGGTTAACATTAGAGCCTACCTCGAAGGAATTGTCCATTTTGGGGCATCTATAGGTTGATTCAAATAAAAAAATTGGTAATAGTGGTTTAAATGAAAATAAAAATAATAAAATTCCATCATAATGTAATATAAATAGTTAAAATACCATTTGTTCTTACACAGACCTCTTACAGTCAAGAAGGCAACCATTAGAGGCCAGTTGAAGTTTTGTTAGTTCTAGGTGATAAGGAGTTTAATCCTTGGAGAGATATTAAAATTGTATAATATGATGTTTTAAATATATTATGTTATATTTAATTTATAAAATTTATGGTTTTCAAGAATGTTTTTGAAGAAAGACAAGTTTAAGCATGGAGGAAGCATGTAGGCAACTCTAGGTAAATTTTGGTAAAAAGGGTCTATAAGATAAAGTAAAAATAAAAAACACTTTAAATTTGGTATTATTTTTCATAATTACATGATATAAATATAAATAATATATTTATGGTCGTGTGACAAGTGGAAGTGTCTGTTATTTATACATAGTCACCTTTATGTCTCATAATGGTCACCATTGGTGCATGCACACTTCTTTGAGTTTTAAGGTGTGGTTGAGGGTTTCAGGATTAGGGAAGTATTTTAAAATAATTTTAGGATTTTTTTAATCCCAATAATAACCTTTAAATATTTTTAACACTCCAAACTTTAGGCAAACCCTATATGGAAGCTCAAACCCCTCAAGTAATCTTAAAGGCATAGAAAGCAAAGTTAGTTTTTGACCATTTGAAAAGGTTTTATGGGATGATTCAAGTAAAATTAAGGTTTTATAAATAAAATAAGATTATTTAAAAGTTAAAAAAATTTATTTACATGAATTTGAGGTTTTTAGGCATAAGACACCCAATTTTATCCCTTCTTCAGATGATCATATCTTTCATACCATGAAGAGTTGGGCCAAATTTTTCTAGTATGTTTTCAGTAACCATATTTAATAGAAATTAATTATTGATTTAGGTTAGTTAAGGTATTTAGTTTTATGAAAAAATTCAAATATCATAAGCATGTCCATATTGTTTACAAACCCTACAAGTAATTATCTTTATGTATGTATCTTTTGATACGTTCTGCATGGGAGCCCAATCCTTTTAGGGATGTTGAAGGGGTACACACACACACACACACACACACACACACACACACACACACACACACACACACACACACACACACACACACACACACACACACACACACACACACACACACACACACACACACACACACACACACACACACACACACACACACACACACATGGAAATAAGTTTTGGAATGGGATTATTCATTTCATAAACAATCGTATTGAAGGTGAGCTTGGTTGAGCTACCAAATGATATTTTTGACTTATTTTGTGTTTTTGGACTCATAGTCCATAAAATGAATTATAATGACTTATAAACCACCTATAATGTGTATATGTCTCGTTAATACTCTTGGAAAACCTCTATTGTAGAAGAATCTAGAGTTTTTGGGTTCTTAGGAGGCCCAAAATGGCTAAAAAATGCTTGTTTTTTAGGTCTTCAAAGAGAGAAACGATCTAAATCCATGTAATAGGCCTAGTAGGACCTGAAAAATCATTATATGTCATGTATATCTCTTCAAAATTGTTTTTATGGTGCCTTATTGAGATAAAGGGTAAAATATTCTAGTTTTTTGACATTTTATGAATTGTTACAGGTTTAATGGTGATTTACACCATTTTTGTAGGTCTTGAAGGTTGTCAAAATATTAATTTTCTTCCTCATTTCATGTCATGTATGTTTTTAAGTGTTATACATGTCCAAAAGTGGTCCTCATGGTGCCAAATGGCCTTGGGAGTAGGTTTGAGTGCAACTAGTTGAAGGTGGCTCAAGCTTGTGACCTCCATCAATGGGGTCTATGAAAGTTGAAAGTTTCATGGATTTTATTTCAGGTTGGAGGAGAAGATTCAAGTAAAAAATAGAAGAGAACATCAAAAATAAATATACAAGAGATAATCTCCATGGTCAATTAAACACCAAATGCTAATTTAACTAACTCTTACCTAGCATATTATAGAGATCAAGTAGAGGGGGCATATAAGTCCAAAGGAGAGAATTTTGGAGGTTTGGAAGTAAGTGGAGAATTCAATGAGTTTTAAAAGTCTTTGGAGACTTTTCCCTTTTAAATGGATCATGACATCATCATCCTCAAAAAAATTTGTCTTCTAGTGTGTTTTTAAGCCAATGAGAGGAATTTAAGGCTATTTGGACTAATTAGGGTTATTTTGTTGAGGAAGGATTAGTGATAATTGATCCAAAGGTGGTTTATACTCCATGGAAGGTGGTTGTGTCTCATTTATTTATTTTTGAATGCTTGATTCTCCTCTATCTCTCTTCCCCTTTTCTATTATATCTCTCATTTCTCCCCCATTTTATAAATATATTCTCATTTGAGAAGGAAAAACCCTATAAATTTTCTTAATAAATACCTTTTGAAGCAATAAATATCATTTTCAATTATTTCTTACCTCTAACTTGTGTTTAGAAATCTTGTGTATGATGACTTATGAAGAAGTGTTCTTCCATGTCCATTGTCCTTCTTTCTTGCCTCTTTTTAGGTGTTTTAAACCTAGTTTTAGGCATGAACTTGAGATCTTTCCATCATTAATATATGCTTAGTGTGAGTTTTGGAATTCCTCTTTTCTTAATCTATTTCTTAGTGAGCCTAGTTTAGGAAATGCTTATGCAAATTAGCTAGTTTTTGAGATTATGTGAGAAAGGATTATCTTATGTTGAATTACTATTTGTTTCAAGCTTATGTCAATTTAAATTAATTTAATGTATCACCATTTTAGTGTTCTTAGTCATCCTATAACCCATTTGTATCCATTTTTCAAGTATAAGCATTAGTTTAGGTGATATACCAAGAGGAAATTAGCCTCTCCAGAGGTTCAACATCATTATAGGATACCCATAGCCTAAGGTTACTCTAATATTATGTCTGAGAGTGAGAAAGCCTAAAATACTCTCCCAAAAGGGTGAAATTATATGATACTATATTAAATTCCTTAGAAAGATCATGAGATGTGAGAGTAGTAATTTTACTTGTTATATTATTCATTTATTGAGAATTATCACCTTTAATCAACTTGAATACACATCCTTGCCTTTTGTAGACCTGTAACTCCTATTCAAGACTGAAACCTTCTCAATGACTTGATAATTGAGTTATTTTATACCTATTATTTAATTATCTTAGAAGGTAAAGTGGAAGTCACTTGTCCTACTTTAGGATCTTCCACTCAAGTGAGGACACTTGAAAATACATTAAAAACACCTGAAAGACCCTTTACAAGTCCCTCATATTTGAAACACTCTTAAGACCTAAGGATTACTCTTATGATCCTACAACCTTGTATATATGGTCTTGAATTCAAGGGGAAAGTTTTATGGGTTTTATTGAGAGCATTCATCAACACATAAACCCCCAAAATGCATTAAACATCATCTTTATATCCACAGGGATGTGGAGACCATATTAAAATTTGAACCTCCATTAGAAACCATGAAATTTGTCTTGAATATTACCTATAATTATTATATTTTGATCATAAAGATTCTTTAAATCACTAGTAAACCTAATAACACCATCATATCCACTTGTGTAAGCTATGTAACCTTGAAAAGTAGATTCTTGAGCTCTTAGGGTTTTATAGGGTTTAGGGGTGGTTTATGGTCTCCCTAGACATTTGACATTATTTAAAGCTCCATTATTTTGTTTAATGGATTTAGATGATGATAGGTATACATTTTTTCCTCCTATAAGATCCATTATCTATTAGGTATCAATATAAGTGAACTTAACCCCAAAATTGTGCCTCTATCAAGCTTTTCTTAAGACTATTTTGATTTTTCTACAATATTTCATAGCTTTGTCTTAGAATTTTTTTCCCTAAAACCTAGAGTGTAATATTAATTACCTCCTCCTCCCTCTCCAAATTTTGTATAGGCCCATCAAAATATTCAACATTTATAGAACATCTCAAAAAATATCTTGTAGAGGTCCATGAAGGAGATTTAAAGTCAGTTTTGGCTTGTTTAGAAGTTTGTGAGTCTAGTTTTCTTCTTTAAAGGCATTTTAAGACTTGAAAAGTATGTATAGGACCTATGTTACCATATTTTATTCTTAAAATACTTATATAAATTTTAATAACATCTCATAATAACCTATAATTTCTTAAAAATCATGTTGTTTAAGAGTTTTCATATGTTGTTCTGCATATAGATTCATAAAGGAGGGATTGAGATACCTCTTAGATGCATTGAGGCAGGACTAGTTCCATAAATGATACCTCATAAAAATTTACAATCATGTGCCTTTTTGACCCAAACATACAACCTCTTTGAAATGAAACCTCATAAAAGTTTGTTCTTCTTTGATCTTTACCTAAACTTGTCATTTTTATCCATGAATGGATTTATTTTTCATTTAAATACATTGAAAAATATATATCAGGAAATAAAATATTCATATCCATGATTGGATTAAACAAGTTTTTGGTGGTTAAGGCACTCTTCCATGTTGAATGAGAAATGAAATCCACAAAAAGGCAAAATGGAGGGAAATAATTATCTTCAACACCCTTTTGACTTATGTGTATGGATTAAAGTGGGTTATGGAGCATTTACCAACATTATATGTCCTTTTATGAGACAATAAGAAGTCTTAATCTCCAAATAGGCTTAAATGGCATCAAATAATATATTTTGACCATTTACATCCTCAAATGCACTTTTAAGACCCCTTTTGATGTGTTCACGACTTCTTATGCCTGATAAGACTCCTTGGGATCTTTTTATAAGCTCATGAATGATTCATTAGGATATTTTTATTTGTTCATGACCTCAAGATGACACATCAAACCTCTAGATATATATTGTATTGACATTAATTTAAATTCTTCAAGGCATGAAGTGAGGCCTTATTTTGAACATGCCTAACCATTATGAAATACTTACAAGGAAGAGTATTCAACTACAGTTTATGAAAAATTCCACTTTTAAAATGTTTAAGTTCTATAGGGATCAAGGGTGGATATATTACCCAATAGTTATCATAGAAGAAGCTTATGATAATGAAATCCTTGAGTCTAATGAAACCAATGGACATTATTAAATAGATCATGAGTAAGTGTAAGAAATTTCATTGTTTCATGAGTGTATTTTTCAAAACCCCAAAGATCTTAATGACTTAATGAAAAACATATTAGAAACTAAAAAATCAAGAAACATAGATGTAAAATAAGGTTCATCTATTGATCATTTTATTAGAGTTATGGGTCATACCCATATATCAACAACCCTCCCCTTCAACATATTACCACTTCATAATTTTAATTGGGGCACATGATATGTATTTCAACCTTTGTTACTTGAAACTAATATTTCCACATCTTACATGGGAAACATTAATACTTCAACCCAATTATGAGTATCAATGCCTATATCTACCCAAATTAAGGGTACACCTCCTTTGGTGACTTGTCAAATATCCATCCTAAAATACCAATAGGTGCAAGTTATTATTCAAATTATAAAAATTTTACAAACTAAGGTTATAAATATTGAAAAAAATTATTTAAATCACCTTATGTTATTATTCAAAATAGGTGTTACATATTCCTCTTCCACCAGATATATCTTTACACCCCTTGCCAACTAGTTTTGTTGCACCTAAGTTCCCATTTTTTGATGAAAATTATGATATCAAATAATATATTTGATAATTTTATGTGGCATGCCTTGATTATGCCTCAAATGATAAATTTTGACCCAATTATTTACAAGGAGATTATAATACTATGATTTAAAGTGGTTGTATGATTTACCAACTCAATCAGTAAATTAATTCAAACCCCTTGTAGATTATTTTTTTATAGATATTACTAAAAAGGTTTCCTACATCCAACTTTCAAAAATTAAATATAAAAATAATGAACCTATCAATGAATATGTCTTGAGGTATAATAAAATCTTAGCTAAAATGGCTAATACTATGGTAGATAAATAGATTTAAGACATCTTCAAGCAAAGTTTTATTGTTCTTTTTTGTGAGTCTATTATTTTCAAAAAAAATAAATCTTTCAATGACTTATGCCACATTGTTCACGATCATGAAATGAAAAATATCTCAGTGGGTAAAATTAAGTATGTGGAAAGCACACCTAATACATCTACATCCAATACCAAGTTTACTATCAAACCAATTTGTAATGTCAAAACTCATAAGCCTAAAAATAAAATAACCACCATGGTTAATGTGGTGTCATAACAAACTATTAAAACTATGTTATAAAATGAATTATGGAGATAGTTTATACACCTACCTAAGCCTCCCACTTCATTACTCCTATGGCTTGGAGAGTGTCACATCATATCTCTCCCTCATCATATTGAGATTGATATAACTAGACCTATACCCAAAGGGTATGATGTTAATGCTTATTGTGATAATCACCAAGACCCTAGGCATTGTACAAGCATATGCTCTACCTTGAAGCATAAGATCCAAGATCTCATATATGACCAAAATATGACATTTGATCATCCCCCAAAGGAATCAAGTTCACAACTTAGTGATCACACAACATGGAATAAATTTGATGATCCTTTACAACATTATTCTAAGAAGGAACCTAAAGTACAAATGGCAGCCAATATACAATAAATATTTAAAATTAAATAAATCAAATAATATTCATGATAACAATATTTAACAATCACATTATTCATGGGTGACACTTATTTTTGTCATAACCATATTTATCCTACATAAACAAAAACTACTTGTAATGTAAGATGTTTTAAATAACTTTACTTTGATCTATAAGACCTATAAAAAATTAGTTGGAAAGACTCTTTGGTTAACATAACACTAAAAATTGCTTATTGTCCTAAAGTGATTCAAAAATATGTTTGGGTTTTTCCTACCACATCTCCATATGCATTTACATTGGAAATTTTTTGATTATACCAAATAAATGCAAAAATTAACCAAAATCACCAAGGTATATCTTTTTATCATGAAGGCAAATTGATCAATATTCTAAATGATAAAAAAGGTTATTACGTTTCACATGTAAATTGTGAGGAAGAACATGATATGCACCATTTCCACTTATCCAACCAAGATTAAAAAAATGTTAAAGATAAAACTTAGGGTTATAAGGTGACATATTCCAAAAATACCAAAAATCCAAAAATCCAAAACATAATTTCAGCATTCAAAATTTTTATTAGCTCCTTGACATATATATTGTTAGTTAATGTTAGTGGATATCATATCATTTATTTATATATACACATATGTTTCAAACATATTTTTAGTGTTATACATGCATATACAAATAAATGATCTATGTAATTTTGGATGGTAGGCCTTCACTCTACTTAGGTCATATGGACATTGGGTACATCCACTTATTTGATCATGATACACCCAGGGTACATCATTTTATGATCATTTACATTATCATATTTGATATTATGTAATACACATGCCTTTATCCATGTTTATATCTATCTTAGTGTATTTTATGTGCTATGTACTTAATGTTTTTTTCTAACACATATATCTAAGGACTATTATGATTTGTTTCTTATACTTTTCTTTTATGCACTTCCCTGAGTATCTTGATTTTCTCATTTGATCACTTGACTATGTTTTTTTGTTTTCAACCCCCATGCCTTTGTTTGCCTATTTAACATTAGAACATGTCATTTTTTTTGTTTGTGGACATTTTAATATGTCATTATTTCTTTTGGGGACATTTGACTAAGTCATGTCCCTTTGATTATGTAGCATTTTAACATACCCCTTGGTTTTAGTCTCTTTGGACCATTATATTTTGTTTTTATTTTTATTTCTCTTTTGTGTGTGCTTGATTATTTCATGTGATTATACTATTACTATCTAGACATTTACATGATTCACATCATGCATATTAAGACTTGATATGACCACGTGATTTGTGTTTCAGTGATATTACTACATAGACATATTTTTTCCTATATGTTACATGATACATTCACAATTTACATGGTAGTCTTTTCCTTTTGAGGTAAGGTAACTACCAATTTTTACTTACCCTTACCTCAAAATGGGGTAATACTAGTAAGGTTATGCCATAGAGGCATGGATTCCAAGTTATTCAAAGATTTAGATATACGATGTGGTCATGTTTTAGAAACATGTTCTCCATACTCATACCCATCTCAGTTTTAGATATATACCAAGGGCATGTTACAAAGCATGTTATACACACTTACACTAGTTTTTAATTTTAGATTATAGTGGGGACATGTTTTGGAAACATGTTCTTCACACTTACACTAGTTTTCAATTTTAGATTATAGTGGGGGAATGTTTTAGAAACATTTTATAGATACTTACACCAATTTTTAATTTTGGATTATAGTGGGTGAATGTTTTGAAAACATGTTCTTAACACTTACATATTTTTTCAAATTGGATAAATTACATAGTTATATGATTCAAATACACATTTATGGAAGAATTTTATACATTAGTACCAATTTTATACATAGTTTTAGCATTTGAAATATCTAAGGTGCATATGATATGAAAATATCACCTAATATTTATAAAATAAAATCAACTTCAGATTTAAAATACTTATATGGACTACCAATGCCTATTAAGATGGAATTTTATAGATTATATTGATCCAATCTATTATATTAGTTGGTTCACTTTTGGTATGGTTGAGGTGATTAATTAACTTAAACTTTCTAGCTTTATATGTTGGAATTGATTACATCATCCAAACTCACTAGTTTCATAGTGTGAGATGATTTGGTTCACTCACACTTACCAAGTTATAATAAGTATGACTTAGTTAGATGGTTGAGATAAGCTTAATTATTGAGTGGAAACTCACCTTTTATCTAAATTTAGCCATGTGTCCTACAATTTATCTCTATATATTTAAATATATTCACTTTCTAGATTTTTTATTTGTCTTAATCAAAACTCTAATCATTAAAAATGGTATATACTTTCAAATCAAATTTACAAAAAGCAAGGTAGTTACATCGATACATAGGTGTACTCCTAAACCTTGCTAAATTTCAATTTCAATCATTTTAATTCTTTAAATTTAAGATTATATACATTGATTATATATTGTAACATGTTTTTGGTTTCAATTTAGTCACAAAAAAAGCATGAAAGTTGGGCTCAATCAAATTTAAGGTGTGTTATACACACCTAGGTATGTATTTAGTTTCATTTAAACTAAAAAGTTTCATTAATGAATTAAAGAGGGGGAAATGTAGATACTATTTATTAATTATATAACACCTCAATCTTGTAGAAATGGGAAATGTATATCATGGATGTACCTTTAGCATCTATACCTTCCCTACTAACAAAAGGCTCACATACACTATCTTTATGTGCATATTGATTGCCTCTTAGACTGACCAATATTTATCTAATGAATTAGACCTTCTATCATACTCAAATTTTTTAAAAATTGCTTATCATCTATCTATACAAGTTCTAGACTTGTGCTTATTTTCCATTTACTTGGACACTTACATCCCAGTCAGATGCATATGTTGATGCAAATGTCCCTATCCAATGCAAGTGTCTAGATCCCTGTAGTCATCTAATTTTTAAATAAAAAATATTCTTATGGTTAGCTTAAGTGATTTAAGGTGATATATTCTTCAAAGGGATTGTTACATATACAATATCAATCCTAATTCATTCTTCACCTAGCATAGACCTATAAACTTATTACCTTTCATAAGGCAACTTACCAAAAACACTCAATCAAGCCTTAAAGTGATAAAAACTTCCATATTTTCTCTTATTTTGATATCATTCATAGGGAAAAAGCTTTGATAGGTGTAAAGTAATAAATAAACATTCTATGAGCCACATTTTCCATTATAAGATAGGTCACTATTATACTTTTTTATCACGCATTACATGATAAACACATAAGCCATAACATAAGGGAGAAATACATAAGTATGAAGCCTTCTTATAGGTATTATATATGTATTCACCCTCATTGACAACTGGTTCTTTAGGGTTTCTCAACACTATATGCATAATAAACTATTTTTACCACAATTAATATGAAGATGAATAGATAAGGATTTACTATTTAACAAGGTGGGGTAGTCCATGACCCATATTTGAGTGCACCTACATGAAGTCACCATAGAACCCATACGCATACATGTGTTTACATCTAATATCATTAGGTATTTTATACTAGACACTTATGTTTAAGTTAGATAGAAGTCTTGACACAACCATCCTAGGCTAATGCAAGTGTTTGCAACTACAGATTTATACTTTATATAAATAAGTGACTAATCTAGAATTCATATTTAGTCTAATTTATTCCTATTCTAGATCTAGATCTATATTATCATCAAAATCAAATAAGTATCTTGTTTTCATTATCATTTTAATATATAGAGTAGATTTACTTTATATTTATGGCATATCTCAACATAATAAATTTAATATATGTTTATCTAAGTTTTGAAATTATTTATTTTGATTTAGAGATAGTATACCATCCGTGTTCCCTATGATATATCTACCTCTTTACTATTATATCCCTAATCTATATTTTAAGCTAAAAAATAGCTATCAATCATAATTCATGGCATGGGATAACAAAGAAAATAATTCTATCATGATTATGGTTCCTTACATTATTTTAAGATGATCATAAGTATGCATATGCATGCAATATATGCCTTAAGGTATAAAATCCCAATGCATGAGATGATATTGATTTAGTACATATACTAGAAGAAACACAAAGTGAAAAATGTTATATTGTTTTTAACTCTTTAATAAATCTAATTATAATTTAAATTAATGCAAGATTTAAAATCACTAGAATATTTTATTTAAAAATATGGGTAAAAGAAACACCCCTAAAAATTCTATATTGCCAAAATGGCAACTATATTTTTGTATGAGAATTTCCCCCTCAACATTACAAGTGATCAAGGGAAACACTTTATAAATAATATTATTTAGGAATTGATATGGAATTTTATGATAACACATCATATAATCAACCCATGCCATCCCGAATAAATTTTTTTGGTATAATCTCTCATCAAAATATTAGAGAAGACATTGATTAAAATTATCAACATAGAGACAATGAATTGGGATGTTAAGATATATATAGTATTTGGGTTTACTAGAGAACCTATAAAAAAATTACTATATATTTTCCCTTATAATTAGTGTATTGACTTGAAGACACATTACCTATATATTTTATTATACTAAGTTTTTGGGTAGAAATAAATTACTGACTCAAGGAAAAAATATTCACTAAAAGAGAGGCTAATGGAATAAACGTTAGATGAAAAAAGACTCATGGTGACATAAAACTAAACTCAAGAGAGAAGGGGGAATAAATAATAGTATTATTGCCATATAAAAATTAAGTGTTTATAGGTAGTGAATAAGGTACTACTCTATTATATAAAATATAAAAATTTAGGTAAACTAAAAATTAGATGCATGGGTCCATATGTGATAGAAAAGATATTGGAGTTAAGGGAAAGAAAACTTCATCCAATGTCAAATTACCTTAGATAGGGTATGTGATGGGGCTAGGCTAAAATATTACGATTTATAATAAGGGATTAAGAGAAAAAAGGGGGAGAAAAATAAATATAAATCTAATTATATAAAAAATATAAAATAAATTTTAGAAATAAAAAAGAGAGAAATTTGATAATATTTTTAATAAAAACATATAGAGAAAAACAATATAATTTTAGAAATTTTTAAAAATATAAAAATCAAAATTAAAAAAAAATTGATAAATTACAAATAACCCAAAAAATGGGGGTAATTACAAAATATAAATATAAAAGAAAAAAAGGGAGATCCATGACTAATGCTGAAAACTAGTAAATAGTAGATTAGTGAGGTGGTGATGAAAACTAGTAAATGTCACTTCCCTAGAACAAGACTCAATGTTTTTTTATTTAAAAAAATAATATATTAAATTTTAATTGGAAAAATTGAGGGAATACTAAGAAAAAATTGGTGGTTGATGAGATATCATATTTTTTAAATATTAATTAATGTAGGAGATAAGAAGATGAAGAAATGCAAACTCTGATAAAATAAAGAGGAAAGGATAAATATAGAAAGGAAAAGGTATAAAATATAAATGAAAGAAGGGAGTGAAAAAAAATATAAGAGGGTAATTAGGAACATATAAACATAATTAATGAGGGTAAAAGGAACTATTACCCCATGGAAAAAATTAAGAAATAAGGAAAGCTATAAATGTAGTATTACATCAAAATAAAAAATGTCTTTATATAGAGTAACAAAAATTTGTATAAATCAATATAAAAAGATATATTTTTGAAATATTTTGTGGAAGAGCATAATAAATAGTGGAGATACAAATGGATTCCCCCAAAAATTTTAGAGGTCAAATAGATTAATAAGACCAAATATATAAATTACTCTATCAAGAGAGTAGCCAAACCTACAAGGAGCCTTCTCAAGCATCTAATATTTTGTATCTCACACCCATTATATGAATATGTAAATGTATTCAAAATTATGAGAAACTTACTATCATGAAATATAACTAGAGCACCTAAAAATGATGCAATTAAACCCTCATACACAAATTTTAAATTATAGTGAATCATGAATAAAATGATATCAAACATATGAAGTTGGATATATGGATTTGGTTACTTTCAATTTATTTGTCATCATGTAAAATTAATGTTTTACTCAGTAGAGCCCATAGAAACATGTTATATGTAGATAACCTCTATTATAACATATAAATAATAATAATAATACATACATACAATTAAAAGGCTTATGAATCAAGGCCATATTTTCCATAAGTAATGTAATAATAAGTCATATAGCACAAATTTAGTGGAAACACTATTGGTAACCCACTTTAACAAATGAGTACTCTCAATTCAACACATAAATAACTAGAAAACCCATTATGCAACAAATATACTTGTATGGAATGTATAATATACAATATAATGGACCATACGACTTTAAAAAAAAGTTGAAATAGCATGTGATATGTTTATTATAAAAATGTAACATGAACCTTAAAACACAATACCAAATAACTTCTTGGATAACCTTAATAGGATCAAAACAAGAAAACATTAATTTCACTATGCCCCTATATTTAGTGGTTATAACATGCATTTAAAAAAACTATTGTTGGGAAATAAGGGTCGATATAATAATAATATGCCAAGTAAGTGGGGGATTATATGCATGAATACTTAGACACACATAATAAAAGGGGGTGATAATGTAGTAGATATTATAGCATAGAAGAATAACTTAAGAAACATGGTCTAAATAAGGTTCATAGTATCCATGGACATAGTCAATAAGTACTACACTGATATGTAGTTCATTTTAGATGTTGATAACCTATAATTTCACCCCCTATATGTGTATAGAAACTCCAATCCCTCCCATACCTTATGAAATGTTATATTATTATGTATAAGTTATCATACTAGCTACTATGATCATGTTTCTTAATCCTAGAGTATCTCCACAAATAAAGGGGATATAGATGGGGCCAAAAACATCATAACTCCATCCATGACTAGATAAATGAATATAAAAATAACATAGTTTATATAAGTAAAGACCACATACCTTGTGTAATAAATAAAGGTAAAAACAAAAAACCCTAGGAACACCATAGAGTTTAGAATACCTTACAATAATCATTCTAGGTACCATACTAACTCATTAAGGGCATGGAAAAAAATACCACATATTTTAGGAGAGATTATAATGAAAGGTAAATATGAATAGAGTGTAACCCATAGTGAAACAAGAGTTGATGAAGACTGAATAAGTTTTGGGAATAATACAAGAGGGAGGCTTAATGTTTTTCATTCAGAGAATTGAAGGCAATGATGAATTTATATTCAAAATCTTTGGTACTAGGTAGAAAGAAAGGGTTTTAAAAATTAAGGGAATATTCATAAAGGTTTTATAAGAATTGATAGCTCACTATATTATGGATCAAATAATGTAGATTTATAAAATCTAG
>JARHVA010008160.1:0-177500 GCA_037957365.1 Torreya grandis
GTCAGTCTCATAGTGGTCTCAAGCTTGGTAAAACTTAATCAATTCTTTATGTTTTCCTAGAGACATGTGATAAGTTTTGGCTCAGTAGGACTTATCCATTTATCTTCAAAGGTCACTTGGTGCCATGTGTCACTCTCGATAGTATCAAGCCTATTCAAAATTATTTTAAAGACTTAGTTACTTTTGATGAAGTTTTTCAATAATCTCCATGTCGGTAAGGTAGTGGGCAAGTGGGAAAGGAGGATGCTTCCACATGTCACAATCCTAGTGACATGGAATCTGAGAACTATCTATAAATTTCAAATCCCTTTAGGATATCAAATTTTTATGAGGATACCACATGACACAATCCCACTACCACATTCTCCCAGATATTTTTGTACAACCTAAATAGTGTGTTAGAACTCCAGGATAATGGGTGAGCAGTATGACACCATGTGATATAATATTAATACTCTATAGCCCTAGGGTGGTTTTTGTAATAAAATTAGGGTGTAATATTATTGGGTAAGTGGGATGATTCCACATGTCAAAATATCACTTCAACATAAAGATAATAGTCAACACTACATTTGAAGCTCAAAACCAAGTGGGAAAGGGGTAAACAAATAAGAAGCTACTATATGGACTTGATATAACTCTTGATATATAAGACCAAGATCATCTAATAACATTATAAATTACACCAAGAGGATGACATTAATAGTGACATGAATCCTATGAGAAATAAAATAATTCCATGTGGCATTCAGAGATGAACCCTACGCTAAGTCTTCAAGTTAGAATAACTAAGTGTTGAAAAGGAGACCTAAGGGGGAATATACTCATACAATAAGAAAGGGAATGGAAAAATCCTAATGTTGACATGTTCATATATTATTCCACTTCAAATTTTGTTAGAATATATATTGTTACTAATTGAAGCAAAATTGATGTCTCATTTCCCCTAATCAAATGTCAAATTCATGAGTCAATAATGTAATTACATTAATTTGTAGAATCAATCTTGGAGTGTATCTATATGGATATCATAAAAAATTTCAAATAAAGATATAATAATGGAAATAAGATCTAAATTTATGCATTATAAATGCACCATAATCATATTTTCAATAAAATACCTCAACAAATAATATCACTCTAGTTTTATGCCATTATGAAGAGTTATGAGAAATCAAAGATGGTTTCAAGAAGATTCAAGGTTAAAAGGAGTGTTCAAGAATATCAATAATATCATATCTTACATATATGACCAAATCAAGGAGAAAAATTCAAAAAAAACAAGGACTTCACTAAGTGGAGTTTCATCATGAAAAAATGGAGGAGCTAGTTGAAGACTAAGTAGAGTTTCATCTTGAAACATTGGAGTAGTGGAGAAGATGTGAATTGAAGTTAAAATTAAGTTATTATTCAATTCTTAGTATTGATGAGGGCATTGATGATAATATTTAATACAAAACCCCTCATTAAATGATCTTTTCACTATATATACTTGTTATTTATAAGTAAAAAAAGCCCTAGCTAGTTGTGGCTCAGCCCTACCAAATTTTAAACTTGTAAACACCTTCTTGAGTAATATAAAAATTGATTTTACCTTCTTATATCCTAGTTATTATGTGAAATTGAGGAAGTTTTGATGAAATATTGTGATAATTAGAGCATATCCATGATTTATGTCTAATTTTGGTTCACCTTTATGCAACAAACTTAATATTGTGTAGGTTTTCATTTGTGTCTTTTAAGAGTTTATGTAATTCATGGTTATGATGAATGCCATTTGAGATTATAATAAAAGTGATCATCCCTCTAGGTAATGTTATAATCTTAATCCTTTATAAAAAAACTTATTCCCAAGATTCATTGGTGAATTATAAGTATTATATGTCTGAGTTCTCTTTTATCTCATTTTGTGTGTGTCTAAGAAAGTTGAGGTATTCAATTTTGGTGCATCACCTCATAGTTAGTCATAGAAGGTATAGGAATCTCTCTCTCTCTCTCTCTCTCTCTCCTCTCTCTCTCTCTCTCTCTCTCTCTCTCTCTCTCTCTCTCTCTCTCTCTCTCTCTCTCCTCTCTCTCTCTCTCTCTCTCTTCATTGTGAATAAGTAGTTTAGGTGAGAATCAAGGTGACTTATCAAGGGAACCAACCCTCTCTAGAGGTTTACTTCCATTATAGAATACCCATAACTTGGAATTGATCCCATTGTGTCAATTAGTTGAGGAAGCTTGAAGACCTTCCTCAAGGATGAAACTCAAATTTGATAACTTAAAGACAAATCAGTATAATTTTATCAAAGAGAATCTGGTAACTACATATCACCCTCAATATGTCAACATCAGCCTAGCTTTCTTTGAAGGTGAGAAATGAAAATTGAAGGGTCTATTGAAAAAATACAAGGATGCCATTACTTGGTCTTATGAATACCTTAAGATTTTTGATCCCAAGGTAATTATCCATACTATTCCTTTAAATAAATGGATTAGGACCTTTAGGCAATGCCAAAAACATATAAATATTATTATGGAGCCTCTCATCCAAACTAAAGTCTAGAAACTAATCAAGGCTAAAATAATATTTCTTATTACACATTCTACTTAGGTGGATAAATTAGTACCAATTAATAATAAGAATGATGAAATCAAACTGTATGTCAACTTTAAGAATCTAAATAGATCCTTAGAGAAATAAAATTATCCTCTACCTTCCCTAGATGTGGAAATTGAGATTGTTAGTGGATCTAAGATTATGTCCTTCCTTGATGATTTATAAAGATACAACCAAGTGCAGGTAGAAACAAAAGATCAAAAGAATAAAGCCTTCACCACAAAGTGGGGAACCTATGATTACAAAATAATGCTTTTAGGCCTCATTAATGTCAAATAAACCTTATAAAAATCCATAAATTGTGCATTTTAAGGAATTATTGGTGAGTGTATCATCATCTATATGGATGATTTAACTATATTTTTTATAAATATAGAAGATCATATAGATCACCTAAAGAGAGTGTTTGAAAGATGTAGAAGATACAAAGTATCCTTAAATCTAAATAAGAGTATATTTAGAGTTATATAAGGTAAGTTTATAGCCACATAACTACCAAAGATGGGATTTCCATCGATCTAAATTAGATTTAAGCAATTTAAAATATGACACTTCCCAATAGTATAAAATAATTAATCATTTTTAGTAAGATTAATTTTGTGCACATATTCATCTCTCGATTTGTATAAATTATCAATCCATTGAATTCCAAGGTAAAGAAGGATGCCAAGATAGAGTGGATAATAAAATCTTAGAATTTATTCCAAGGTATTAATATGGCTATTTCTCAATCCATAATTTTTATTAGTCTTAATTTTATAAAGGATTTCTTTATATATTCATTTTATTTATAACATACTATAGCTACATTATTCACCCAAAAAGTGGAAGACAATGAACATCCAATCACTTTTATGAGTACTAACCTAAAGGATGTATAATTGAAGTATTTAATGATATACAAGACAATCTATACACTAATCAAGGCTATGAAATAGTTTAAAAACTAAATTTTGAGGAACAAGACACATGTTATCATCCTAGACCTATCAATTAAGCTCATTCTAATTCAAAATGAACTAGGTGAGACAAGAGGTAAGTGGATGGCAAAGCTACAAGAGTTTTATCTAAATATCAGACCAACCAAGAAGGTGAGAAGATATTAGATCATACAAATCATGACTAAAATATATTTATTCATTCATATTTAACAAATTAATGAATTTAAAGTGGCTATATGTGAATGGTATGCTCAAATAATTCATTCTTTGCTCATTTTAGCATGCTCCCTAAGTGTAATAGGGAACAAAGATGATATTTAAGGCTCAAGTATGCATATTAAATGATGAAATGGGGATTATTTTATTGTAATAAATATGAATGAATATACCTAAGATGTGTCTCAAGATAAGAATTTGTATATCTTTTGGATAACCTATACCAAAATATAGGTAATGGACACCCTTCTAGGACTATAACAGCTCACAAAATCCTAAGTGTTGTCATATGGAGTCACACCCTCTATGGAGGTGTTTCATATATACTCACCCAATCGACATAATGGGAACACCCCAAGGATGTGGGTCACCCATGGTTGGAGTGAATGTCTAGAGAGGGTTGTCTTCCCCTGATGGATCACCTAAGACTAACTCTAAAATACTACAATTACAAGGAAAAGAGATAAATATAATAGGATTGAACCTAGGATTTAATAAAGGTGAACAACAAATGTGTTATACTTATTAAACATCCTCTTGATAGAAGTATGTGATTCAATATGGACTAAACTCTCTTACACTCTCTTCAAACTAGACTCTTCATACATCAATGTTTCATATGGGTGTTGTGATTCTATGCATATGACTTAAAATAATGACTAGAAGGTTTTGTATCAAATTTAGTCAACCAATTTCAATAATAATTAAATATATGACCTATATCAACTCAATCTACTAATAACAAGGTAAAAACAAAGGACATAAAAAAGGGAAAACAATTTCTCTAAAAATGTAAATCAAATAAGCACCAAACTCATACAAACATATCATCTTGAAGAAGGTAAATTTATATTTATATTTATTCAAAAGGGATTGAAGATAAAGTTATAAAAAGGTAAGAATTTATTCACACCCAAAGAGGGATTAAGGATGGGCCAATTTCTATAGCATTTATGTGCAAAAAACGGTCTCTTTACAATGATAATTTTGATTATTTTTATAGGAAAAATATTTATAGTTTAGGTCATTTTCTGGTCTCCCTCACTATCAAGGTAGTTAAAATTTTGATGATGATTAGAGAATCAGGTTGAGGTGGTGGGGATCAACTCATGATTGGCAGAACTACGCCTTCATAACTACATACCACATCTTCCTAATCTTGTAGCTTGTCTTCTATGTGCTCTGAATTTATAATCACTTCCATGATGAATGGGGATATATTCCATCACCCTTTCACCATTATACAAATATTTATATTGAGTTTCACCATGATTTTCACATCAGACCACTCTAGCATTGATTTTATAAATTAGATGTAGTTACACAATCAATTCATGAATTTGACATCTAAATGGATGAAATGAGACATCAAATTTACTTTAGTCAGTGCCAGTGTATATTATAATATACAATTAAGTGGTATAATGTAACCATGTGTCTACATAAGTCTCTTTTAGGTAATCTATGACTCTATAAGTATATTCCTCTTTAGGCCCTCTTTCAGCACTCATTGATTATTTTAAATTATACATTTGACATGGGTTCATCTCTAAATGCCATGTGTAATTATTTTATTTGTCATGGGATTCATGTCATTACGTATGACATCACATTATACATGATTTATCATGGTTTTGGCTTGGCTTCTACTACATGTCACTTCTATGGATATGTGGCATTTTTTACTCTCCTAGACCATTTTATATCTTTGGATTCAATCATCACCATGTGTTAGCATAACATGACCTCTCACTACTTGAAAGCTTCTCATTTGTCTACCCTTCTTAGGGCTTTCTTGACCAAGCTCTATCAAGTGCCAGTTGGTCTTCTCCTATTCATTGGGTTTTCTTATTGTTATGCTCTTAAGGCCTACCACCTCCACATGTCTCCTCACTCTTACATTACTTGACTAAGGGTTCAAATGCACTACTAACTATTCTCTATATTGTGAAGTGATATTTCACCATGTGGCATCATCCCACTCACCCCTACTTTTAAACACTATTGGACTTGCATGGAACTCCTTTAGAGAGTAGAGTAGTGGGAATATGCCATGTGGCATCATCCTATTAACCCACTTTCTCACTAACTTAATAATGTGGATATTATTTGGAAACTTCATGAAAATATACTAAGTGTCAAAAGGCATTCTAAAAGGGGGCTATGACCATCAAGAGATTTAAAAATGTCACTAAGATACTTCTATAAAATCAACTAAGTGCCAAAATTATTTTGAAAGAGGCACATGTTATTTAGATATGTGAATGATTATTGCATAGCTTCATTTGATTCAACTAGAGTTTTCTTGCAAATGATAAATTTGGAATACATCAAGACATCATTAGGGTTTATTATGACCAAATTTTCCACCCTATTATAATATTGTTTAGACCTATCCAAATTTAGTGAAATATGGGATTACCCATAGACCTCTACGTTATCTATAGTAAGGGTAAACCTCTATATTAAAGGGATAACTCCAATTTATGGATCACTTAGGCTCATTTTCACTACTTTCATACCTTAAAAAGGGGGAAAAGTAATATAAATAAGCCTAACTATAGTGGTGATGCAACAAAAAAATTTGACCACTTCCACACATTGCATAATGCACTAAGACCTATAAGACAACATGAACATACACACATATTTTATTAAACCTATTACATCATTGTTTTATATAAGAGTGAGGAATTATATAGCTAAGAGGGAAAAATAATTCCACTTCAAAACCCACAATATAATCCTTATGAAATCAGCTAAAACCTAAAATAAATAAACAACCACATGAGGCAAGATAAATAAGATACAAATAAGGTGGCATACATTTACACTTGATGAGATTAACCATTTAGGTATTTATCACTACATGTAGTTATAGAATGAGGTAAAAAAAAATTATTAATCAAAGGTAGAAAATATGGGTTGGTATTAACCATACCTAGGTAGAGGATACCAATTTAGCCAAAAGTGGCTCAATATATAGAGAATGTGAGAGAGGAGAAGAAGAGTATAGGAGAGATAGAGTAGACAAGTGTCATGTGAGTTATAAAAAGAATGAGATTTATGTAACTAAATCAATAGGTCTTATAATATATGTGTATTTCCTTTGAATATGCTCTGACCCTCCATGTGGTATGGGAGTTCAAGTGCTTGATTGACACCTTGACTAGCTTCTTGAAACTTCTCTTCTTCTTGACATGTTAAAGTGAAAGTGGCCTTATTGGTGGTTATATCAGTTTAATATACCTATTTTATCATCCTTTGACACCTCTAAACTTACCCCAACATGTTATCTTTGACACATCACCTCTTTCTCATGTAATGTGTTTAGTGGGCTCTTCATCTCCTTAGGCCTATTTTCACACAAGTGTCAAAACATGGTTTCAATTAATTTAGCTCATATAAACTTAATATATGGCCTATTAATACCATATAAAACTAAAATAATCCATTTTGAGGCCTCAAACTAACCTTAATATCTCATTGTCTACCAAATGCCTCAATTAGGCCTCATTCCTTATAGCCCTTTTTAGTAAAAACCTCCTTATGTGGAATAAATTATAGAACATGTTGAGAATATAGGGTCATATTATATTACTCTCTATGTATTTATAGATCCACATTTAATTTCATGCTCTTAAAGTGACTGGAGATGTCTTTTTCTTCCCTTTCTTTCTTCTAACTAGGCCTCAATTAGGCTTCCCTACCAAGAGAGTGAAAAATGATTATAAAAGATACTTGAATGTTAAAAAACACAAATAATCATGTAATTAACTTAGGAAACATCCTTCCCTACCTCCATGTGATATTTGAAGTCCTAACTCACTATATAGACTTATAAATCAGCAAAAATTAGTCATTTTAGCCCAAATTTGTATAATTCCATACAATACCATACCATCCAATGACATGGGATGATATGGTAGTTATTAAGATTTTATGGGTAATTTTTAATTCCATATCATCCATTTGGATGTATATAATTTCATTTCTCTCTCATCGGATCCTTATGGCTCTTATAGGCAACCTGAAAGTGCTTCAACTTCTTAAGGATGGTTCATAAACCTAAAGGCAAGAAACCACAAAATAATTCCAAAAATAATAATTTAATTATAGTTATTTAACATATTATATAAGATCAAGGTACAATTCATCATGTGTGATCCATACCAAGTAATGCAAAATAGCCTATTGGCTGGAAACAAGCATTCTGAGAGGTCTAGAATTTTAAGTCTATAAGGGCTTATTCTAAGTTGGGTTTAAGTTAAAATGGCCTTAATGGGGATTTTATCATCTATATTTATATATAAAAATGGTTATAAAATTTTATTATTTCATTAAACCTCTCTATACTCTATTTACTCTAGGCATAGGGTTCTTCAACCAAATTGCCTAAAAGACCATAATGGACTGTATGTGTCCTAGTTTTTCATTGTCAGGAGGTATGTGATATCATGAAAGGTTTTCTCATGTTATTAATTATATTCCCAATATTTTATAATGGTTTTAACTAACCACTATCTCACAACTTCATCTTGAAGACTACCTATATTTCACTTTTCTACCCAAACAAAGTTTACTAAGATTATATAGGATTGTTTGTGTTTGTTTCACCTTAAACTTATGTCTAAGTCTATGAGACATTATGAAATGTTTTAATATGTACCTAAACACACCTTAAGGTTCATAAATTGTTCAACCTAACTCCAATTTACCACCTCTTCTTCAATACTACCTATGCAAGCTTGTATATGCAACCAAGTTTATGCAAGGCTAAATAGGGTCTATAATTATATATTTGGCTATATAGGGTCTATAAGGTTGGTGGGAAATATATTTATTTATTTTTATTGATATATAAAAGGGTATTCCTTTAACATATATCTCACCCTTGAAGCCTTAAGTGACATTATCATTTTCTAATATGATTGGATGTTTTTGAGTGGTTGTTGCATGAAGGAATAAATATTTGTTTGGAAAACTTGAGATGATCATTGAAATAGAATTCACACATTCTCTTCCTTCATTATTATCCTTTTCAATGGTAGGCATGATGAAGTTTGGATCATTGTCCCATGAAGACTTTGATGTTGGGGTCCTTATAGGCTCTTGAGAGGGCATATGATCTTGAACACAAGTATATTTAATTAGAGAGGGAGGGTGAAGGAAATATACCTTTGGGGTAGTTGGGGTATTTGGGGTGTAGGGATGAATATGGAATAAAGAGTGAATCAGACCTAATTTTCACCCCTACACCATGCTCAAGCTTGCATACCATATGAGATAAGTCATTAGAAAAACACCCCCCAACCTTAGCCATGAAATAACTAGCCAAACACAAGGAAAAGTGAGACAATAAATCTTATACAATAAGGTCTTGTATATATAAACTCCTGGGGTAAGAATGGAGTGTGATTTGAAGGTTCTTGAGAAGACCAAAGATATTCATGGGAGACCCATTCCACTATAATTTAATGTTAGAAACAAGTTCATACATTAGGTTCAAGTTACCTATCACTAATTTAGGGATAATTGGTAGAATTTACCTATCATTAAATAAATAATTATGGACCAAGAAATATCGTATGATTAGAGAGGAAATAAAAGGAGATGGAGTAATCAAATTAGCTATTTTTTATTGGATTTTAGGGGTATTTTGATGAAGAATAAGGGTTTAACATTCACTTTTATTTTTATACCATAGACATTCCTACAATTTTTCCCTTTCTTTTCTTAATTTCTCAATCTTTAAGTGCAGATGTTCATTGTTTGATGCGAGTTGATTTCAAGGGAAAGTAGGTTGAGACCATGACTGATCATGAGGATTATAAGGTTTCCATAGAGGTGGAAGAAGCTTTCATAGAGGTAGAGGAAGCTCAAAATATGGTGAATGGCCTTGGTAGTATGTAGGATGTCCATTATATGGATGATGAGGTTCAATATACTACTCATATGGGTAATGATGGGGATGATATAGAAGTGGAAGATAAATCCTACCTCATAGGATACCATAACTCCTTAGATGACATGTGTATCAAATTAAAACCATAACCAAGTTCTTACCTCTACAACAATGAAACCAATGATATCTTTGAGCTTGAAGCTAATTCCAAAACCTTCCCAGAGATGCTTGACTCTATCCAAGGTGACTATAGATGTTTCTATTGATGTCCTCAACTTCTAAATGTCTTACAATATCTTTAAGAAATAATTCAAGGCACTTGAAATTTGTCCTACTAGGTGTGCTATAATTGTTAGTGTTCTAGGTTGCACCCTAGCTGAAGAGAGGAGTGTTCATGCCTAAACCCAAAACCTAGGATAACATGTGAATGACCTTAGACTATGGGTTACCTGATGATTAGGTCAAACCTATAGATTTTAAGGGGTTATCTCCCCTAATTTTTTAATTCTAATTCTCTTTCAATGACCTAAATAATTGGAATGCAAAGGGGAAAGGAGTTGCCTGAATTAAACCTACTCTAAAATGTGGTGATGTACCTAATAATCATTCTATCCAGTCATTCAACTTGGAATTTCAACATACAAATGGGTTAAACACAACCAAACAATCATCTTCATGAATCCTTATACATAAGTGTTTCATATGGAGGTTGTAATAAATTAATGGAATACCAAGGTTGTGACAAGTAGATCTATTATAAGACTCTCAATATTCATGTCACACTTCAAGACCCCATTATCTACCCTTCTACACTCCACATGACCTACATAAGGCACCTTTTTGACATCTAGATGAACAAAGGCCTAAAAGGGAAGGAAAAACATCACATTTACATATCATAAATTATGAATACACTATAATTTCATCATTAAAGAGTTGAAAAATTCTATTATTTAGTCCAAATAGATGCACAAGTACAAATACTAGTAGAGTCTCCTCATACTAGCTTGACGGATACAAACTAAGCTAAAACTCATTGAATAGATAGAATACATGAGGAGATAAGAAGGGTAATATAGAATGTAAGAGTGGATAGGGTTCATTAATGACCAAATTAAACTCAAAATAGTAGTTATAATGTTTCTACAATTATCCTTCAATCCTCTTATGTGTTGGACCTCCTTGGTGGCTCTTTGAATGAGCTGTCGACATTAGAAATTAGGTAAAAGAGGCTGAGTCAACCTTAGTTTTAATTTTAAAAGGGCTTACCATGCTTAAAATGGTCCATCATACTCCACTATGGTAGTTTTAATCATGAATTAGGCCATCATGATCATGTAATGACCCATACTCCTATAGAGCAAATTGGTGGAGTCAAAGAAAATATCTTATCCTCCATAATAGATATTGAATTCACAATGAATTCTCTTCAAGGGTTAGTTATCAATATATAATATTTGAATTTACTCATTCCAATATCCCTTTAATGCTAATTGATCTCTCTTTGATGATAACATAGGCCAATTAGGCCTATTAAGCTTAATTTTCTAGGTTCTTGCATATTAACCTCCATGAAACCTGCAAAAAAGCTTGAAAACCTATGTATGAGTGTGATCCATTCCTAAAACAAGACTTCAAACCATGAAATAAGCTTAGAAAGGAATTAGGAATTTGAAACTCTAGTTTTCCAAGTTGATTGGTTAATATTCCTTATACATTGGTAGACTGGCAGTTTTGAATACACTTACAAAGACCTCTACAGTTGAATCCTTGATCATGTTAAGGTTTGAGGATCTAGATTAAGTCCCAAAGTAACTACTCCAAGGATTGGATCCACTTCTTATTGTTAAACACCCTTCATTCTGCTTAAAACCTTTAAAAAGTGATTATTTCTAAATATTTTGTACTATGTATGTACAATTAGGTACCATTAGGTGAATCCTATGTGAGTGTAATTTACCTTCCATGAGTTTTTCAAACCATCCATGGATGTTAGGGCATCAAAGCATCAAGTTTTCTCAATTTCTTTCTAACTAAGGTTTTAGGGAGGTTTAGGAGTGTTTAGGAGTCTTAGAGATGATTCATTATATATGAATGTCCAAGTTTAAAACAAATTACATGAATCTCTAGGGAATTTACGTACTCAAATTAAATGAATGGCTTGGACTCCCATGAAAAGGGTGAATGAAGATATAAACGTCAAAATACAACCTTAGGATAGTCCACAAGCCATTTCTAAGTGCCTAAATTATTAAGGTCTAATCATATAGTTTACTAGCCCCAATTATAATAAATATATCATGGATTTTTAGTGTATAAGGGTACCTAAAATATCTTAAAATATTTTTCCCTGGGACCCTATGTGATGGAGTGGGTGATCTCTTAAAGTTGGCACATGGGTGGAATATGTGTAGGGTTAAGGGTTTCAAGAGTTTTTTTGAATATATTCTAACTTTTTTCCACTCCTTCCCACTCAAAATATATTTTATCATGTCTCAAACATCTCCATATCCCCCCACTTGATCATATAACCTACTATAAGAGCTTGAAAGAGCTTGTATGTGTCGCTAAGGTCTATAAGTAGGCTTGTGTGATTGTGTTTAAGGCCTATTACCAAGATAATTGACTATAGTATTGAGTGTTAGACCCATTTGGAGGATGATTTAGGATATTTGACCATGTTTTATTGATTTAAAACTATTTGAGGGCCCCAATTCCACTTGCTTATCTTCTAAGACTTGGGTTTATCCATTTAACACCTTGACTACTTGCCTAAACATAGCTTGGTTTGAGATAAAATAGTGGGTATACCCACTATTTTTCTAACCAAGAAAATAACATGAGTGCCTTCAAATGGTTACAAGGACCTTATCATTCAAAATTCAACACTTGATTATGCTTATAAGGCCCTCAAATGACCATTTTGGCTCAAACTGACCTCATACTACCTATAGAATATATGGCTGAGTGCAAGGTTATGATGTAACCTCTTTTTCTTGTTACCCTAAAGATTTTTAGGTCTAAGCCTCATTTTATAGTCCTTGGACATCTCCATCAGTCCCCCTTATATCTCATCTCCTTAAATCCATCCTCTACCTACAACTCACATGGTTTCTTATATAAATATGAATTCCCCCTTAAGTCCTTTTTATTAGGTTTCCTTATTAGGAGGAGGTGAATAGGTGTGTTTGGGACCTTAAAAAGGATTAATCAGGTCTTACACACTATCCACTCATTTATATAGATGATTTGAACTTATCTAAATCCTGTATATCCCTAAGTGGAACATTTTTCAACTTGAAACCCTGTGCCTCCTCTTAATCCAGATTTTTCTTAAAAGTGTAGCCTTAGCTTTGACTAGGATGAAGTTTTATTCACCCTCAACCTTGTATATGGTCAGATACTTATTGATGAATGGAACTTATTAACAAAATTTGACTTTTTGCTCAAATTTGGGTACCCCTAGGTAAAATTTTTCGTTTTAAACATTTGAAGGGGTACTAATATGTTGTCATAGGGAATACTACTTGTTATATCATGTCGTTTTAGGTCACATTAGCTTTATTCTTAGTCACATTAGCCAATTTATCCATTAGGGGTCATTTTATGTCATTTTAAGAGTAATTAATGTATTTGGAACATTTACCAAGGTTCTTAGGTTCCTCAATTTCATGTAAAATGTCCAATAAGTTAGTTTAGATGTCTGACATGTTAATTACATCATATACTTGTAGGCTTCCTAACTAAAATTATAGAAATCACCTAAAAAGGAGAGAATGTCACTTGTACAAATTCTTGGGAAGTCTTACACATAGGAAATTTTTTTGGGGGTCTCTAAAACATTATAATAGTCATCTTCATGTTTGGTTTGCTTTGGAAGTTCCATTTTGAAGCCAAAACCATTCTGCACTTTTTTGCTCTTCTTAGTAGACTGAACTAACCTTCATGATTTTGCTCAGTATGAGAAGCAAAGGTAGTTTTAGAAAAAATTATTTTTGGAGGTTTTTTTAAACTCCAATACCTTAATTTTAGTCTATTTATTTTGAATATTGGTCAAATGTGCTATATGAACAATTTCTAACAATTTGATTATGCAAATTTGATAGATTTTTGGTGAACCATAATAGTTTTAATCCATTTCTACCAAATCCATACAAACCAATAACTAGTGTTGGATCCAAAGGATGTTGTATTCCTTATTAGATGGTCTCCATTCTTGGTTACATGATTCATGATGTTTGGATGAGCAAAATTGGTCTATCATGAAGGAGGTGTCACCATGTATAGTTTTAGTTGGAGTGTTTTGATTTGTTGAGTGTATCTCTCTTATAGGTGACTTTTTAAACTAGGAAAGACTGTCCCATAAGTCCCTAGGTCATATAAATACTTCCTTACATGTTTTTATCTCATCATGGTATTCGTTGGGTAGTTTACAAGCTTATTTTTCTTCATTTGCCAACTTCATGCTTAGTTTCAGTTGAATTTCATGCACAATTTTGTTCACCCTATATATGAAGTCGTGATGGAGGTGTTTTTGGATTTTCAAGACTTTAGAGGTTGAGTTAGGTTCCCTTTACATGTTAAAGGAGGCATATAATTGACCATGTGCTCATTTTCCAAGCTATTTCAATCATGAAATGCCATTATTTGTTAAATTCCATTAATATATAAGTGATTTCCACATGGAGGAGGTTATTTTGAATTTGTTTTCAAAAGTTTTTTTGATGGAGGTTATTATTTTCAAGTTAAAAAATTTCATTTAAGGTGTTATGAGGCCTTTAAACAGGCATATTAGTGCTCAACTCCACTTTCACTACCTTGTAACTTAGAATTAACACTTATAGTACCCTGTTTATATCATGCTAATGTATAGAAGGATGAATGTGAATTTAATCCTCTTGGTTTTGATATAAATTCATTAGTTTGTTAGTGGGAAGCATCAAAATTCAATTTTATGAGAGATATCCATATTGGTTACACTATATCTCACTATGGTACATCATTGTAACCACATATAGGTGGCTTGAACAGGAGTTTGAGAGAGTTATTTAAATGTGAAATTGAGATTGGACCTCACTTGGAACCATTTATTGATTAAATGGTACTTGATAGACACATTAAAGCATTAATATGGTTAGTTTTATATTGGAAACACCTCCAAGTGTGTTGACTGTGATTTTAGTCCTGTCTAGCCAAAAAACACTAAATAAAGGGTTATAAGCATTTTGGGAATAACATATTTCATAGTTAGAAAGACTTTTAAATGATCCTAATTATTTGGAATTATAAACCTTGGAATGGAAATTTAATGTATGATGTTTTAATGGGTGAGGTCAAGTGGAGAGAGGTATTCTAGAGGTCTAAAAGTGATCTTAAATACACTGAAGATAGTTAGTAGTATCTATAAGAATGTGAACCAAGAGACCTTTTTTCACCCTAATGTTTCAATTTAAAATCATGATTCAAGTTATAACAACTTTTATTATGGATAAATGAATTTTTAAGGATTAAAGTGATCACCAAAATAGAGGATGAATGTTTTGAGACCTCCTCATGTTCACACCCTATCTGTAGATAGGGTAAAATAAACACCTATATCCAGATAGATAGACAATGGGCTTGGGAGGTCTTGATGGTGTTTTGAAAGGATTTTCAAGGTGTAAAATAATTAAAACACTTATTTTATATCCTAAATAAGTATTGAAATAACTTTTGACATCATGACTAAGTAAATGAGGCAAAATAAACACCTATAATTAGCTAAGAAGGACTAAAACAATAGTAGGCATAAAGAGCTCAGCTGAATAAGCCTAAATCATGGAGATAGAAATGATATTAGATGGAAAGGTTATAAAATGAACACTAAATCCATAAAAATATATACTCATTTTCCATTATAAAGTTAAGAAGAGATAGCACAGGCTTGGAAACATGCATCTATAGGCAAGATTTTGGAGAAATTGGTCTCAGTTAGGAAAGGGCATAGTTTGAGTTCCCATTGAATAAATAAGTTAGGTTAAATTTGAGTAAGATTTTCTAGGATCCATAGGGTTTTAAGAGATTATTAATGAACCATGTTTTCCATAAAAAAATCCATGTTGCATCTACAGGCAGGAATGGAATTATAGGGATTAGTCAGGTAGATAGTGACTAAGAAAATTGATGTTAGTATGATTCCCAAATCTTTGCAAGGGAGTTATAGTGAAATTATATATTTGGCCATGTAAGGAGGTTTATTTATGGTTATACACTTATTTTTTGGAGATCATTAATACCCTATGATGACCTATAGGTAGGGATTTAGACAAAAATGCCTTAGTTATAGCCATGATTATATTATTCATAGTCTTGACTATGAAAATGAGTTTGAGGTTACTAGAGAGACTAAATATGTTCTCATTATTCAATTAGGATAGTTGAGCATCAAAAATAAGATAATTTAAGGATAGGAATGCCATCTATAGGGGTTTGATAAGAAGTTACCATAGTCAGCCATGACAAACCCAATCTGGTTTGAGTCAATTGGGAGAGTGTGTGGTGGTTTGGGGTCATAAAGAGGGATATAAAAAATTTAAAAATTATAAAATAAACCTTTCAAGGATCTAAAATTGAGGATAAGTAAATAAATAGGTTCTAAATGATAAAAAGCACAATCAACATTCAATACCCCTACACAATCAAGCTATACAAACTTAGTCTTAGAGATTTGTGGTTTTGAATTACCAAATAATGAATTAAAGAGATAAAAATTGGTTTAAACCATCATTTTGACTTTTAAAACCCCATATAATACTTGGTTTTTCTAATAAAGTAGGTTACTATACCTCTATTTTATCTCAGTGGCAAGGCACTTTTCCTTTGCATAAAGCCTGTAGGTTTTGGAAGCAAGGATGAATCATGCACAAAAAATAAAAGAGAGAATCAATGAATATTTTAGGATATATAACACACATAAATAAAATTTTAAACCTTTTTATAATCTTTTAGGTCAAATATGATGGTCTAAGCAAGGAGGTCTGTAGGCAAACCCAGTGAAACAACATACAAACCTAACTCCAAATAGGGAGTCACTTATAGTATTAGAATTTTAAAATAATTATAATGATTTGAATAATGTTAAATGGGATGTAAATTAAGTGTTAAAACTATATAAATTCTTTTAAAATGTCAATAAGGGTTAATTTGCTTAGGAATGTAGGGCAAAACTACTAAGCAACATTAGGCTTGATACCAAGAGGGGGGCTCTTTTCATTTATATTTCTTAATTAGATATTATGATGATTATATAATGTTTTTATGGTGTTTATATATGTTACTGAGCTTTTATTATGAAATTTAAGTCTCCAAGAAGCCATTGTTGGCTTGAAATGAACCCAAACCTCACATAATGCTAAAAAATGGTATGAATGGTCAACTTGAAATGCTTGGAACTTTCATAACACTTTTCATGGTGTAATAATGTGTTTAGAGGTGTTATGGAGTATAAATTATAATCCATAAATTTCATTTATAAATAAATTCAATGTGTTAACTTTATGAATGAAGGTTAAGACCAGTTACCACTCTAGAACCCTACTAAAATCTTGGTTATGACCCGATGAAGAAAATGAGATTAGAAAGCCACACTAATGTAATATTTTTGAAATTAAACATATTTTAACATGTATAGGACTCAAATATTCTCTCATACATGTAAGGATATGTATATAACTACATGGACAATAGGCAAAATGTCTTTTTTCTCACCATTTTTTATATTTTATAGGCTTTATGATGTTTTAGAAGGTAAAATAAAGTGTTATGGGAATATTATGACATATTATAAATACATATGGAAATTTTATCCTATGTAAAATTTTCTAAGTGTCTAAAATAAATCTCTCCTTTTAGCTAGTCAAAACTGTCATGTTGCACATAAGGGTGAAAAGTGTGGAAGCCTCAATTAAATGTCCTTTTAAGGTTAATTTGAGAGGTCTAAGGCCATGGATAAGATTTATATGTGTCATTAACTCCATGAAATTTATTTTCATTGGAAACTAAATACTTTTTTGAGGCCAAATGTGAGGGGTGACTGAAACAAGGATTTTTAAGACTACGAATAATTATTGATTCATTCTAGGAGTTTAAAAAAGTGTAGGGATAAAACCAATGCATGGAATTTAATTATTTATGGCCTTAAATATAATAAAAATAATAATACCTATCCATATTTAGTGGTGGTATGTTCACATAGATGCAAATTATGAAGGCAATATTTTGTGCTAGGATTATGAGTTTAATGCCACTTTTCATAATTTTCATGGCTTGTATGGACAATTGTACCTCCTAAATTTGTATGATTTGAATCATTCATATTTTAATGAAAATTATAACTAATTTTTCAATATTTACACATGTCAAAGTTACCTTTGCACTTCCTTTTATTTTCCTCTCTCTCAAAATCTATAAATATGGACTCTTTTACTTTTTTTTTGGTAGCCTCTATGGGTTAATGGGAAAAATCTATCCAAATTTATACTTGAAAGACTCTTGAATAAATATAAAAGTGATTTTTCCACTCACATTCTATAATATTTATTATTTATTGTATTCTTATTGACCTTGTCTGGTGAAAGATTTTCTTTTCTAGCATGTTACTCGATTCTCTACCAAATGTGCATAAAGGTTATTGTTACGTGTCTTTGTTAGTATTATTTTCTAAGTGTGTAGTTGTCTTAGAAGTGTTTTATTATTTTATCCCTTCATGTAATCATCCATTACCCTCCTAATTATCAAATACCTTCTTGAATCTAACATATGAAACACTTATGTGACAATGCATCCTAAGTTGTGAGTTTTGTGTGAGAGAGACTTTGTTTGTCATTAAGTAGTAGATATTCAGTCAAATGGGAGGAGACTACACACTGATGTATCACCCTTTTTTCTATTTTTCTTAGTTTTTTTTAACCCTTTTTATCCATAATTTTATAGTTAATAAGCGCTTCAAAGAGTGCATTAAGGGAACTCGCCCTTCTAGATATTCATCTCTTAATATTTTCACCCACAACAATAAGGATGTTTCCATTATGCCACTTGATTGAGGATATATAGGAATATCCTTATGGGTGAAAAATTAAAGTGAAAATATAACTTGGGTACCATTATCCTCTATTTCATTTGGCCTCTAAGCCATTACAATAGTTGCATATTCACATTGACAAAACTACCTTGGTGATTAGTCTGTATGTTGGTTTTCTTGCATTATTGACTAAGTAGGGGAGAAACTTTCTTCCATATGATTATCTTGGAGATATTAATATTAAAATTACCTTGGATATACCTCTATTATCCCATTTTTCATCAAACTACCCTAGTATAGTGATTTCTATCACACCATACTTAATTCTATGCAGGCTAGAAAAATGGCTATAGGTGTGTATAAAGGAAGGATTTTGGGTCATGGAGTGTCATCATAATCTCTTCATACCATTTTATTAAATTAGAAATTATCAATCTCAAAATAACCCTTAAATAATTTCCAACTAGATCATTTGAACTCAAATATCTTATATCACAGTCAGTGATAGGAAAAGACACAATTGTAGATGTTTTTAGACTGATTCTTAGACCTAGAATAGGTCTAAATATAAATTTTCATTATAATTTTCATTATTATACTTCTCCCATAAATCGTGACTCAAGGACATGGTGAATTCAAATCTATTTTTGGCAACCTACTATGTTTTTACCTTAATATGTTTACTGTAGGTCTTATGCTAGAGTACTATTATAGGTGTTAGTCTATGTTAAGCCTTCTTGAGGGGGTTAATGTCTTTTCACTTGTATGTGTTAAGAATATTTTTAAAAAATTATCATTTTTAAATATTATAAGGCACTCCATAGTCTCATTGAATATGAATTCTTTTTCAACTTCCTTCTTTTATCAAACTTAATCTAATGAAGGTGGTTGTAAGTGTATGTATGGCCTAATAAGAGAGAGTAATTTGATTAATTATGGGTCAATGATCCATTATAATGATATTAACATATTTTTGAGACCTCTCACTATATAATTTTACCTTAATATAATCTTCTAATCCCTTTCTAATAGTCTAACTGTCAAGGGCCTCTTAACTCTTCTCACTATATAGACTGATATAGTCTACATGTGCCACTTGAGGTAAAAGTTTCAAGGCCAATTATGGGGTTCAAATTATATTATGTTATTAACTATAACTCATTATAATCATTAATTTATATTACCTAATTATCCTTTAATACTTTATTATCCATGATCCTTTCATATTACTATAGTAGGTCATATGAATAGCTATAGGTCTTGATTTGTCTACTTAATTAGGTCTATGATCCATTGGGCTCAACACTTTAGGACATAATTCTATTTGAGTGTTCAAAGGTATCATGGGGGTTCATTATAATGGTTTATAATTATGAGGGAGGGTACATGGGTGAAGGAATGTGGAAAAGGAGTGACAAGGAGATAGGAACATAAACATAGGTTAATAACACAAAATAAAGGCAGTGAAGGAATGTGAAATGACAATGGTAGTGAAAAGTCATGAAGTGAAAGGTAATAATCCTCATAAGACAAACAATTTTCACTTAGATAACATCATACCTATATCTAAACAATCAAGAAGTTTTCAAGGCATAAACACATCACATAGAACTTGAAAATGAATCCTTAATATCTGAAAAATATTAATTTTCATGAGGAAACCTTAATATCTACTAAAGTGGTAATGAGGTGTGTTGGGGGAAGGAGATGTGGTTTATATGATTTTAAAAATATTAAATAGGTTTATTGTCTTTTTTACCATGACATGAGTAACCTCCATCACCACTCAAATATCTTTTTCAATACATTCGATCCACATATAAACTCTACAAGTACTATTGATCCTTTAATAGTGTTGTCATAGTGGGCTTCACTTATGCATAATTACATTTTATTTGATGTATCTTGAGATAGAAATGGATATTGGACATTTGAAAAGCTATTGAATTCATTAAGATATCTCTAAAACCTCTTATACTCATCTTGTAACTCATGACATAGACATGAAACCTTAGTTCAATGCATAACTTATTTGCAAGATACACATGGTGACTAATAATGAAAATTTTCCATTTATATAAGCTCAAATTTGTGAGAAAAAAATATAAATTACCATGTGAATCTCCTTCAAGACTTGGGAAAATAGGATCAATCATTATATTAAGCAAACCAAACAAAATTTCATGAAAATTGACCCTCTAAAGTCATCCTATGTAGATGACAAGGTCATATGCATTCCTTAACTTCTTAAGGAAGGTTAATAAATTTTATGATACAAATATTCAAAATAAATCCCATTATTTGAAGATAATCGAGTCTAATTTTCATGGACAAGAGTTGGGACCTCCACTCTCTCTCCTCTATATGGAATAAGTAGAAACCTGAAGAGATATCTAAGCTTACAAAGAAGAAAAGGTGAAGTTCATAAATGTTTTGAGATTTTTTGACCTCCATTCAGACTGAAACTTATTTGAGAAATAATTCATCAACTCACCTTCATTCCTTGATCCTCTGATGTATGGTATAATTTGTACCATTTCACACAAGTGAAAAAATGCCCCCAAAAAGAGTGTTTTCCATCATTTTCTCCACATTCAAACTTTAAAATTCCATATGGGGGTCAAATGAGGAATATTATGAGTTATAAATCCTTTTAAAACAAGTAAAACATAGGAGGGTAAGTGGAAAATCCATAAAGTGGAATGTGGGCCCAACTTGGCTAATGAAAGAGTGTGAGTGGGCCTTAAAGGGACTCTAAGTGGGTTGAAATATTTAGGAATATTAACATGGAAAAAATGAATTAAGTTATCCCTTATAATACAATTAACAATTCACTTTCCCTTTTCTAATGGTTATAAGTCAAAATAGGCTCATGAAGGGGATGTGAGGGGTGATTAATGGTTTAAGAGGGGTAATTGAGGAGTTAAATGAACTTAGATTAATATATCATGTAAAAATGACTTAAATAAATTATTATATTCATATCATATCTCATTCCAATTTTAAAACATACATTACCAAAAGACCAATATAATCCTCAAATAGGGCTAAGTACTCATTGGATTTTTAGGACCTTTGACAATGATTTCTCTCAATCAAAGACACTATGACACCTAACATATCATCCTAAAGACTTAAAGAGACTCATGAAATAATAGGTCAAATGTTTAATCATGACACCATGAATTATGATCCAAAGACTCTCATCAAGACAAGGAGTACATGACTATGTCAAGGATCACTACTAGTAGGCTAAAATGGTGGTCACCAAAAATTTTTGATATCAGGGGTTGACATTTGGCCTATAAGGCCAAAATGTCAAAATATATCTTTACTAATCTCAATTTCCTTATTATTTTCATCATTTTTTTTTAATTTTTGACTCATTGGTCCACAAATATCTCTTCTTTAGGGTCATTTCTATGAACTTCTTGACTATCCTTGTTTGCCTTCTAATATGACCAAGTATCTACTATAAATAATTAATTTGATAGATTTAATAGCTCATGTATCAAATTTATTTCCTCTCTCCATGAGATATATTCTATTTATTCACTTACCCTATCAAATTTTGGGATTATTTCCCATATTTCTCTTTCTTTTTCTTCTTCGATTCCAAGTGACTCCTCATTAATCTTATGGCCTTTAAATGCCTCCTCTTACATTGGAATTTCCTTATTAATGTTCTCATTTTTAGATATAAATTTAAAAAATTATTCCATCTACACATTATTACTTTCAAAAACACTCTATCATTTCTCATCCTCTCTAGAAAATATCTCATTCAATGCTTCATTATACAACTCACCATTAACAATCTCCTTACCTTGATTTTCTCTTGGGATTTATAAGAGCACATCTTCTTCATCATGATTGATCTCAACATTATTTTTTGTTTCTCTTTTGTCTTTGGGTACCCATTATTTGATTTTTCATGTGTTTTGATTTCCTTAGACTCCATTTAATTATTTTTTTAAACCAAAATCCTATTACCTCCTTTGATGGTCTTTTTGTTGCATCTCTACCATATGCTTCTCCTTGACAAATACCTTCTACTTTTACCTTTATAACTAGTAATTTTATCCATAATGGCATCCTATATCCATGATATTTTTCCAAATTTATATACCTATGATTTTCCTTATTCCTATTAACTTGTATATTCACTTTTTCATTATCATTTGTATCATCAATAGTAGAATCTGAACTTCCATATACCTTCTCAATGGGCTAAAACTTGCTTTACTTTTCCTCCATGTTCTTTTTCTTGGAAAAATATCTCATATGTCTAGCTTTCTCTTATTTCTCCTATATGATTTCCAAGGTATCAGAGAATTCTGATGCAACCTCTATCTCTTCATGGACAAGTTGAAAGTCTTCCACACTATCATCTTCTTTATCTTTGGCCTTTTTATAATGATTTTTTCCTTCATAGACAATAGAAACTTGTGCCTTCTTTTTTGGACAGTTATCTTTGTGTATGGGTTCTTTTCTTGTTCTATTTATTTACAACACCTTACTCATGAATGTCTTCATACGTATGTATGTGTGTGTGTATATATATATATATATATATATATATATATATATATATATATACATAAACTCAAATATAATGTTAGATAAAAAAATAAGAGACCACAATGTCCCTTTGAGTTCATCCTTCATGGAAACTCTCCTCTTCTTTTTGATTTCTTCTTCAAGTACTTCTTTTGGAAATTCTTTCTCATATTTCTTCATGTTCTCCATAATGATAACTCTCTTAACCTCTTCTTCTTCTTCTTCATGTTGTTCATTTAGAAACTTACATTATTTCAAGCCTCCATGGGAATTTGTCCTCATCTTTTCTCTTTGCAAGGCATTTATCTTATGCCTTTTCTCTTTCATTAGTATCTCTATTGGACACTTTACTTTCTTCTCCTTAATAACCCATACAATACATTGGTTTCCTTCTTACTTTTGCATTTACTCTATCATGAGTATCAATTGATATATATTCTTAATACCTTACCATAAGTCTCTTGTCTCCTTATCTAACATTCTCTCTCTTCCATTCTCTTTTATACTTTTTGTCATGGAAATTATTCTTGGCCATGTCTTTCATATTCATCTTCTCATTCATCTATTTATCTCTACAAGTGTATTCTACCTTCTCTACTTGGAACTTTCCTTCTCCTTTATCCACACTTTAAAATTTATTTATATTTTGAGTTTCTTCTTAAGCTCTCTTCACACAAACCTCAATGACTTTAGTCTTCATCTTGCATTTTTTCAAATAGATTTTTGGTTTTCCTCTTGTAGGGTTTAATTTACATCAATTTCAATAACTTTACACTTTACCAAAATAAAAAACATAACACACCTTGACGTGAATCTACATAGTCTTTCTCCTTGATTTTTGGGATTCAATGTCTTCTAAATTCTTCATTACCAATTGTACTTCTCATTTTCCAACTTGAATATCTTTACTTTCTTTTATTATTCCATTTTTGTCACACATTCTCATCTCCCTATTTTATTTATTTTGTACATATTCTCTTATCAATTTTGAAATCTTCTTATAATATTGTCTAACTAATACAATAATAGTTTACTTCATCTATTAATTGACAATGAAAAATGATCAAAATGAACACACATTTATTTTGATATACATATAGAATATTCAACCTAGATTTGATACCAAAATGATGCAAATAACCTCCTTTAATCTTAAATCATGATCCAACTAGCACAAATGTTGACCAAATTTGACCTTTGGTCAAATTTGAGTCAGTCCCTACATTTTTAAACTTTGTATAAATTTATCTATGTCCTATGGCGGTTCATTTCGATCTAGATGTTCACTTATCCCTAGCCTATCCTTGGTCCAAAGTCTAGCCTTTTGTACTAGCCAAGTCAATGAAAGTCAACCCTATTCAAATAGGGTCAAACCTAGTCAAAGGTATAAAATATGTTTTTAAAGTTATAATATGGTTTTTAATGTGATTTAGGATCTTTCTAAGTCATCTAATTGTATTTACCATATTCAAAATGCAAAAAATGCCTTGTGGGTCCACTTTTGAGCTAAGAAAAAGGACTTGTACGGATGGGTAAAGTGATTAAATTTTCACCAAGATATGGTTGACGTGGGAGAGGTTATAAAATCTTAGATTAAAGTGTGTGATAGTCCAATATTTAGTTATAGTTAGAAAATGGGAGTTTCTCCTTATTTCTAGGCCTTTTTGGTCACTTGTACGATCCCCATGATCTAATATTCAGCAAAAAACGTGGGTGGGGTGTATTTTCACCTTTCCAAAACAATTTAAACGTTCTAATTTCAATTATAATTCAAAAATATGCATCTGTAACTCATTTTTCTTCCATTTGCTCTTAGCATGCAAAGGAAGGTCAACTTCAAACATTTGGTATGGAAGGTACAAGTGGAATTAGGAGGAGGGATTCTACAGGTGGATTTTATTTTAAGTTAAATTAATTTTCATAATAGGAACTTGTGTTTTGGTACCTCCTCCTTTATGAACAATGGTTAACAATCTAGGTAATGTTTTATAGAATTACATTCAATAAGGGTATATTTATGCATGTGTTTCTAGTTTTCATAGGTCCATGGAGCTGTGTGATATTGATGGGGTGTTTTTAATCTAGAATAAATATCTCTCCATGATATTCCCAACATATAATAATTTACTTCTCATTGTCTTAAAAGGAGATGTTAAATGGTGCTTATTTCTTAAAGTTACAAAGATGGGTGGAAGACCTATGTTTTTCAATGTATAGGGAGCTTCATGGTGGTGATAATATGATTTAAGTGCATGTTTGAAAATTTATTTCATGTAATAACCCTATGATAATTCAATTAGTACTCTTCTAAGGCCAAATTACTCATCTTTCCCTTGTTTGTTGCTTTATCACCTTTAGTAAGTTTGTGCTTGGTTCAAGAGGTTATACAAAGGTGAGAGATCTTGGAGTACACGGTGGAATCCATTTTATCCTTAACATTCACAAATATCCATTATTTACATCCCATGAATACCTAGGATGATATATAAGTAAGTTTTCACTTCAAGAAAGGTCATCTCCATTTTGGGCTCTCAGTCCCCAAATGTGGAACATAGAGGTTCTAATGTTTTTATGGATTATTATTTTCCATGGTATATGAGGTTTTCATCAATTTTTTTGTTTTTTCCTTGTATCCCTATTCACCTAGAGTAACTATGCCAATTTTTTGATCCAAAGGGTAAGTGGAAGGTGGACTTTGAACTCCTCCAAGTTGTCAAGAAACCTATTGAAAGTTAACAGTGATATCTATAGGATTTTCAATGAGTGTTCACCCTAAAATGCATTTGGTAAGTCATATACCATTTATAACAAGGTTAAATAATGAAAAAGGTTAAAAAATTTAACTCTAAGAAAATTTTTTCCATGAGAGAGGGCACAACTAGTTGTAATGACCTATTAGGCCTATACTCTATCCGTATAATAAGGTAGAATTGCACCTACAACTAGTTTTTTAGGCATTGGTCATCTTACCAAATTCAAAATTGTTTTAATGATTTCAAGGTGATTTATATAACTAACTTGGACGTTTTTTTTTGAATAATAATCTATTCAAGAAGGGAGAGGTCAAAGTTTCCCATAGTGACCTACAACCCTTATACTGACTAAAATAGGGATATAAGAATGAGCCTAAAGAACAAGGCATGAGATGTGTTTTTTTGACCACTCAAGATGGTTTCAAAATAAAATTATAGTTTTAAAACTTGTTTATGGACCTTTAAAATGTTTTTGTGACCTTATCACCCTAAACAAACCTCAAGATAACCTACAACAAGCTTGGAGATCCATAAAACATAGTCAAGCAGCATATTCTAGACCAAAGACCTTAACATGGAAGTTGACAGGGTTTGAAGAGTTTAAAATTGAATCCAAGCATGAAAAATATTTTATTACCTAAGTAAAAATTTATGTAAGGTCCAAAATCGACTTAAGTCCTAAAACAACCTATAGGTAGGGTTTATGAAATGTCTCAGTCTTAAGCATAAAGGTGCCTAATATTGGAGATGAAGGGTACATGGGTATGAGAAAGTGAATTTGGAATATTAGAGTATAATGTGATCACTTTCAATATTTTTTTACAATAAAATACTATTTTTTTATGTCATTAAACATAAGACAAGCCTAAGACAATCTACAACTAAGTTGAGCCAAGACTGAGCAAGCAATGAGCAAGGTTAGTGTTGAAGGTACTAGTATCACTATGAATCAATAAAATGTGTTTTTTTAACCATGTAATATTTCAAATAGGAATATAAATTAATCTTATCACCTTTAATTATCTATAAAACAATAAAATTTCCACATAAAGCACCTAAGTCCCCTATTATAGTCAGGCAGGGTCTTAGCTAGTGAGCAGGGTATATGTTTGACTGCCTAGAGAGGGAAAGAAGGCATAAAATATGGTAATGTGGCATAATAGATTAAATTTAAGTATATAATCTTTTAAACACATGAAAAAACATTCTAATACATTTAATTTTTAGAAAAGTTGACACAATCCGCACAGTCAAGCTAAGAAAACCCTTGGTTCAAGAGGTAAATGGAGGGTTCCACTAGCAAACAAGGATTTAAATGGATTAAGAATCTCAATTATTTTTAAATTAGAATTAAAATCATTTAAAATAAGATAATAATCATGTAGGAGATCTAGAAGTATCATTCATAAGGAGGTTTATTTAAACACATGACAAAAATAGGGTTTTGACCTTTTTTTGAGGAAATGGAGATGGTTAGACTGCCTAAACATGGAATTTGAAAAAAAACCTCAATAAATTTTTTCACTAGGACCTTTTATAGCTCATAAAATATTCAATTAACTCATACAAATAGGTAAATATTCCTTTTTTTTTTGTCTTAGAGGTAGGTTGCTTCCTTCATGTACAAGAATATCAATTTTTGGGAAAAATGTTAGATAGTGAACAAAATGTCAATATAATCCATTGGTAAGGTTTGGATAGTTTCGATAAACATGGTAGAACATAATAAACAAGACTATAAGTTTGTAATTCTAATGGGATGGTCTGGATAAGAAGGTTTATAGGTAGACCTAGTAGGAAATCATGTAAACCAAACCCCAAATGATATGTCATTCCAAGTTCTAACCTTATCTAATAATTATAATGTTTTTTATGATGTATATGGGGGTATATATTATGTTTTAATTATTTATTAATGAATTTAAATTGTAAATTATCATCTTTTTGGTTCACAATATGCAAATAGGCATGTTGGCAAGACATAGGTCTTGTCCTAAAATAGGGGTCATATCCATTTTCACTCTTGGTGAACTATACCAAGGATTTGAACATGTTTATGTGTAGGAATAATAGGTAATTAAGATTTTTTTTAAAGGAAATTCCATAGGAATCCATCTCTAACCCCATACATATTGAAACCCTCACAAGAAGGATGTAAGTAATATAAAGGTCAACTTCCATCACTCATATATTTAATGAATGTTTTCATGGGACCCTAATCCATTTGGATAAGTTATATGAGTCCTTGAAGAGACCTTATTGTCATTTAGAAGGATTTTCAATGTCAAAATTTTATGAACAATGGTTAAGAGTCAAAACCACTCAAAACCCTTAAAAACCCTTTATAGAGACCTAATTCAAGAGATAAAGAATTTTGAGAATATATATGTGAGTTAATGGCCGTGAAATAACTTGGATGATGTAGAGTAATCTCCAATTATTTCATATATTTGAGGGAGATGTATGGAGGAAAAGCATGCAAAATAGGGTTTTCTTCACCAATTTTTGTTTTTTATAGGATATATGAGGTTTTAGAAGATGAAATCAAGTTTGGTGGAAATTTATAGAATTATAATAACTACATATGATCATTTTACCCTATGAATAAACTTATAAGTGTTCAAATAAAGGCCTCACTTTTAGCAGTCAAGGATAACATCATGCATACAAGGGTGAAAATTGTGAAAACATCCTTTGGATGTCCTTTTAAGGTGAGATTAAATCATATAGAGTCATGGATAAGATTTATATGTGTCATTAATCCCTTCCCTTGGATTTACATGAGTAACCAAGTAGTTTTCAAGGATAAGTGTTAAAGGTGATTGAAAATAGGGAGTTTTAAGACTGTTGATAGTGATTCTTCTTCTCAAGAGTTTCTAAATGATTAGGGTAAAAACCAATTCATGGGATTGAATTTTTTAAGGCCTTAAATCTAATCCCAATCAAAATACCTATCCATATTTCAAATAAGGACATTCAAATAGAGGCAGACTATGGAGGCAATTTCTTATGCCAATCTTAGATATTTTGTGCCACTTTTTTCTATTCTTATGACTTGTTTTAGATAATTAGACCTCCTAACATGTCATGGCTTACCTCACCCCTATTCAACATGTAAATTTAATTTATTATCTCAAGGTGACACCTATAAAATTGACCCTTGGACTTCCTTTGCTTGTTCCTCCTCTCAAAAGCTATAAATATGGATTGTCTTGGCTCTTTTGAGCAACCTCCATTGGTTGATGGGGATAATCTATCAAAAATTGTATTTTAAGGACTCTTGAAGAAATATACAAGTTATGTTTCCACTCACATTCTATTATATTGAGTTTATTTAAAATAGTGTTTATTTGCATAGTGAAAGGTCTTATTTTTAGCATGTCAATCTTAGTTATCTACCAATTTGTAGAAAGGATATTGCTACAGGTTTTTTTTAGTATTATTTTATAAGTGTATGGAATTTTTTATAAGTGGTTCATAACTATATCCCTATTTTGAATCACCCATTACCCTCCTAAACATCAAATACCTTATTGAATCTAACTTATGAAACATTGATATGACAATACCTCTTATGTTGTGAGTTTTGTGTGAGATATCCTTATTCTCTTTAATTTGTGTAGTTCCAATCAAGTGGGAGGATATATACATGTTGGTGCATCACCTTTTTTATTTTTATTAGTTATTTTCCTAATCCATTTTCATATACAAGCTAATTGGTATAGAAGAGCTTCAAAGAGTGCATCAAGGGAACTAGCCCTTTCTAGAGATTCATATCTCAATATTGTCACCCATAGAAAGAGGTATGTCTCCATGGTTCCACTTGGATGAGGAAAGTTAGGCATCTCCTTAGGGGTGAAAATACAAATGAAAATAATTTTAGGCATGTTTAGTGGAACTTCTAAGTCTTAGAAGATTGTTCAAGATTGGCACTAATCTTGGCATAGTTGAAGTTAAAATAAACATCTACGTTTAGTACCTGGTGACTCCATTGAAGAATTCAAGTCTTTGGTTGATGATCAATTTTTTTCCATGCCAAAGGTGATAATTAGGTCTACTGCTAAAGAGACACCTTTTGAGTTTGTGTAACTACCTCCATATTCCACCCAAAGGTTTAGGTTTGTAAGTACTCATCCTTATAAAAGAGAGTTGGTATTTAAACCTTATAAGTTTGGGTTGCATTCAATTCCCAACATCTATCATGATCATTCCAAGATGGATAAAAGGCAACCTTTTGTGCCTTTCACTATATGATCTCCTTTAAACCTTGCCCAATATGAGAAAATTATAGGAGTAGCCCTTAAGAGTGTTCCATCTTTTAGTGGGGATGGTTCTATTACTACCATTAAACATATTAGAAACATAGAAATATTTTTTAATATCCACAACATTACCCAAGAGAATGTAGCTATTAGATTGTTGGATTTGGCATCTAAAAGAAAAGTTTTAAATTGGTATGGTTCTTTACCTCAAAACTCTATTGGTTCATGGGATGAATTAGGAGATTTATTAACTAAGAGCTTTGGGGAGAAGAGTGACCATTTATTTCTAGCTAATAAAATTACCACTATTAGGAGGGAACCACATGATTTTATGTAAGATTTTAACACTAGATTTCAAAAAACATGGGATAGGATCCCAACTCTTGTGAGGCTTACTCCAAAATATGCATTCTTATACTACCTAAAAGCATTAAACAGTGATGTATCTATGGTGATCTAGTATATGGGTGGAAATACACTCCATACTACCTATTAGATAGCCATAAATGCTAATAATTATCTTGTCTAGGTAGGGAAAATTACTCCCATGCCTCCCATGCCATTATTCCCTGATTTGCATCCACCTAATCTAGTTGTATCAACTACCTTATCTCCTTTTCCTAATAGTGATAAATATTCCATTGTCCCTTATAATGAGATCCATGAAGTCAAAATATTGTTACAAAGTTTTACTAATGATTTGGTTGCCCTCAAGAGACAACAATCCAAAGGCTATAGACCTTAACACTCCTATAACTAGTTTGGACAAATAATAGCCCACCTTTTCAAGGAAATTGTAAGGACAAGGTCAAATCACCCATATTAGGCCTCTTCAAAGATATAATCATAATGTCTCCTCATCCTCCAAGTTAATTTTTCCCACTCAAAATAATTTAGTTTAATAGCAACCATGATATCCATGTTTTGAACAAGGCCAAGAGTAGGCTGCTTATGTAAATAACATACACAATCAAGCTATGGGAATGTAAGGATATCAAGTAATACAAGATCCAAAATTTGAAATTTCAATGCAACATGGTATTAATAATGGTAAAGTGTGATATTATTCCACTCTCATTAATCACTTGGAGGAATGTGCCATAAATCATTTGGTAAATCTAAGCAACATCAATGCTAATGTCTCTTCCAACACTAGATCCAAGAGGAGGGATGTTGAAGAAGCTCAAGGAGACAATCAAGGACCTATTTTTACCCCTACATCATCTAACATTGTGAATGGGTCTAATAAATCTCCCAAATCACAAGAAAATCAAATATTTACAAACATGAAGCTAGCTCCTACACCTCCACCTACACAAGCTACATCACGAGGTGTTAGTGCTCTTAAATAATTTCCTTAGGTGAATAATCCTCCTATCAATGTGGTGGAATAGATTAATAATATTCACATGAATATATAATTATGGGACTCCTTGAAAATGATAAGGTATAAAGATATACTTTAAAATTAACTACATGAATTGGGAAAGCAAGTTAGCCCATCTAGACATGACAATGTGGTCTTAGTGAATGGGATCCAATCAATTGATGGTAAAGTAAATAAGAATGAGAATACTCCTCATTTTTATCTATCTATAATAATTTGTGATTTATTATTTCATAATTTCATCATAAATAGTGGGGATAGTACTTTAGTTATGCACAAATATATACCAGATAAACTAGGCCTAAAGTATTAGCCAATGACTAAGGGAATCTTACAATTAGATGGATGACCAGCCAATAATTTGGGATAGTAAAAAATTTTGATTTGATACTTCATTATTTTCATAATTTTCCTATTCCTCATGATGTGGTGGTGGTATATTTACCTCCATACATTTCCCTTTACTTGTCAAGAGATTTTACAGCTAAAATAGGAGGGTACTTGGCAGTTAATTGGTCCTACATGGTGTTTATGACAAAGTATGGAAATAAGGTGAAGATTGAGTATAAAACTATTCATAAAGATCACTTGGAACAATACTCACCTAAGGTGGAAAATTTTAACTATGGCATCGTTGACAAAGAAGAGCTTCACATTGACCAATCTCCATCATCTTCCCTTGAGGAAGTTTCTGATTTGTTCTTAGATGAATGGGGAAATGAACACTATGAGCATAATCCTTACAAGTTTATTGAATAATATAGTATTGGGGTATGATATATGAATTATAATGATTCCTTCATACCTATTATAGTGAATCCAAGTGAAGAGGTGAATGATTTATGGAAACTCTTCTTTGATGGGTCTAGAAGCAAGATTGGGGTAGGTGGTAGAGCAATGTTGGTTTCACCCTCTAAAGAAAGGTATTATTCAAATTTTAGATTCCAATTCTCATGAAATTTTAACCTATAAAAATATGAATCCCTTTTTCATGGCCTTTAATAGGCTAGGAAAATAAGAATCAAAGAACTTCAAGTATATAGAGATAGTGAGCTTGTTGTCAATCAAGTTAGAGGGCAGAATTTGACCAAGAATTCTTTTCTCTATTAATACAAGCATAGAGTATGGGATATTGTAGAATATTCAAAATAATTTAAAATATAATCCATCCCAAGAGAATATAATAATAATTTTGGTAGGTTATCATCTACTAAATCTTAGTTTGATGTTCTAAGAGGCATAAAGGAAGACAAAACTGAAACCCATCTAAAGGTGATTGTTAGACCATCTATACCAAATAATGTCACCAAATTGTAGGTATTTTAAAGTGACCAAAAAATATCCATTTTACTACAAGAGGAGGATGATTTCTATACAAAAAATTAGTTCAAGCTTCAACAACAATATGGAGGGAAAATTGTCCAATTAAAGTCCAACAAACTTCCTAAAGGGCTAGTCATTCTTGAAAGCATATTAAACGAGGATGGGAAGTTAAATAAGGAGAAGGGTAATAATGTATACTAATAAAGATAAATATGAAAAGGTATAAATATTTAAGGAAAAAATACTTTCACTTGGAAAGGTATGTACCTATCAAGAGGAGCATGATTTCATTGATCTATGGATGGAGTTTAGTGATATCTTTGCATGGGATTATAGTAAATTGAAGGGTTTTGATACAAGATTAGTTAAAAACACCATAGTATAGATAAAAATTACAAAAACATTAATAAAATAAAAATGACAATCAATCCTAAGATTGAACCACTCGTGAAAAAAGAGCTCACTAAGTTGATTGAATCTAGAATCATTTTTCCTATCAAACATTCTTCTTGGTTGGCTAAATTAGTCCTTGTTAGAAATAAGAATTGGGATATCAGGTTGTGTGTATAATTTAGAGACTTTAATAGGGTCTATTTGAGATATAATTATCCCCTCCCTTCTATGGATCAAATTCTACAAGTTGTGGTAGGTAGTGAGAGGTTTTCTCTCCTAGATGGTTATTCTATGTACAATCAGATTTTGGTGAAGGAAAGTAACCAATAAAAGATACCTATCACCACAAAATGGGTCACATATTCCTATATAAATATTCAATTTGTATTTTAAAATGTTGGAGCTAATTTTCAATGTGCAATGGATATGGCTTTCCAAGGACCAATCAATGACATTGCATTGGTTTATCTTGATGATGTGAAAGTTTTCTCTAACGATGTAAATGATCATTTGAAGCACCTAAAGAAAATATTTTAGAGGTTTAGAGATTATGGGATATCTCTAAACCCAAATAAGTGTGTGTTTTATATCCATGAAATCAAACTACTGGGACATATTGTTTCCAAGAAAGGCTTATCCATTGATCATGAGAGAGTGAATGCCATCGTGGCATTGTCTTTGCCTATGCATAAAAAAGGTTTGAAAAGTTTATTTGGTAAGATTAATTTCATAATTAAACTCATTACTAAATTTTATAATTTGATAAATCCTTTAACATAAATGTTAAGTAAATATGAATTGTTCACTTGGATAAGAAGGAGAAACAAAATTTTTGAAGAGATCAAACAAGCCATTGCCCAAGCTCCAACACTTACAAGTATAAAATTTTCCTAGGATTTCACCTTATATAATTTTTGGAATGAGGAAGTGATTTATACCATACTTACTCAAGAAAATTATTAGAAATTTGAAAAAACTATTACCTTCTTTATCCAAGGTTTGGAAGGCTATGAGGTAAGATATACTTATGTTCAGAAACATGTGATTTTAGTTGTTTGGAGCTTAAAAAAATTTAGAAACATACCATCAAATAAAAAGATTAATATATTTTTACCTAATCATAATGTAAAGGACTTTATGTTAAGTAGATATTTTAATGTGAAAAGGTCAGGTTGGATCACCAAGGTGATGAAGTATGATGTGGAAATCAAGACAACCAAACTAGTGAAGTTAAAAGAACTATGTGAATACCTTGATTCAAAATTGAAGGACTAAAGGGATGTTGTTTTGGTACTCCATGATGACCCTATAGTGTTTTTACCTTCATCCATGAGAATTTGGACATAATACATGATTCATTTCCCTCAAACCGATGAGTGTCCACAAGGTCTTGATAGACCTAGAAGAAGGTACTTTAGGCTACAATATATTCCTTATGTACTTATTGATGAAATACTATTTAGGAAGGACTTTTTTAGGTGTGATTTCGAGGTGTCTTGATTTGGATAAAATTGAAAAACTATTATTTTAATTCCATGATGGACCAACTAGTGGTCATTTTTCTCCAAGATATACAACTGCTAAGATTATGACGGCTTGTTACTTTTGGCCTAGTTTTTTCAAGGACACCCATGCTTAGGTAAGAAAATGTCAAAAGTGTGCTCTTTTTTATGGAAAAAAAATCTATCTACCTTACCTCTTCATCCAATCCAAGTTGAAAAACCCTTTATGAAATGGGGTTTGGATTTCATAAGCCTAATCAATCCACCTTCTAGTGTTAGTCACATGTGGGTGTTGACTAATACTAATTACATTACAAGATGGGTGGAGGATGTAGCTCTAAATGAGGTAAATGAAAATTTAGTGCTAGAATTTTATGAAGGTATAGTAACTAGATTTGGATTTCTTTCAAAAATAATTTTAGATAATGCATTAGCCTTTTTATGAGCAAGGACAAGTGAATGGGCCTTGAAGCATGGCATCTATCTTAGTACCTTCTCTAATTATTAACCCTAAGGGAATGGACTAGATAAGTCCAAAAATAATAATATAATAAGGATTATAATGATGAAAATGGAGGAGAATCAAATGAATTATCACTCTAAGTTAAAGACAGCCCTTTGGGCTAATAAGATCACCCCAAAGAGAGAAATTGAGAACTCACCATACACACTTGTTTATGAAAGGGAGGCTAGATTACCTATCTCACTTAAGTTAATAGATTTAGACTTCACCTATCAGCTAAAATTTATGTATAATGAGAGCATGTAATTTATGTTGTGTGGGATAATGGATTTTGAGGAAACTAGAGATCAAGCTATGCAAACTATGACCACTCACCAAGAGAAAACAAAGAAGTATTTTGACAAGAAATCCATGCCAAGAAGTTTCAAGGTGATCTAGAGGTCAATTCAAAAAAATATCCTAAAGCAAACCAAAACTTAAACCATTGTGTAGGTCTTATTGAGATATTTCCAATGGTATGTGGAACACATAAAATGAAGCTCGTATGCTCCTTGTGCAGCTGGTCAAAGTTTCAATCAAAGCTAGTCAATAAAAGGTCAAATATGGTCAAAATGTAGAAATTGACCATTTTGGAACAATTTTAAAATATTTCCATGTTTATATCTCATCAAAATATTTTTGGCACATTCTATGGTTAAAAAATTGGAGTCCATATGTGCAAGTTATGGTCAGTCAAAGTTGTGGTCAAACTTGGTCAAAGTGATGATGTGGTAGAAACATGGACCAATGAGAACATGACATGTGGTAGTTAGTTCATGAAAAAATATTGGTTTTGGCATATATTATTCATATTTGACAAGTTTATTTGGAAAAAGGCCAACTATACGGACCATATCTGGTAGAGTTCATTTTTGTCTCAGAGGGGGACCCTACCGTCAATAGAGCATTGGAGCATCCAATTGGATGTCAAAAAGTGTTTAATAGATAATAGTACATGTGGTGGGTACTCAAGCCACCATGCATATTTCCACCATTTATTATTCCATGCCCAAATTTTATAGTCACCTATTGAATATACTTTTATGTAATTATTTAATTACCATACCAAGTTTGAGATGTGATACATCCACATCATAACTGAAGGTTGTATGCCACACATCCTACAAACCTTCCAAAAAAATGCCACATGACAAATACACTATGGGTTCCATCCACCATGAACCCCCATACAATTTTTATGTGACTTTCCTAATAAAAGGCACTTGGTGTTGAATGCACCACGGGTACAAGCTAATAAAAGGAAAATTTGTATCATATCCCATCCATGTGGGACTTGATATAGATAAAGCACTAATGCATAGCCATGGGGATTTGAACCATGAAATTTAAAGTAAAATATATAAGGCTTGACCAATTTTCCCATAGAGTATAATAAATATATAAATTGCACGAAATTATATTTGAAGTAATGAATTTCCATGGAGACAATGCAGGTCTAATGACTAGTCTTCATGCTTCCTCTATTTTGAGGTATTGGAAGGCATTTCTAGACTTTGGAGTAAACTAGAGATATGTTCTATACTCAGATTCATTTCTAAAAATATGTGGAGTGTCTATATATGATGTCATTTAATTAAATTTTAATACCTCAAAGTGAATTTTTAGTAGACTATGTATAGGCCATAATAGACCAATTTGTAGAGATATCAAGTTTTGAGGGACTTGGAGAGCTTTTCACTTCTCATTGTAAACTAGGGATTTTTCCTAGACTCTAAGATAGTTTCAATGGTATGTTGAAATACCTATGATGATTTTTAATTTCATTTTATAATTCCATTTTTTATACCTTTAGAATAAATCCATAGAATTACGAGATTGCATTCAAGTGACAGTAAGGTGGAAGGTCTATTCATGGGTTTACCTAGAATTTTTGAAGCTCTATTGTTTGATTTGTGTGTAATGTTAGAGTATACATTTGAAAATCATGATGAATTGGCCATGTACTCACTTTTCAATGAAATAGATCATTTTGTACTACAAGTGAACTTGGAGACATAGGCATTGCCGAGCTTTGTTATCATGTGCTTGTTGTGAGTGGATTCTATTTTTGAAATTTTTTTTCCTCATTTTGATTAATATTGTTTATTGATCACTATTGAATTCATAAATAACTAAAATAAGATAAAATTTCAAGTTCAATGTCATTTCTGTGAATGTTTTGGGAAACTATGTGATTTGACTAAAGGATTCAAGGTTTTTTTTTTGCATAGAAATAAGTGGTAGTTTATAGATCATAGGGAAGGAAACATTGTCTTAAAATGGGATAAAGATAGTGCCAAACTTGGAAGACACATAAATTTTGATGCTTTGTGGAGTGGCCCATATGTGATCACTCAATGCAAGTCACATAATGTTTTCTAACTCTCAAAGTTGGATGGAGAGGAGCTTCATATCCCAATTAATGGGATACACATGAAATATTTATACTAAGGTTATCCTCTTCCCTTTTACATAGTTTCTTGTTTTCCTTGTGTTCCCTAAGTGCTTATGCACAAGTGTGTGTTTTTCTTAGTATTTTTTGTGTTGTCTTTGTTTGGTCTTGTTTTTTTTGGTGTGGTGTGTTTGATTTATGTTTTGTTTTGGCATGTACTTGTTAGTAATATTAAAGAATATATTGACTCCATTGGCCCTTGATTGGATAAGGATATTAGTTTCTAACATAAACAAGCATGTTGCCCCTAGGAGTTACCACAAGTGTTGATAACTTTTGACCTTTGGTAAAATTTGAGTCAACCCCTACATTTTTAAACTTTGTATAAGTTTATCCATGTCCTGTATGGGTTTCATTTTGATCTACATGTTCACTTATCCCTAGCCTAGCCTTGGTCCAAAGTCTAGCCCTTTGTACTAGTCAAGTCAATGAAAGTCAACCCTAGTCAAATGGGGTCAAATTGGGTCAAAGGCATAAAATATGTTTTTATAGTCCTAATATGGGTTTTAATGTGATTTAGGATATTTTAAAGTCATCTAATTATATTTACCATATTTAATATGCAAAAAATGCCTTATGGGCCAACTTTTGAGCTAAGAAAGAGGACTTGTATGGATGGCTAAAGTCATAATATTGTCACCAAGTTATGGTTAATGTGGGAGAGGTCAGAGAATGTTAGATATAGGTGTGTGATAGTCCAAGATTCAGTTATATTTAGAAAATGGGAGTTTTTCCTTATTTCTAGGCCTTTTTGGGCACTTATACAGTCCCCATGATCTGATATTTAGCTAAAAATGTGGATGGGCTGTCTCTTCACCTCCACACACCCATTTACACATTTTAATTTTAAGGAGAATGCAAAAAAATGCATCTACAACTCATTTTTCTTCCATTTCCTCCTGGCATGCAAAGGAAAGTTAACTTCAAGCACTTGGTAAGGAAGGTACAGGTGGAGTTGGGAGGAGTTATTCTATAGGTGGATTTTATTCTAAGTATACTTCATTTTCATAATATGAAATTTTGTTTTGGTTCTCCTCCTTTATGAATAATGATTAACAATCTGGGTAGCCTTTTATAGAATTACGTTTAAGAGGGGTATATTTATGCATTTTTTTATGGTTTTTATAGGTCCATAGAGCTACGTGATATTTATTGGATGTTTATAGGCTATAATAAATGTCTCTCCATGATATTACCAACATCTAACACTTAAATTCTCATTATCTTAGAAGGAGATTTCAAATGGTGCTTATTTCTTAAAGTTACAAAGATGGGTGCAGGACTTGTGTTTTTCAATGTATCAGGATCTTCATGGTGGTGATAATATGCTTGAATTTCATTTTTAAAATCTCTTTCATGTATTCAACCTCTTATAAGTCCATTTATTACTCTTCCAATGCTAAATTACTCATCTTTCCCTTGTTTGATGCCTTGTCACCTTTAGTCAGTTTGTGTTTGGTTCAAGAGGTTGTACAGAGGTGAGAGATATTGGGGTACATGGTGGAATCCATTTTGAGCCTTAACATTCCCAAATATACATTATTTTCATTTAATTAAGACCTAAGATGATATACAAGCAAGTTTTCACTTCCAAAAAGGTTATCTCCATTTTGGGCTCTCAGTCCCCAAATGTGGAAAATAGAAGTTCTTGAGTTTTTATGGATTAATATTTGCCATGCTATAAGATTTTTCATCACTTTTGTTGTTTTATACTTATATCCCTATTCACCTAAAAAAACTATGCCATTTTTGGGAGCCAAAGGGTAATTGTAAGGTGGACTTTGAACTCCTCCAAGTTATAAAAAAACTTATTGAAAGTTAAGAGTGATATCTACAAGATTTTCAAGGAGTGTTCACCATATAATGCATTTGGTACGTATTATACCATGTATAGCAAGGGGAAATAACTTAGAAGGTTCCAAAAGGTAACTCTAAGCAAATTTTCCATGAGAGAGGGCACAACTGGTTGTAATGACCTATTAGGCCTATACAATGTATGTACAATAGGGTATAATTGCACCTACAACTAATTTGTAAGGCATTGGTCATATTTCCAAATTCAAAATTGTTTGAAATATTTCAAGGTGAATGATATAAATCACTTCTAATTTTTTTTTCAATAAGAATCGAATCATGAAGGGACAGGTCAAAGTTTCCCATAGTGACCTATAACCCCTATACAAATAGAGATAGGGATACAAGAATGAGCCTAAAGAACAAGGCATGAGATGTGTTGTTTTGAACACTCAAGGTGGTTTCAAGATAAAAGGATAGTTTTAAAAAAAATTAGGTACCCTTAAAAGGTTTTTGTGACCTTATCACCCTAAGAAAACCTTAAGATAACCTACAATAGGCTTAGAGATCCATAAAACAGAATTAGGTAGCATATTCTAGATCAAGGACCTTAACATGGAAGTTGATAGGGTTTGAAGAGTTTAAAATTAAATCCAATCATTAAAAATGTTTTATGACCTAAGGAAACATTGAAGTAAGGTCTACAAATAGTAACTTAAGTACTAAAATAACCTACAAGTAGGGTTCATGAAATGTCTTAGTCTTAAGCATAAAGGTTCCTAATCTTGGATATGAAGGGTACATGGGTATGAGAAAGTGAATTTGGCCTAAAAAAGTAGAACGTGATTGTCATGTCCCCTTTTTAGTTGACATCTTCGAAGTTGATGATTAGCCTATTATGCAACCCTCGTAGGTTGATGGGATGGATAGAGGGTCTTGATGGAGCTTGGCTTGGCTTCAACTAGCAGAATTTTTCCAGTTGGCTTTCATTCGGGCTCTTTCAGACATGTATTGAGGGAGATATTAATATTTGATTGATTTAATTAAATATTAATTATTTATCATATTTTAATTATGAAACCCTAATTCTTAGTTATGAAACCCTAATTAGGGAAAGCACACCTTTTAGAGGATATAAGCATTTCTCATTAGAGGGAGGCCATATGATTATGATTATTGATTATTGATTGTTGAGAACAAATTTTGCTAAGTATTTTTTTAAGAAGAAGGAGCCTAGGGTTTCTAGTATTCTAGTTGCATTGGAGAATGTACACTCTTTAGTGTGTGTAATTCAGAGGTTGTGAGATATCAGCTGATCTATTACCAATTTGAGAGATAACTTCACACAAAAGTTATTATAGAGGTTCATAGATTAGGTGTCCAGCATATAGGCCACACTATATTCTATTTTCTGTCATATAGAATCCGTATAGATCTGTACCATTCTACACCAGTCTGTACCAACCAAATCACAGATTGAAGAAGTCCATCGTCAGCAGTCGCAAGCCACAGGGAGTGCAGAGACCGACATCAACATCCAAGAGACTGACATCGACTGACTTTATACCGACATTGGTAGAGTAGACCGATCGATAGAGACAACGTCGATAGGATATCGACCGATGATGGTAGAATAACCGATGTTGGTGATTGTGTTTTTGACACATTGACCTGAGCCGTGCTAGATCTAGGGTTATTCTCAAGTTTGCTAGAAAAAATAGGTTTTTTTGGAGACAATATTTATATTATTTTGTTGGATGATAGAGATTCATTATTTTAATCATTTGAAATGTATAATAAGATATTAAATTAGCCAATTATAATTCATACTGCTATTTTTTATTTATTTGAAATTATTTTACAAAAATTGCAATTTTTCTTATTCCATGCAAAAACACCAAAAAAATTAGAATACACAAAAAAATATATATATATTCAATTCTAAAATTAAAAGAAAATAGGGGTTACTATAGTGGTATCAAAGCTAAATTCTACCATCCTGAGGGTTTAGCAATCTCATGCAGCCACAAGAGTTGGGATGACATAGGTATAACACACGTAATAGAGCCTTGCTTGAAGGTACCTAGGTGTTAGAATAGTAGCCAATCACCATGAGTGATAGGTGTGAGGGTAGCCCACCCAAGGGCCATAAACATAATGATGATCAAGACACCAGAGAATTCTTTCGTGTGATGATTACAGGCCAGAAACAAATGATGTAAGCACTACAAGCACTTACTACTATGGTAGAGAGGATAAACCCAGTTGTTAGATATAATGGGGAGCCAAGAGATAATAGGAGTGCTATAGTTAATCAAAGACCATAGCTGGACCATTCCAGGACTATTGATAGGCCTACACATCCTACATTTGTTTAGGATGAACCAAAAGAAGCACCACCAGAGGAGGCAATAGGGGATTCCCTATTTGCAGATACCCTCATGGCTGTAAATGATGAGTGGGACTTATTAGCTCCTCAGGTTTGGGAGAGGATGTCATTTGATCATTTTGTTAATTAGAGGAGAGAGCACTACATATCAGTTAGATAGGATAGGTGGCCTAGAGGTCAACTCAGTGAGTTGAAGAAGGCTACAGGCAAGCTTTCTTTGACTACTTTTGACGATAGTGGCAAGATGACAGCTCAAGCTTAGGTTCATAAGCTTGATACATTCTTGGCATTGAGGCTAATGACAGAGATAGAGGTCATCAAATACGCCACTTTGCACTTGGAGGGAGTAGCACATGATTGGTGGTACCATGGTATGGTAACACTTCAGCATAACCAGGTGACAGAGTACCAGGACTTTGTGGATAGGTTGGTTGAGCGGTTTGACAAGAAAGATCCTGAGGTTTACTTTTGAGATCTAGCATAGTTGAAACAAACAAGCAACTTGGAGTCCTTCATTGGTGATTTTTAGAGATTGGCAGTCATGGTGCCAAACATTTCGAAGCGTAGATTGGTAGTTCTCTTCATAGAGGTTCTATTCAAACCATTGAGAGGTTGGATCAAAGCCTTTGATCCTCCATTGTAGGTAGCTATGAATAAGGTGCGTAGTATGGAGATGGCAGCCCCATCTAGTAAATTTAACTCTAGAGGTACTTCTTCATCCAGGGATAGTAAGGGCTTCAACAGAGATAGAGAGGGATTAGATTTCAACAAAGATAAATCAGGTGTTAAGAATGATTCAAAGACCAATCCAGCAGCACCACCTTTGGATCAAGAGGCTCTTAATGATATACATAAGAAGAATCTTTGCTTCTACTGCAAATGTCCCTATGATGCCAATCATGATTGTCCTTTAAGGCCTAAGGCCAAGGGAAATCGTGTGATGTGGGATTTTTATGAGGATTCAGAATCAAAAGATTCCAAATAGTAGGAGAGTTCTAAGGAGTTAGGGGTAAAGGCTTCAAAGCCTAAGGCAGAGGTAGATTCAGAGCTTCAGATACAGGAGGCATGCCTATCCAACATTCAGCCAGATGGTTCATTCAAACTCCATGGAGTTTTGGCAGGACTCGAGGGTCATCACCCTTATTGACACAAGGGGCCACACATAATTTTATTGATGCTAGATTTGTGGAGAAGTGTGGACTCACTATCAAGGATTTTGAGGGCATTAGAGTTAAGGTAGCTGATGGTTACACTCTTAGGTGTGAGCAGATGATTAGAGACCTCCCATTGTGCTTGAACAACTATGAGTTCAAGGTTGATTATTATGTGGTAAACATGGGGGATATAGATTTGGTCTTGGGCATGAAGTGGCTTCATTCCCTTGAGGAAGTCACTCTTTGTCTTAAGGACATGGAGGTTCATTTTGATTTTGATGGGAAGACACATATTCTTAAGGCCATACAAGGTAGCAACATCAAAAATATGTTTTTTCATCAGATGGAGAGGCTCATACGACATGACATGGTAGAGTGGGCTGCCAAGTGCACATTGGCACCAACACAGGAGAGACATGTGGACGAGCTTTGTCTTGAGGTGAGTTCAGTTTAGGAGTTAGCACATGTGGCAGGGACTCAACTTTCTTTTACAATCAGGTCACATGTTGATGATGATATGAGTATGTCTAGCATTCACACTCCAATTTCAGAGATTGTAGTGGGTACAGGAGACAGGTGCATGAAGCCAGTTGGTGTGATTCACATTATTCAAGTGAGGAGTTTACTTGAGTTGCTAGTTGATTTCCATTCATGGATTGGATGTTGGGATCCTTATCTTGGTACTTGGGATGATTTGATGCCATGGGATGGGAGTTGTGATTTTGGAGTTTGGGTGAGTTATATTTTCCAGTTTGATTATGGATTCCTCTTGGTTATATTTTAGAGGATATTACAGGAGCTTGTAGTGATTGACAGCAATATAGATCATGACTACATTTGGGATCCAGGTGGACTGATTGGTTTATTATTTAGTGATTGCTTGAGGACAAGAAATTTTAGGAGGGGTGGATTGTCATGTCCCCTTTTCAGTTGACATCTTCAGAGTTGATGATTATCCTATTATGCGACCCTCATAGGCTGATGGGATGGATAGAGGGTCTTGATGGAGCTTGGCTTGGCTTCAACTAGCAAAATTTTTCCAGTTGGCTTTCGTTCGGGCTCTTTTAGACATGTATTGAGGGAGATATTAATATTTGATTAATTTAATTAAATATTAATTATTTATCATATTTTAATTATGAAACCTTAATTCTTAGTTATGAAACCCTAATTAGGTAAAACACACCTTTTAGAGGATATAAGGGTTTCTCATTGGAGGGAGGCCATATGATTATGATTATTGATTATTGATTGTTGAGAACAAATTTTGCTAAGTATTTTTCTGAGAAGAAGGAGCCTAGGGTTTCTAGTATTCTAGTTACATTGGAGAATGTACACTCTTCAGTGTGTGAAATTTAGAGGTTGTGAGATATCAGCTGATCTATTGCCAATTTGAGAGATAACTTCACATAGAAGTTATTACAAAGGTTCATAGATCAGGTGTCCCAGGCCACACTATATTCTATTTGGCCATACAGAATCTATAGATCCATACCATTTGCACTAGGCCATACCAGTTGAATCACAGATTGAAGAAGTCTGTCGTCAATAGTCGCAGGTAGGGAGTGCAGAGACCGACATCAACATCCCAAAGACTGACATCATGACTTTATACCAACATCAGTAGAGTAGGACCATAGAGACCAGATAGGATATCACTAATGATGGAAGAATAAATGATGTTGGTGACTGTGTTTTTGACACAGCAACCCGAGCCGTGCCAGATCTAGGGTTATTCTCAGTCTAGAAAAATTAGGTTTTTTTTGGAAACAATATTTATATTATTTTGTTGCATGACAAAGATTCATTATTGTAATCATTTGAAACGATTAGCCAGGTCATACTACTATTTGTTTATTTATTTGAAATTATTTTGCAAAAAGCAATTTTTCTTATTCCATGCAAAAACACCTAAAAAATCAAAATACACGAAATATTACAGTGATCACTTTCACAAGGTTCATATCATCAAATAATGTTTTTTTATTTCATTAAACATAAGTCAAGCCCAAGACAATCTATAGCCGAGTTGAGCTAAGACTGAGTAAGTAATGACAAGGTTAGTGTTGAAGGTACTAGTATCACATCGGCAGAGTAGACTAACCGACAGAGACTGATACAATAGCTAGGTGTGATACATGGTATAGGATTGACTACCTAGAGAGGGAAGGAGGGTATAAAACTTGGGAAGGTGGTATAATATATTAAATTTAAGGATATAATCCTATAAAAAAAATGTTAAAAAAATTCCAAGACCTTTTATTGTGACCAATGATGGAATAATAAATGATGTTGGTGACTGTGTTTTTGACACAGCAACTCGAGCTGTGCCAGATCTAGGGTTATTCTCAGATTGCCTAGACATTTTTTCTTGAGGTAGGTTTCTTCCTTCATGCACAAGAATGGTTTTTTTTGGAGACAATATTTATATTATTTTGTTGCATGACATAGATTCATTATTGTAATCATTTGAATGACATATAATTTAAGATATTATATTATCTAGTTATAATTCATACTAATCCCAAGGATTACAACATGTTTATAGCTCAGATATTTGAAGATTTTTGTTGGAAAGGAAACTCCAAAAATCGCATTATTTTCATTATTCCATGCAAAAACACCAAATAAAATCAAAATACACATAAAAAACAAAAAGAAATATTTAGTATGTGAGGGAATCAAGAATTTAGGAAAAGCATGCAAAAAGGGTTTTCTTCACCAAAGGATATATGAATCAAAGGATGAAATAAAGTTTGGTGGAAATTTATAGACACTTTATGGTTATTTTAACCTATTAATAAACTTATAAGTGTTTTAATAAAGTCCTCACTTTTAGCAGTCAAGGTAGGCATCACAAGTGTGAAAACCTCCTTTAGATGTAATTGTTAGCATCAAATAATGTTTTTTTTATTTCATTAAACATAAGTCAAGCCCAAGACAATACATGTGATGCATTTTTGCCTAGTTATATTAAGGGAATTCAAATGGAGGCAAACTATGGAGGTAGTTTCTTAGCCAATCCTAGAGATTTTGTGTCACTTTTCACCATTATTATGACTTGTTTTGGATAATTAGAAATCTTAACATGGAATTGATCACCTCACACCTCTTTCACATGTAAATTTAATTTATTTTATAAATGTTACACATGTCTAGGTGACCCTTGTACTTCCTTTGATTGTTCCTCCTCTCAAAAGCTATAAATATGAATTCTCTTGGCTCTTTTGAGAAACCTCCATTGGTTTATGGGGAAAATATAGACAAATTTGTATTTGAAATAATATTTAAGACATATAAAAGTTATTTTACCACTCACATGATATTACATTGAGTTGATTTGAAATCTTGTTGATTTGCATAGTGAAAGGTCTTGTTTTTAGCATGTCAATCTTGGTTGTCTACCAATTTATAGAAAGAAAATTATTATATGTCTTTGTTAGTATTAATTTATAAGTGTATAGGTAATTTTTATAAGTGGTTCATAATTTTATCCCTTTGTGGAATCACTATTTACCCTCCTAAACATCAAATACCTTCTTGAATCTACCTTATGAAACATTGATGTGAAAATACCTCTTATGTTGTGAGTTTTGTGTGAGATATCCTTGTTCTCTTTAAGTGGTATAGTTTCAGTTAAGTGGGAGGATATATAAATGTTGGTTTATCACCTTTTTTGTTTTTCTTAGTTGTTTTCCTAATCCCTTTTCATCTCCAAGCTGATAGGTATAAAAGAGCTTCAAAGAGTACATCAAGGGAACTAGCCCTTTATAGAGATTCATCTCTCAATATTGTTACCCATAGAAAGAGGGATGTCTCCATGGTGCCACTTGGATGAGGAAATTTAGGCATATCCTTAGGGGTGTAAACCCAAGTGTCAACAATAAACATGTGCTTACCTATTCCTTCACCATGCTTTGCTGCTTGAAAATTTGGCTCTAAATTCTTGTTATTATCCACTTGACCAAAACTATTTTTTGAAATTATTTGACTCTAATAACTTTATTATTCATGTAATATTCTCATTTATACCTCAAAATATATCCACTTTCTAATTCTATGCATCCTCCTCTATGTCTACATCAATCTCCTCAGTTTATATTATGCCTTCCTTCATTTTATTTTGTCTATGTTATATACACACATTTTATTTTGATCATATATCACATAATTAACATCACTTTCATTCACCCAATCAATCTACACAACCTCAAAATTCCAATTCATCAAGATTCACTACTTCACTCTTGGAGACTAGCTCTCTTATAGCCCTTTTTATGTAAACTTCTTTAGTTAGATATTTTCACTAGATTTATTAAAAATATGATACCTTATTTAAATACCCTATATCTTCTTCCTACTTATCACAAAGTTTCATAACCTCACTCAATGTATAACTACCCTTTCCTTTGTACTCACCTTGCCAATTAGGCCTCATAGTCCTTTCACTTGATCAATCACTAAATACATACATATCCATACCATTCTAGTAAAAATACTTATGAATTATTTATTATATCTTAAAACTCATATTATTACAAATTTTATTTAGTTTACAATGGTTAGAACAAAATATATTTATTTTTACATCTTAAACCCTAGCTAGTAGATTATGTAGGCTTATGCATGGACGAGAGGGTAAAAATGAGCTAAAATGACTTTGAATTGGTTTCTAAGAATTTTATTACTTATTAATGATCTATCTAAGGTTTCATTGACCTTCTAAATAATTTTTTTCCCTTGGTCTCATCTCCAAATAGTCATAACCTTTACTAGTCTAATTAGATCTTTAGGCCTATTTACCTTGACATAGGATGGTAAACCATCCATACAATGTAGTACATGTATATAATCCCCATAATTATCTATTACACATTTTATTATATAATATTACCAATTTTCATAATATTTCACTAGTGGAAACTCTTGATATTCTACTTTCCTTATTCAAACCCTAATCTAGGTTAACACAGACAACTAGCCCAAGAGGTCTCAAATGGGGATAAAATGGTTTATACAAAATTTAAATCCCTAATGAGACTTGGTAAATTCCTGCCTCACTTTTATTAAACTTATATACTAAAAACTTCTTGAACCACCTTTAATTTACTCCAATGAATGTTATCTTATAATTCTAGGATTTATGATAGATTGTGCACATTGACATAGAATTTAATTCATATTTTACACTCTAAAATGTATATAAACATCAAATAAAGAGTATTTTTAATGATTAAACATTTAATTATACTCTTTTCACAACTTAAACCCTCATTCACATGCATGAATCTATAAATGAGATGAACACTATTCATGATTGTCTTTATATGAATATGGTTTTCAAATACTATAGCTCTAGATCTTGACTCCATCAAAGAGTAACTCAATGTCCGATATCAAAAATAAAAATAATGAAATAATGGTATAATCTATGGACTCCTTATTTTTCATATGACTTACCAAAGTGTTTTTCTTTTCTTACATTCATGAATGAAAAGACACAAATTCTCAACTTTGTCTTCACCTAACTCTATAATTAGTTAACAGAGTGCTTCTCCCAAATTAATTCAAGGATATTAAAACATCAATAAAATTATTTAAAAATAAAAATTTAATGAAATATAGGTACACACGCAAAAAAATTTCATCATTTATTAATTTCTAGATAATATTTATAACTCCATTTCTATCATCTTCTTGTCCTTCATAGACAGTACAATTTTTCTTGTTTTTTATTCATTCCTATTTTCTCTCTCCATGTCTCCATAAACCTAATAACTTGACATGACTCCCCCACCTATATCACCCATCTAAATATATTTACATAGTTAATTTATTTTATACATACATAAAAACCTCTCTTACTTTTAAGACCACTACCATGATGTGGCAATTACATTCAAGACTCTTAATCTATACCTTTCTCCTCATTTATGTGAATGTATAACACCTTAATGCAATTTCCTAGGTCATTATATGACCTTTTAAATTCATTTTTCAATGTTAAAATATATAACACGTAATATATTTAAAAACTAGAAATTCATAATTGAAATATTCACAATGTCCATTTTGGTGAGAAAATGCCAAAGGGATGCCAAAACACACCTAAATACTCTTTTAATGACTTAATAACCTTATATGGGACCATAAAATACCCCTCACACTCACTAATCACCTAGTTACATAATCATGACCATATTTTCATTGATTTCTTTGACGCTCGTGCATCATTTAGACATAGGTCAAGAGTGATTTATTCATGATGTTTGACATTTTTTATGCTAGTTAAGCCATAATGGAATTTATAGGAATAACTAAATATAAAAATAATTGTATATTATTCCCACATCCATTTTCATAATTATTCATACATAGGTTCAGATGGTAAATGGAGGAGATCTTAAATTAATTCTATCCTACCATTTACCAAGTCATCAGTGAGAAACCCATTATCATGCCCATTTTTTCCTAAAGACAATAGACATGACACATAAACTAAACCAAAAAACCACCAAATAATAAACACCAAAATATATTTTAATAAAAAAATGTAATCATATAACTATCATAATGCATTAACCAAACATAACCCTAAATTAAGAAGGTCATATTCGTAGTTTATTTAGCCAACACTCAAAATTTTATTCATGAGATCACATCAAACGATAACTATTCTTATGATGTTTAGATGTCCATAAAATTAAACCTTATCCATTATGAATACAATTTGTTCCACATGGTTGCTTATACATGCTCTAAGGCCATGTTATATTCTCTTCATGCTCCCATGGACCTTTCTTTCTATATAACATCCTACCACTTACCTGTTGGTTTAACAAGCTTCCATATTGCACCTATAGATCTGAGACTATCAAAATGATTCCATGTGGAAACATCTTAATATATTTCTATCTTTTAATATTTTCCCTCATCATGATCTTCAATAGGAATGCAAAAAGTTGGGATGATGCCATGTGGAAACATCCTGCTATCCATTTATCCTATAGGAAATCTACTTGTATGGTCAAATCTAGGATCATGGGACACTAAAATGATGCCTAGTGGAAACATCTCACTTTATTTCTAGCCCACAAGTAGGATTCCTATATGGTCAACTACAATATCATGGGTCACCATGATGATGCCTAATGGTAATAACCCACTTGCCCACTAGATTGGAGGTAGGCTTCTTTTACAATCATCTCTAAGATTGTAGGTCTATATCATGATGCTATGTAGAAACATCCCACTCATTCACTATACCAAAGGATTAACACTCTATATGGTCCTTTCCAAGATCATAGGTCACCAACATGATACCATGTGGTAACATCCTACTCACCTACTATCATGGCATTGACCATACATCAGACCACATTGACGCCACTTTACGTTAGTTGGATTGTGACATGTGGATTCTTCCAAACCACCAATTAAAAGTCATGAAATCAAATAAGGCAAAAATGAAACAAAAAGGCCAAAGAGATAAATCATCTAAGGTAAAAAGGATGTACGATGACAAGTTTAAAAGTGATGAAGGCAAAGTTCAAGCAGATTATTGAGTCACCAAAAAGGGCCTAACTAACGCATAATGATATGAAAAAAACTTTACAAATGGATAAGTCTAAAATAAATGAAAAAACATGTTTAGTCAAAGTCATAAATTGACTAAGGCACAGTCAAAATAAAACTCAGAGTCAACTCAATGAATGAGAACTTAGTTAAGGAAAATAAAAATGCCTCTATTATCTACTATCAATTATATGGTCTAGGTAGAGTCTTTTCTCCTCAAAATAGATTCTACTAAATTAAGACTACATCACATAAATTATATAATAATAAGGTGATTATTAAAAATACTCCTTCGACACTAAACCAATATTCTCATTAGTTTATCCAAATATGCATAAAATTTGAGAGAAATACATTTTAATAGAAATATCAAAAGTAAATAGGGTACTAATCATAATAAGGACTATTTTAAAGGCTTATTATAATTATTGGCTGATTAGTCCCAAGCCATAATTCATTCCATTAAATTTGAGAGAACAACAAGATATTTACTTAACAAGTAAAAAATCAACATTAAACGGTTGGTCAATAGGAACTTTTTAAATCATTAAACCTTATGAAGGAAAACCTTAGTCAACCCTAAAGGCTTCTTGAATTTATATAATTATTAGAGTAGAGATAAGATTCTATTAAAATTATCATTTAATTATTATATGGTCTTATTATAGGGAAGGTTTATAAAATGTAGTTTATTCAACTACGAATACCAAAGGGACTTTTCACAAGGCATCCATTTTACCCAAAATAACATCACCATTAAGATTTAAATAGTCTAGTTATATTATTTTTCCTACTAAAAAACTCACAACTATTTATTTGAGATTCACTCATATTTTCACAAGCTCAATCCATTGAGTCACAACACCTAATTTTAAAGGGAGACATAATGATTATAAATAAGCCACTCAAGACAAAGAGTTAAGAAAGGATATAGATTTTTTAAATTATTTAAAAGAGCCAAAAAAGGCTAAAGAATATTTTAAACAAATAGGATCCTTCTTAAGGTATTGAAAACCAAGTATTCATAATAAATTCATCTTAGTTTAACATTGAATTTTTAGTGAATAGAAACCATATATTTTCATCAATAATTGAAATATTATCCAACATCTTTATTTTGTAATTTTATTAACAGTAGGCTAGCAGATAAAGCAATAATAATACATCATATTTTATCCAATTATTTATATAGTAAGAGTCACATCTCTCAACTTTAATTAAACAATGGGGGATCAATCAGTCTTCACTGGTACTCCTCATATGTTCCCAATCATCTATTGGCCATAATAATGAAGGCTCACTACCCAAAATCTTATCATCATTAAGTTGATAATATAGAGACCCCCAAACTTGAGATTCCCAAATCCAAAAATATTTATATCACTTATTGATGTAAAGGGTATCTTAACATAAGGTAATGACCATGCAACACCTATAATATTATTCTCAGTTATTATCCTAATAGATACCCATTACCAAGACAAACCAAAAAATAATTCAAATGATCATTTAAGTGAATTTAAGAAATTAAACTATAAAACTAGTATAAAATATTTCATGACATAAACAAAGGATACCATGTGATTGGATAGCAATAGGATACCTCACTCAATTGATCACATCCAATGGTCATGGGAGGGTCAGGCAACCTAACACAATGAACATTATGTTCATAAATAACCAATACATTATTTCATAATAACATTAATATAATAAAATAAATAAGCTGAAACTTCTAAGATAATCAAGTCAAACATAACCTATCCAAGACCCTCAAATATGCAAGCACTATATGGAAGACAAAACATGACCATAGAAAACAATAATACAAGTAGATAAACTAAGTGGTATTATTATACTAAAATAAAAATAACAAATAGATAATAAAATAATTTCATTCTAAACAAACAATATAAAACACAATTTATTAGGAAGCCCACCCATCATCTTCTAGTCCACCTAGGTGATATCATCCAGTTATCTAGACTCATATCTCCTACCCTATTGTTCTTATCTATTTATTATTTTTCTCTTTTTCTAAGTTTAACTCAATTACCCTTTGTAAAAATTCATAAACTAAGGGATTTCTACTCCTATTTATCAATGTCTCAGGATCAACCAACCACTATCCACTTTCTAACCCATGCCTCATTAAGGGATGTTCATTTCCATGTTCAGTTAATGTGCATGGAAGATTTTCAAGATTATGTGGTTTCTTCCCATATTTAACTCTTCTCCCACTTGATATTACAGTAATTTAATCAATGGAAGATTTATTAATTGACCATTAGATAGAATAGACACTAGCTATTATATCAAATGATTAGAAAATAATAAGTTTCACCAACCAAGCTTAAAGGTTACCTACCTAAAACATACTCTAAGTTAGTAAAGGTGATGAATAGTAACCTAGGTAATTGACCACTTAGAATGTGTCTAAGAAAGGTTAATATAAAACTATTTAGTGATAAAACCATGTTTGGCATAATCTCTTTCATTCATAGGCCCTTTTCTTATTCTTTCACACTTATTTCACCCATGAAATCCATTATCCTAATAGTTGAGGCTTGCAATCATAAGCATGCTATATCATTTACTTAAACTAGCATAATTATATTTCTTATTAATTCATAAGGTAATGAAGTGAGTTAAATATTTCACTTAGTAAAATCATAAATTAAATGACAACATAAGACAATAATTCAATCATTGTTTAGCCAGATCTTACTATTTGTATGATCCACTCACCTTGCAATAAATACCATCAAGGTAAAATCACCATTGATTTATCTTAGTCACCTTTTTGATACCTAAAACATGTCTCAATAGGTGTTAATAACATTATTATCTAGAGTCAAATAACATTATAAATGGTCCCATATTCATTATGTATCTAAAGGTGAGCTCATTATAGTCCCCTTGCAAAGGATCTTAGTCTTTATAATGTAATATTATGTCAATAAGAAATTAAATTCATTTATTGTTTATGTGGTGCATTAGATTATCCCCCCATTAAAGAGGCATCATCCTCAATTCAAGACTACTTTGTTCATCCAGTAAGGTTCTTAGATTTGTCTAATTATTATAACATCATCCTAAATTATCGATGTGAAAATCAATATGTATGTGTCCCTTAGGACATTAGTCCATCAACCAATATAGTGGATATGTTAAAGGCCCTAAGGACATCAGTCTACTAGCCATTCTAATGCATAGATTGAATAGATAATTAATACACCAAGTTCCCTTAGTACATTGATCCACCAACCATTCCAATGTATAGAGTGAAAGAGATAGTTGATATGTTGGGGGCCCTCAAGACATCAATACACTAGTCATTCAAATGCATACAGTGAAAGAGATAGTCGATACAATGGGGGTCCTTAGGACATCAATCCACCAACCATTAAAAATGTGAAAGAGATAATAGATACATTGGCGGTCCTTAGGATATTGATCCACCAACCATTTTAATACATAGAGTGAAAGAGATAGTTGATGTATAGATGGCCCCTAGGCATGTCAAGATGTATAGTGAAGAGATGCCTTAGTTTTATTAAGACCCTTTGGTGTCTAGGACCACCATGTATGGTGGGTGAGAAAGGATGGGATCTTATACCTATGTGATAGGTCCCTACTACCACCCACTTATCTATCATTTTCAAGTTGCTTATTCTCCCCTATACTCACTTGAAGTGACATTATGCACATACTAACACATGAAACTAACACAAACAAGCATCACATTCACTTAAAGTAACATTAACTGATCATATAGGTGAAAAATAAAAAAAAAGGAGACTAATTAGTCTCAATAACAAAATCAAATCCAACAAAATAAATTCATCAATGAATTCCATGATTATAATTTAGCTTGAAACATTTGAAATCAAGAATAAAATAATGTTGCTTTCCAAGAAATATAAATAAAAGCTTAGACAACTTGGAATAAGTTTAACAAACACATTTAATAAAAATTAGATCATAATAATATCACTATGTGGCTCTATGAACCACTTATGGTGATAAGGAATAAGGTAAGAGGGATTTAGTGATCCACTACTCATCTAGAGAATCAAACTATGTCACATCATAGGGGATATGTTCCACCAACCATTACTAAAAACAATTCTTATGGATATAATTACCAACTTATCATTATAGATTTATTATTGTTTGATTATGAGTAATAACATGTAGGAGGTGTTACACCACCACCACTACAAAATTTATGTTTTCAATTTCAATAATAACACGTAGGAAGGTGCCACACCACTGCCACTACATAAAATGATATTGTCAATATTAAGACTTACCTACTTTAACATGATAATTTAGATATAATGTGATTTGTAATTGGTTCCCAACTATATGTGTAGATGTAATTTTTGTGGAAAGAGATATGTAGGGATATTATTTAAAGATAATGGCAACTCCACAATCACCACTTCTAATTTGTATTGATACACGATGCTTTACAAGTTCCCAAGGAAGTTAGTAGTTCTAGTTATCAAAATTAACAAGTTCTCATTATGATAAAATTTAGTAATACCAAATGTATTCATTCCATTTTAATACCACATATATTCATAGTAATTCAACATGATTATCAACTCTTCTATGCTCTTAATCATTATTATAAATGTAGACTTATCAATTTATTGATTTGTCATCATACTATCAAACATGTGAAAGGTTAACCTAATCCATTCCATATGCTTAACATCTAGGAAGATATGCTTGTAACCATTTTACATGCATCCATAAACAACATCATAAGTTATACTATGATATTATATAGATAAAAAAGGCAATTTGCAGCCCAAAGCTACTCAATAAATCATGCTCTTTTTATGAAAGAATATTTATGTAGATACATACCTGCTCTAATTAGTTCCAATGAGATTCATCTTACTTTTTAATCAAAATTCAAGATTAACACTCAACTATTTAGTATACAAAATATTATATGTATTCATAGAGAAAGCCATAACTTCAATACTAGAGTTTTACCATATCATGGTTCACCAAACTATCCTAATGTCTAAATAACAAGAGATAATTTCTACAATATTTATACAAGTTAAGTTCAATAAATTTAGCAAGATTAATACACAACCTTAAATTTATAAAAATTCAAATAGCATTAAAAAGGTGATAAAATCAAATAGATCATCTCTAGAGCTCCCAAATTTTTAACCTGGGATTTGATACCAAAATGTCATGACCATATTTTTTCTTAAAGACAATAGACATGAAAACAAATTAAACCAAAAAACCACCAATGGATAGACACTAGAATTCATTCTAATCCCAAAATGTATTCATATAAATACCATAATGCATTAACCACAAAAATTTGAATAGACTATATATATTTTTATTCCTAATAACAAATTCATATCTATTTGTTTTAGTTGCACTCATATTTGAAAAATCTCAATCCATTGAATCACAACTTCTTTTAATTTAAAAGGGAGAGACAATGCTTATAAACAATCGACTCAAGACAAAGATTTAAGAAAGGAAATCAATCTGTTAGTTTATTTAAAATGGCCCAAAAAATACAAGGAATAGTTTACATAAATAGATACTTACCAAGGTATTATAAACAAAGTATTCATAATAAATTCAACTCAGTTTAACACTAAAGTTTTAGTGAATAGAAAATAAATATTTTAATCCATAGTTATAATATTATCCAAACTCTTTATTTTGTGATTTTATTAAGAGTAGGGTTGATGCTAAAGAATTAATAATACATAATATTTTAGCCAATTATTTAAATATAAAGAGGCACATCTCTAGGCCTAACTAATTAATAGGGGACTAGTTGATCTTCAATGGTGCTCTTCATCTACTCCCAAGCATCCATTGGTCAAAATAGTGAAGGTTCATTACCCAAATTTTTGTCATAATTAAGTTATTTCTATAGAAACCCTTAAACTTGAGACTTCAAATTTCAAGAATGTTTATATCATTTGGTTAAGGCAAAGGTGGATATTTAAGTAATGATATCTTAATATAAGAAAATGACAATGCAACACCTATAATATTATTCCTAGTTTTTATACCATTACATATATAATTTTTCAAGTGAACATAAGAAATTAAAACATAAAACTAGTAGGGAATATTTCACAACATAAATAAGGATTTTAATTTGATTGGATAATAAGAGGATAACTTAGTTGATCTCATCCAATGATCATAGGAGGGTTACGAAACCTACCACCATGAACATGTTGTTCATACATAACCACTACATTATGTCACAACAACATCCAAGATAATCAATAAGAACAAAACCTCTCCAATACCCTCAAACTATAAATCACTACATAGCATCCAAAGCATAATGATGGGAAAACCATGAAATAGGAAAAATAAACTAAGTGGTCTTATTATCCTAAAATAAAAATAAAAAATAGATAATACAATAATTTCATTCCAAATGAATAGTAGAAAATAAAATTTATTAGGAAGGCAACCTATCTACCTCTAATCCACCTAGATGATATCCTCTAGTTGTATATGCTTGGCTCTCCTACCCTATTATTCCTATTTGTTGCTTCTCTTATACTAGGTCTAATTTCATTCCCCTTTGGAAAAAGTCTAAAACTAAGGGAGTTGAACTCCTATTTATTGACATCTCAAGATCATACAACTACCATCCACTTTGTAACCCATGCCTTATTAAGGTAAATTATTTTCCATGTTCATGTAAGGAACATGGTAACTTTGCATGCTTATGTGGTTATTTCTTAGACCTACTTACCTCTTTTCCCACTTGATATTAGACTAAGGAATTTAATGGAGGATCTATTAGTTAGCCACTAGATAGAATAGATGTTGGATACTAGATCAAATTTTTAGTAGATAAGAAGTTTCACCAACTAATCTTAGAGGCTAGCTATTTAAAACATATTATAAGTCAATAAAGGAGGTAGATAGTAACCTAGTCAACTAAAAACTTAGCATGAGTCTAAAAAATGTTAAGGTAAAATTATTTAGTTATAAAACCATGCTTGGCATAGTCTCCTTCCTTCATATGCCCTTTTCTTGTTCCCACATACTTATTACACCCATGAAATCTGATATCCTAATAGTCAAGGCTTACAATCATAAGAATGCTAGATCATTTACTTAAACCAACATAATTATATTTCCTATTAAGTCATAAGGTTATGCAGTGGGGTCAATATAACACCTAGTAAAAGAATAATTTTAATTGTAACATAAGTAAATAATCCATGCATTGCTTAGCCAACTCTTACCTTTTTCATGATCCACTCACCTTACAATCAACACCATCAAGGGAGTATCACCATTAATTTAACATAGTCACCTTGTCTATACTTGAAGTGTGTCTCAATAGTTTTGAATAGAATTATTATCCAAATTTAAATAAGAGTATCAATGATCCCATATTTATTGTATCCAAAGGTGATTTCCCTTTAGTCCCCTTGAAAGGGATATTGTCTTTATCATGCAATTTTATGTCAATAATCAATTAAAGTCACTTAATGTTCATGTGGTGAATTACACCCACACCTTATATTTTAGTTTAAATTACCAATAAAATTTTGAACATTATATTCTATTGGTTGTACCCTAAGTACTTAGCAATCAAAATTGAATGACTACTAAAATCTCCCTTATAGTTACCATGGTATCTTCCTAACAATCTTGCCAATTAAGAGGTAGCATATCAATTAGTCCATGGTTTTGGATAGATTTATAAGGTGAATAATAAATCACCTTACACACATCTTTCTGATAGGATTGGAAAATGAAATTATACTAAATGGGATCACTTATGGAAAGTTTCATTATATAAGAAGTCCTATAATCTATTCAATCATGATGTTATGATATGGGAGCTATAAGGGAGAGTATAAAAATATTTATACTTATAGAAGGTCAAATTACCAATTAGTTCTCAATGTCACCCACATATATATGATTGGGAATTAACAAATATAGAAGATGATAACATAGTTTTATAAAACATAATAATGTCAGACATCACAACACCTCCAAATATAAATAGGAGGTAACAATAACTTCAAATGGAAAAAATATGATGTAGGTGCATGATAATATGGAATTTCATATGTACACACACACACACACACACACACACACACACACACACATCTTAGGTAGGCTTTGAATGTCATGTCTTATCAATAATAATCTTGTTCATGAGGTAGGCTTTGAATGTCATGTCTTATCAATAATAATCTTGTTCATGATTTAGTTTTTACTAAATTATTCATGTTAATATGTTTAAATTTATTTTAGGTCCTTAGGGAGGTTTTCAAATAGGTATGTTTTCAAATCTTGTTCATATAAGCTATAAAATTATTTTCCTACCAAAATTATAATATAAATATTTGAATTAGTATTTAGGTGTCTAAGTTTTTTTTAGTTTCTACCATTATCCTTTATGTGAGGGTTGAATTATGATAAGGAAATTTTCTAGATTATATCTTATGGTTTTACTAATAACAAACATGTTAAACATAGCCAAAGGTATAGTCCAAAATAAGTCATGTTAGTTGCCTATGTTTGGAAGGAGTTTAAAGATAATTGAGTGAATAATGGAAAAAAATAGATTAAAAAATGTTTTTTTACATGGATTTAATTAATATATTAAGATAAATATTTTTTCAAGAGATCATAAATAACCTTAATAAATTAATAAGACTGAATATTTAGAGAAAAAGAAAGAGGAAAGTTCTATTCAAAATAGGGTTTGGCTAGATTGTGTCATACATTTACAAGAAGAATAAGGAATGCACGTGATTATGGGTACATGATTAAATTTTTATCTTTTAATCTCTATAATTGAGTGTTTTTTAATTTGAGAATCATATTTTATTTCTTAGGAATAATGTTAATACCATTTTGTAGGTTTGAAGATATAAAATAAGGTTCTTAACAGTAAAAAAAAGTCTATTTTTTTCATGTTATGGAATTTTTCAAGGTGAATAAATGAATTAAAGAGTAGGGTAATTTTATTATAGACATTTTACAACTGAAATATCTCAAATATAGGTCATAAATTTCAATTAATTCATTTTTGAGTGGTTCCAAGCTATGTGTAGGCCTGCTATGGTTTTAAGCACACAAATCACTATAACTTGAATTTTAATAGTTAAATTTTCATTAAATTTTTATGATATAGGAATGGAGATTTTTATTAGGTTATTAAAATGGTTCAATTTTTTTTAGGTCTGTAGAAGAAGATATTGACAAAATATAGTCAATAGTTCTCAAGGTGAGGGTTTTAAAAGGGTTTAAGAAGACTAAAAAGTACATAACTTTTAAGTGAATGATTCAAACGAGATGAAAATTTTTAGGAATGTTTAATAGGATTTTTATGACCTATAATGGTTTTTTTTAAACGTTTTTAGGAACATAGGGAGGAATTTAGTATAAAAACATAGAGTTGCATATTTTAGAAACCTAGAAAAGTCTAATTTTGACACATTAAAACCACTTTATATCCTAAGTGAATGATCCAAATGACTTGAAATTTTTTAATGATGTATATTTAATTTTTTTAATTATATATATATATATATATATATATATATATATATATATATATATATATATATATATATATATATTATTTTATAGTTTTTTGACACCTTAATTTATATTAATGGACAAAACTTAGGCTACACATCTATTTCTAAGGTTTGCAAAGTGAAGTCTAATTCTTGTATTCAATTTATTAATAGAATCAAGCTAAAGAAAGATATGAAATATGTTTATTTTGAAAATTAAAATTAAAATTAATGTATTAATGGTTTTAAATTATATTTTAACTTTCATTAGGTCAATATCCAACAAAAAAGGTAAAATAGGCCTACGGGAATATGGCCTAAAGACTAGGTATTGTGTTTTCTTAGCAAAATTTTAGATAAGAGGAAGGTTGAAGGTTATGTACAATGTTAATAAGTACCAAGGATAATTAAATAACCCATTAAATTCATAATTAGATTAAGTTGAGCCACAAACTAATTAAAAAGGCTATAAGTTTAGTGTTATACAAGAGAGTCTTAGTTGTGTCAAGACATTGTGAAAACCTTGTTTATATCAGTTTGGTAATAGAGATGGAGTAAGATAATTTTGGTTTTAATAATTTTTTATATCATATATTAGAAAACCCTCTTGGAGAGACTATCAAATAAATATAAGAGCAAATAATTTTGAGGATGATTTGAGAAAAGAGAATTTTGAAAAAGGTTTTGTAGTCCTATAACCCATTGAGGCTTAAAAAATGAGAACATGAGCAGAGTGAAGCTAAAAAAAAAAAGAATCCAAGGTGAAATTGATTTGTATGTGTCTAAATTTAAATTTAATTGGAGGTTTCAAAATACAAAGTATATACTTTGGTGAGACACAAGAAGAAGAAGAAGCAAAAAAAATGGAAGGAATAGAAAGAGAGAAGAACCAAATGAAGAAAAAGAATAACAGAAGAATATATTTTTAAATATATGAGATGAATCATACCTTATAAATTTTTATTTAAGGTATGAAATAATTGATTCAAAATCAATAAAGATAAGTATTCTTCATAAATTTCAAGAAAGTGGTCAAGTGGCCAATTAAGCATATTGTAGAAAGGAAAAAGAGGCAACAAGAAATCAAAACATCAAAAATAATGATAAGGATGATATAATCCCAAGGAGTAAATTTAGAGGAAATCAAGCCTAAATATTTTGATTCTAAAAATATTTATAAATGTGTGATTGTAGGTATGCAGATTGTTGAAGACAAGGCCCAATTTGAGGCTTCAAATTTTAAAAATAAAAAGGAAGATAAGTTAAAAATAAACCATAAAGAGTTGGTTATAGATGTAAATCATAAGAAAAAAGATAAATAATAGGATTTTACCTTGAGGGACAAAAAATAGTAATTTTATTTTGTGAAATAACCTCAAATTTATTTTGAAAATAACATGGATAAAGGAAATAATTTTGAATTGCTCATGAAAGAGGAGATAGATATTTGGTATGAGCAAATGGTATCTTATGCAAAAAATAAACTAAAGAAAAATAATAGTCATGAAGAGTTTAAAATGAAAGAAGATGGTAGTATAAAGAGTAGTCAATAGGATGGTCATAAAAAAAAAAAACCAAGAAGAAAAATGGCAAGAAATTAAAGAATGTATGCAAGTTCTGATTGATTGGCAACAACTGCATGATAATGAGGGAGGCTATAATGAGACAAATTTTGGTGGAGAAAAAGATAAAAACAAGGAATGTGTAGATAAACCTTATTTTAAAAGTGTTATAAATGAATAGAATTATTTACTAGCTCAAATATGTGTAGAGAAAGTGAAATTTGTAGACAATTTTATTTTCCTTGATTAATGAAGGAATTGTTAGGATGTGGAGCTAAAAGCTTCAACTAGTGCAAATAGGGAAGAGGTTGCTGAGTTCTAGGGAGACTGGCATTGACAGAGTGCAGTGGACAAGGCAATAGACGACAGCAGGATGGACAGGAAGGAAACTGACATCGGCAGGAGGTCGGCCGACGTCAGTCACCTCCAGGGAGACAGGGACCGACGTCGATCACCTATAGCAGTTCTAGAACTGCTTGTTCCATGGATAGTTAGTTTGTTGAACTGAGTGTTTGCATGCAAAGGCTATTTTTGGTCTTGAGTTGCGTGTCTAATTATTGTAATTAGGATAGTCTAATTATTGTATGCATGAGATCTATATAATAGACTCATAGGCTGTAGTGTAAATAGGTAGCTAGGGAGTAAGAGAGTAATAAGTTCCTTCTGAGAGAAGAGACCAATGGTGTGTTCCTCCTAGTGCCATAGTACCAAGGTGGGAACTGGATTGGAGAATCAACAGGGTTCTTCATATTCGTATGATCTTAGTCAGCAGATGAGCATGGCTTCTTTTGGAGATCTACAATGGTGAGTAAGGTCTAGTGATTTGCAGGTAGCAGTAGAAAGCAAGAGATCTACTTGGAGTATGATTATGTACTTGACGTACTGGTAGCGTATTACTGACTGGTTGGAGAGGTGAACATCAATTCTGTATTGGAGTTGATTGTTAGGACCAAGAGAGAGAGGGAAGAAGGTCTTGAGGTGTGGTGAACCTTTGAGGTGGAGGAAGAAGTGGCATCTTCCTTATTGTATATTCTTCTGAGTGATTATTAATACAATTGTGTATTGTCTCTCAATTCCTGTGTTGTTTCATATTTCTAGTCACTTATTGATTTTGGTTAAATTCTGTGTTTAGTTGCTAATACAAGAAGTAATCATATATGTGCTCTATTGGTGGAGCAAGATCTTGACACGTGGTATCAGAGCATGTTTATTGTTCTAGGTTCCTGACAGAAATTCATACGTTTTCATGAAGAAAGAAATTGAGAAAAAGGTTTAAATGCATTTACAATCACATGATGATGAATATTTAAAAAATAATGAAAAGAATGAAGAGCGAATCAACATGAATATAATTGAGAATGGGCATTTTAGAGTCTTTTATGAGAGCGGGAAACATAAACAACATGTTACAGATAAAGAAGGATAAAATATGCCTCAAATGCGTAAATAAGTAGTTGATTTCTTTAATGGATTTGTTTAATGTGTAAGTTTAACATGTCCACATCTATGATAAGATATTTTAAGAAGATATACAAAGTTTCATTTTCATCATCAAAAAAATATAGAATAATCATGACAAGGATATCATTAAACTTTTAAAATCAATTTAGTGTGTGATCATGAGGAAGTTCACTTTTGTATATATTAGTCTTAGACTAGGATTTGAAGGTCATGTCCCATTAATAAGAGGATTTTTTATGCTTCATTTTATAATACATTAGTCATGTTCATATGTTTAAAATCCATTTAGGTCCTTAGGGAGGTTTTACAATAAGTATATTTTCAAATCTTGCTCATAGAAGCTATGAAACTATTTTCCTACCAAAATAATAATTCAAATATTTGAATTAGTATCTAGGTGTCTAAGATTTTATTAACTCCTAATGAATTTTATAGTTAAGATACTTTGTGTGATAGGTCACTTAAGTTAAGGACATGTTATAAATTGTATATTGTGGTGTAGCTAATACTAAACATGCTAAACTTAGCCAAAGGTCTAGTCCAAAGTAAGTCATGTTAGTTGCCTATATTTTAAAGGAGTTTGAATATAGTTGAGTCAATAATTAAAAAAATAGATTAAAAAATGGTTTATAACATGAATATATGGAAGAGAGGAATGTGAATAATGTTAAATATATCATAAATAACTTTAATAAATCAATAAAAAAATTGAATATTTGGAGAAAAGGAAAGAGGAAAGTTATGTAAAAATATGGTTTGGCTGGACTGTGTCATACATTTGCAATAAGAATAACGAATGAATGTGATTTTAAGTGCCATGATTTAATTTGTATATTATAATATATATAATTTAGTGTATTTTTGTTTTAGAATCATTTTCATTTCTTGTAAATAGTGTTAATACCATTTTTCAGGTTTGAATATATAAAATAGGGTTATTAAAAGTAAAATAAAGTATATTTTTTAATCATGTTATGAAATATTTCAAGGTGACTAAATGAATGAAAAATTAGGGTAATTTTATTACAAACATTTTCCAATTCAAATATTAAAAGGATAGATCATAAAATTCAATAGTTTTTCATGTTTAATATTATGATTATAACATGAAATTTTTTATTTCAAGGTTTGGAGGCACCTAGTGAGGAAGTTATTGGTGAAACTTATAGATGTAGATTTTAGAAACCTAGATAATTCTGATTTTAACATACTATAACTACTTTATCTCCTAAACAAATGATCCAAATGAATTGAAACATTTTATGGAGGTAGAGTATATATTTTTTGATGTTTTATAGGTGATTTTAGAGTTTTTGGACTCCTGGAGAGAGATTTACAATCAAAACTTAGACTGAAAGTTTGTTTCTAAGGTTTGAAAAGTGAAGTCTAAATCATGTTTTCAGTTTATTAATAGAATCAAGATAAAGAAAGGTTTGAAATATGTTTATTGTGAAAAATAACAATGAAATTGTTTCCAAATTTTTACGCTTGGGCTAGAAAGGGTCATCCCTATAATTTTAAACTTGTTTGTTAGCCTTGTCAATGAATCTTAAGCCTTGTTTGAGGAAATTAAGGTAGTTTATCATATTTTAAGGTTTTTGACAATATTAAGGTTTTCATTATGGCCAATATGGGATTTATAAAATCGTATTTATTTCATGAGTTTTTAAATAAAATGGGGAATATATCATGTGAAGTCTTAAAAGGTCTTAGATAGATATATGTCTTCTGTATGAGATCATCCAATATGCACTAGCCTTCTTTATACTTGTAAATTCTTTTTAAGGGTTATAAAGCCACTTAAAAATATTGTCAAGATGAAACACATGTACTATATACTTTTAAAATATGTTAAAATTGTTATCCAATGTGCATATAGTTCAGATATGTCAATACAAGTTAGAAGGTAGTCAACATTGCAATTTTAATGCCAAAGAAGGGAGTTTCATGCACTTGTATGGACTTAATGAGATCATATTCAAGTTAAAATTGTTTAAAAGTTTTTATTAATATCAAAAAATTCATTTTCACCCTCATGAATGTCTCATATATTTTAGGAAGGCAAAATACACATTCTTTCTCCCATCACTCTCTTCACAAGCACACAAAAGCAATTTTTAATTGCTTAGTACAGACAAAGGAGAGAGATTAAATGAATTATATTTTTTAAATAGAAAGGGTTCATAATAATATTTAAATTAATGTAATTTTTCATTATATTATTGGTCCCTCCTTTATGAACAATCGTTAAGAAGGTAGGGCAGTAAAAAATAACTAGTTAACCCCATAGGATCAATTTCTCTCCTTGAAATGATAGTTTCAGATTATTTGAATGAACAAGAGAAATTATATAATATATATGAACTATTTATAAATTTAAAATTATTTTAAAATCACTAATTGGCATGTGTGACCTCAATTTCATAATAAATATCCATTGTACATAGTGTGTAAAGTTGACTATCATGGTATTTTATTTTTTCTAGGGTTTTTAACATTTGAAAGAGTGAAATGATGGCATATCACCATTTTTTCACTATTATAAATTAAATTAAATTAAATTTACATAAATGTATCCATTACTTCATTCCAACGATACCTTCTCTAAGTAGTATAGAATGTCTTGGTTTGAGACTGTGAGAAGGTTGCCTGCATAAAAATGGTTTTTAAAGGTCTTGTTTGGATGTGTTAGGGTAATATTAAGGTATTTAACTCACAAATATGGTGATAAATAATGTTTATATGTTTTAATATCTCAATATATCAAGTTTTCACCATATAAAGGCCTAAAACATGAGGGATGTAGACGTCTAGGTCTGTAGACCTATAGGTCTACATTTTGTGAGAAATTATTGAAATGTGCATTATGTTTTTAGTTTTAAGACATAAATAATGAATTTAATTAATTTTTTAAACAATTTTATAGTTTCAAGATCATGGATAAGTGTGATTTCAATATGTAATGCTCAATCCTTTCTAATGTGCATATGTAGGCTACAACATGCCTAAATGGAAAAGACACCATTTGTAGTGACTAGATGAATTGTTAAAAAGGTTTCCAAGAAACAAATAAGTTGAGATTATTATGAAGAAACTTTTAAATATTTTTCAAGGTCATAAAATTGTAAAGGACAAAAAAAATTCATTCCAAGTTTGTAGTCTAGAAACCTAATCACCACCTACAGTCATGTCTTGAATAGACATGAGGTAGAATATGTATGTTTTTAAATATGTGAGATATTTTATAGGTTATAGAGTTTAAAATTAAGAAACTAAAACTCTCAAACTTATTATGATAATCATTGAGATATTTAGTGACTTGTAGATATAGATCTCTAAACCCCAATTTCTAGTCAAGATTCAAATAATTACCTACAGGTTTTGCTTAAGAAAATTAGGTTGGTATCAAAATGAAGAAGATAATAAAATGAAAAATAATATTATTTTAGGTTATATAGGTATAAAAATTGATAAAAATAATATGAGGACAAGTAACTAAAGAGATAGGATCAAAGAGAATGATAAAAATACTCACTGTAGCCCTACAAACATACGATCAATTTTTGTTCTTACAAGCCTCTATGATTTTGTGATGAAATACTATTTGATGGATGGTTAAATTTATACATGAATAAATTAGAAGTTATTTATAACTTCATGATACATTTTATGAAGTTTTATACCTATTCAGCAAAAGGAGATAGTGTAAACATGGACACTAGGGTCACTAACATTGATTTACTAGAGAACCCTAAGTATGGCCTAATGAAGGTGAAAGAAACATATAGAGTTTTAAAGGTTAAAATTAATATTTTAATAGGTAATAATGAGTGGTATATACCTAAAATAATCACTAAAATATTCAAACAAACATCAAAGTAACATTTGTAGGCTTGAATTCTCTTATAACCTTCATACACAGAGTCTGCCAACTAGAGTTATAGTTTGAGATGATCATTATCTCATGAGGGGATGAATTTTGGTTCAATATATTATTAATAATATGTCACCCTTATTCAATAAAAATTCATGGCATTTGGACATTCATCTAGGGCCTGATATTTATGAATAATCCTTAAAACCCTAAGGCAGTCACAGGCTACCAACAAGCTCTCTAATGAATTGATGACAGTGAATATGAAAAAAATGGATTATAATTGATTTTTTTAGCTTATGAGTGACTATAGAAACATTCTTAACTCTCATAAACATATTCTCATACATATAATAGGCACATATGAAAATAAGATCTTACATAATTGGCTTAAATACATGGTTATAGGCTTGTTTGTGAAGGTACAAGGTAATGATTGGTTTCAAAACCAATTATAGAGATATTTAAAAACTTAATAAAGGTACAAAAACCTTATAAACTCATTTTTAGGTCTCCCAAAGTGATATATGGGATCTACAAGTCATTAAATGGGTTACAAAGTGAGAATTTCACCATCTTGCTAGTCAATAAGCCTTTATGCAAAACTATTGGGTACTTCAAGAGACCTATAATAAATTTACTGAGTTGTATTAAGGTTTTTAAATAATAAAATGCCCATTTAAAATTTTTTAAACTTGAAAACTACTTGGCAAAACACTCTAACTACCTCTCAATCATGTTCAAGCACCTACATTAGGGTTTTGGCCAGTTCATGGTTCATCCATTTGTAAAAGGTATTAGGAGATTACATTTGTAATGGACCATGTTAAAGGTATGTTTAAATTTAATAAAAAACTTAATATAAGTTTCACATGTGTGGGAGTCCTATGGAGCCAAAACATAGTTTTAGGCATGGAAGCCTAACTGGAAAGAGAAAATAGGCTATAAGTGTACTTCCACTCACTTTTTGGTCATGAAATTTGGGATGGATATATGAGTACATACTAGATACTCAAAAATATTCCCATATTCCCAAGATATGTACATTATTATACCCAAGTAGGCTTGCATGTTTTTTGGGCTATAAGGAATTGAGTGTTAGTGATAGCTTTAGGTATAAGATGAAGTCTTGGAGAGATTTTGAGGCTTAAAAATGAGTTTTTCAAAATATAATATGATATATATGTTAATTAAATATTTTACACTTGAAATCAAGGTGAATCATGGTATAGATAAAGGGGTTAAAGACACCTAAAGAGTTAATTGATGATTACAACTGAGATGTTAGTTGGATGAATTTGAAACTAATGCAAGGTGTTAAAGAGAAGAAAAATATATCAGTTAAACATTAATTTATGGTAAAGAGTGCCATTTTTCACCTCAAAAACTAAGAGAAGGGGTATATTTGAAGAAGAAAATAAAGGTATCAAGCAAGAAGGAAATTCCCATGCCATTTAGAAGAGTCAAGCATCTTTAGAATAGAAACATGTGTCCTTATAGATATTATGTGATAGTTTCACAACTCCTTTCTTGATTTTAACCCTCTATTTACACATGCCATGGATATTTCCTATGCCCTTATCTCCTCTTCTCTCTCATTTCTCTATAAATTCATCCTTAATAGGCTATCTATTTATCTTCCACTTGGGTATGGAGAAGCCATACACATTTTTAAATATTTGATCAATGAGAAACTTATGGTTTTTCCTCCTTTTATTGGTTTCAATGTCTGTGCATGACTAGTTTATCTTGTCAAGTGATTATCTTAGCTTCCTTGGCATGTTGTCCTTTTTTAGTATTCTTATTCAATTTGAAAGCTTCTTTGCAGGTTATAAGAAGTGTCCAAGTGAAGTTTGAAGGCTAAGTGAGTTTTATATTCACTAGTGTCATCCTATGACCTCTTTATTAGTCCCCATATCCCAAGCATCTTTCACAAACTTCATGTGAAGTGTTGATGTAGAGAGGTGGATTAGGAGTAGTGTTTGTTTTAGGTTAGTTTCATGGTTGATGTGCACATGCAGCTAGTTGGTAGTGGTCAAACTATTTTGGTGCATCAACTCCATTAGAGTATGTCTCTCTCTCTTTTCCTAAAAATTATTTTAGTGAATTATCCTAAATAATTCATCAATGAGATCTATCCCTTTAACCCAGAGATTTAATCTACTTAAGGTCACCCAAAACCTTGGATTATCTCCATGTTATCCAAAATTTGGAAGGCTTGAATAATATTCCAAGGGTTTAAATTTGGGATATAATATAGATTAATTTATTAATTATTTTAAATAATATATTTTTTCCTTTGGTTCAATCTCCAATAGATAAGGTAAAATGAGCCTAGGGGAATAAGGCCTAAAGACTAGGTATTGTGTTTTCTTATCAAAAATTTAGATAAGAGGAATGTTGAAAGTTATTTAGAGATTTAAGAATCACTAAGGATATTTAAATAAACCATCCAAGTAATAATTATATTAATTTTATTCACAAATTGATTAATAAGGCTATAATCCTAGTGTTACACAAGAGAGTCCTAATAATGTTAAAACCTTATAAAACCATGTTTATATCAGTTTGGTATTAGATATGGAGCAACACAATTATGGTTCTCATCAAAATACTAGATGTTACCCAAAAATAAGAGGAGATACATGATGTTTAACAATAATTATAATCTCTATAACATACCAACCATGTAATCAGAACTAAGAAGATCTTATAGCATTTGCCTAAATCACATGGGCTAGATTATTTTACTGAGGTAACTTTGTCTTTTCCTTCCACATATAATTTAGGTTCTAATCATGTTATAGTTCATTATTTTTATGTATCCATGGATGTTTAATCTTATAGTTCATAGTTTTTTTTTGGATTTAGATGTTATTTTGGACTCTCCAAAGAAACTTCAAATGATTGATGTGAATGTGTCAATAAAGATGGTTTTGATATTTTAATTATAATGTAAATTTCCTCTATTATGTATAAAATAATATCTACAAAAATTTATATTAACACTTTCAAATTTGTGTCTACTATACTCATAGTTGATGTAATTCAATATTTTCCCTCCACATCTAATTTATGTCCTACTCCTATGATAGTTAATATTGTTGATGTATCCACAAATGTTCAAGTTTCTATTTGTGAGAAAACTGTTAAATTAGATGTTATTGAGGAATATCTAGAGTAATTTCAAAGTATTAATTTGGGTGTCAATAAGGATGGTTTTAATATTTTAGTTGCAATGCAAATTTCATTTACTATGTCTACAATAAGAGCTATGACAGTTGAGGTTCCCACTTACACATTTGTTTCTACTAGGTCTAGTCCTATTAATGTTTATTTCAAAAATTATGTTAAAAATGATAGTAAATATAAAATATTAGATGAGGTATACACCATGATAAATCCTTGAATACAAGCATCCTCACCTCTAGTTTACCTACATTAGAGTTTGATAAATTTACCTAGGTATCAAAAGAAACTCCTATTGTATATTTTATTGCATATTCTACCATGGGTGTATCATCACCATAATTATTATCATTAACCAATGTACATTTATTATCCCTTGACCCCACATCAATTAATTTTTTTCCCATATAAAAATGGAATTACATCAAAGTAAAGAAAAAATTGGTAAATCTTAAAACCTTGGAGGCAAAGGCAAAGACATTGACCCTTTCTTCACCAGTGACCATCCCATTTACACCCCCTCCATATTTAAACCTAGTTATCCCTAGATTTAATATTAAATTATCCTTATATTTATCTAACACTCCATATACCCCTATCACCCCTCATATTTAATCTACTATAACCCTACCCCCATAAGAGGAAGATTAGATTGAACAATTACAAGTTGCATAAATTAAAAAATAAGATTGGGTGATTTTATATGATCACCTAATGATAATATAATATGATAAATCTATATTTTTCATGAAAAATGCTACCAAAATGAAGGTAATGAAAGTAAAATCATCAATTTGGCATAAATATGAAGATATTTTATTTTCTCTAACCAAGAATAGGAATACTAGAGCATACCAACTCCAAAATTACAAAGAAAAACCTTCCTCTTTCATAATTGCCTATAGATAATTATCACATATAATGTTAAAGTACATACAATAAGAGATAAAGAGAATACAAACACAAACTAATGTATTTTTACCTCAAGGATTAGAAGACTAATTCAATGTGGTCTTAAGGTCTCTTTTTTATCTATTGATTGAATTTTATAATGATAATAAATAGGTAATTCATGTGAGAGAAAAAAAAAGTTACATGTGGAGGAAACTTCTTAGTTAATAGGAATATTGAAGGTCATGGCCAAGTTTATTAAAGATAAAACATACCCATAATTGAATATTCTTACTATTGAAGACACTGATGTAGCTTGAAATTGGGATAGCTTAATGAAAGATTCTTTGGTAGAATGGGACAAGTAAATGTCAATATTTGGTATTAGAATAAATGTGGTTGAGATTACAATTGATGAATTTCTTGATGAGGTGAAAATGGAGAACTTATTTATTTAGGATGTCTAGATTGTGTCTTGAAAAATTTTTAATACACAACTAGATCATTTTATGAAAGATATTCAAGGAATAATTATTAAATAAATCGATCGATCTCAACCACAACCTCAATTGAAAAACCAAAGGAATAAATATTTCCCAATACATAGACTCAAGATGATCGTCATGTAATTGGATGAAGTGGTCCAACTATAGTTGAGGTCACAATCAAAATTGAAACTAAATAGAATATATTATTTTCTTATTATTATAGGTTTATATTAGGATTAAAATTGAAGTGAGTCATTATAATATATATTGTTTAAAATTTTCAAGAACATATTATTTTTGATGGTAGTCTCCATATTTTGATATTTACAAAAGTACTTTCTCCTTTTTAATGGGAGGTGAAATTTTTATGTAAGTAAAGCACTAATTTTTGGGAAGGTCTTGTGAGTTATGTTATTTTATTTTTTTCATGCTCTAATTTATTAGAGTTGATATGAGATGCTAATGAATGAGTATATTTAATTAATTTTATATGTTCTAAGTTGAATATTAATTTATTGGAATTATTATCTTACTATTTTTACTAACTAAGTATTGCTTTCTTGATGGTAAATTTAACATGTTAAAAGTATGAGTAATTAACTATTAAATAATCCTCAAATAATGATACATGATGTTCCCAAAAAATAATAATATCCATATTATAAATCCATTCAATCAAGAGGAAAATATTAAAATATTTCAAATTATAAGATATAATTATTAATATGTACTTAGAGAAAAAATGACGTGTTACCATTTTTTTTGTTACTCTATGTTAAATGGTTCAATACATTTTCACCATTACCTAGAGTAACAAAAATGTTACTTATTCTATCTTCAACAATGAATTATTTATATTCATGTGAATCTTAGAGTGGGTGACCACTCACTCTAAATGAAAATTGTGGCATGGATACTATTAAAAATAAAGCTACTCATCCTAGTTTCACTATAATTGAAAAGATAAGTTTACTTTTATTGAATTTATTTGTTGTTATATCTAGGTTTTAATGACACAAATGAATCTAACCAAGTGTAAATATTATGTCGTTAACATGTTCAATATAAAATGAGAACCATTGCCCATAATGAAAATAAGGTTACTCATCCTATTTTCACTAATTAAATATTGATATTTAGGTGAATATTATAGTGGGAGATTACCCACTCTAAATGAGAACCATGGTAGAGATACTAGTGAAAATAATGTTACTCATCCTATTTTTACTATAATTGAAAATCTTTACATGCTATATTGAATTTATTTGTTATTATATCTATGTTTTGTAGAAAAAATATCCAACCAAGTGAAATCAGTGTCTTATTGACATGTTCAATATCAAATGAGAACCACTACCCAAAGTAACAAGGTTAATTATCCTATTTGCACTAAGTAAATCTTTAGATTCATGTGAATCTTAGAGTGGGCATCCACCCACTCTAAATGAGAATGATCAATAATGAGTGAGAATAAGTGTCATTAGAATGATCAGTAATGAGCCATGTGATGAGATGTTATTGCTTCACATCCTTAAAATAGTGTAACAATTCCCTAGTTTATATATGACTATGATGCCATGAAATCATGAGATGTGGCATTATGTGATTGACTCACATCCTTACAGTGACTATTTTTAAAATGAACCTTGCTAGTGATTACAAAGTGATGACTATTTGAAAGTGTGATGTGTGACATGTTGAGATTAACTTGAAACCCCATATACTTAAACACACATGTAGACTTAGCCACATGGTAAGATGTGAGGTCATATTTTATCTATTTTTTAGACAACTATTAAGCTAAAAAATCATGCCATATGAAGAGATGTGATTTATTATGTAATTATTAATGGTTAATATTTTACATAATAGTGGTCATGTAATTAATACAATCAAAATTAAATATTCAATTAATAACATATTATATTTAATAATTTACATATTATTTTACTTTAAAATTATAATAAATTAAAAATATTCAAAATAATTTTATAGTTTATAATAATGTAAGATTGTAATATTGATTGTATGTGTGTGTAGCATTTTATATAAAATATTATAAAATACCTCTATGATAATATTTATATAATCCAATGTTAAATATTATTTCATAGCTTAAAATAATTTAAACTTATAATAATAGTGTAGACATCCAATTCCTAACACCATTGTGTTAAGATTGCCAATCTTACTTGAAATTCTATGACAATGCACAATTTGGGCCAAAATCACTTAAACACACTAAATAGTTTGATATTTTCATTTAAAAGTGCTGATTTAGGCTAATGCATCCCTAAATGAGGAAATAAATTTTATGTGATTATTAAATTTTCTCAAATCATTTTGAGTCACAATGAGAAAAATATATTTTGACACTATGAACCACTAAATTCTTCTAATTTAGAAGCACATGACATGTGCACGTGTTATTTCATGTCGATAGTGTCCTAAATGGGGTATTGGTCTATAAATAATTGACACCTTCTAATTATATTCCATTCATATTATGACCTAGTAGCTTGACATTTTGACTAGTTTGATTGAGTGGGAAACTAATTTCTAAAGAATTATATAAAATTTAATTAATTTTACTTAAGCAAATTAATCCAAATTAAGAGATTAAGTAGAAAATACATGGAATTTATTAAATATTTATTAATTGAAAATTCATTGGTAATATCTACATCATCAAGTGACACCATTTGTGGGGTGGCATCCATAAGTCATAAATAGAACAAATAGCAGGTTTAAGGTCTCCCATGCCTCTTTAATACCCTTTCCTCCAAATATTATTGGGGATATTTATGTATTAATCCTCCAAAATTAAATTGATTCATGAACAAACCTATTTATCTCAAGATGGATGGTCATGGTTGATTTTGATCAATTTTAAAAATCTATAAATAAAAGGGCCAAGACTACAATTTTTTAACTTCTTTGGATTTAAACATATTATTCAGAATTATCTTCATAAGTAATTTTTTTATAGTGTTATTATGCTTAATTTTCAATAGGATAGCTTCATGATTGGCATAACATTAATTTATTTTATGAGCTTAGCTTTATTGGTGCATTGAGAAATGATTGAGGATCAAGCCATTCATCATTGTTAAAGACTTAAGCACCAATTCAAGGGTAAAATCATGTTTTGATCTACATTTGGAGGAAGGATACTATTGGGAAGGTTTGTTGGTATATTCCTTTCATTTAACTCTTATATTTAATTTTTCAAACCTTGTTGAGGGAGCTAGCTTAGTTAATTATGTTCTTCATGTATTTACTTAGTTTTATTGACTAATACTTGATCTAACTCACTTTATATTCTATCTCTACATCTTGGCATGCTCGGTGAGAAAAGCATCCCATAAAAGCACGGAGACTAATTTGAAACTCTTATATTTTCTAGAAAGTGCTTAAAAATATTTAAAAATCAATTTTTATCATTATTTTTCTCATGTTTTTATTTTTTATTCCTTTACATAGTGATCAACATTGTTCATGTCCTAATCAACATCAGTCCTTGTGTAAAGAAGAAAATGATATAAAAACTTGGTTTTTGAATTTTATTTAAAGTTTCAAGTTCTTATTCTTGGTTTTAGAAACTTACAAAGTCTCTATCTAGTTCTTTTCTTGTAGGATATAGAGACTTATTTTATTTTTATTCTTATTTTGGATAATAAACTTTTTTGTGGAATCATTATTTTTTTCCTATGGGTTTATAAGTAGCCAACATCTAGTTTTAAGTCAATCAATATCAAATTTTTTACAACCTACATCAATTTTATTATAACTAGCATTGGTCCTTATGGACCAATGTCAGTCTCTATGTAACAAAAATAGAGAAATTTAAGTGAAAGTTTTTAAATCTTGTTTTCTCATTGATATTTATGATTCAAATTAGACATAAAACCTATAAAATTTTCAATACAAAAGCTAAAAATGTTCCAAATTTTATGATGGTTAAGTCTTGAAAACTTTCATTTGGTTCTTATAAGAATCTAGATGTTTATGTTTTGTCATTTTATGAAAGACTTAGAAGTTTTAAACTAAGGCCAATGGGCCAAAATTTTCACAAACACTTCCATTTGGTGCATTAAAGTAAATAATTATTTATTTTATGCTAGATATTTTATACTTGTTTATTTTTTTAAAGATGAAGGATGCATGTATGATCTCCCCCTATCCCCTTTAGGGTCTCAGGTGACTAAAATAACTCTTTCTTTGAAACTATGCCTTGTACAATATCTTGAAAATAATGTTGTTAAGGATATCACCAAATCCTTATGGTTTGGGTGATTAAAACACAACCTTTAAAGTCTTTTCACTTTATCTTTCATTTTTATGCAACATGGCTTGTGAGCACAGGTTCATAGCCTCCTCACAAGTTTTTTAGGGGTGCATTAACCTAGGGTTTCATCTCCCATAATTGTACCAACACCACTCCATGGTAGGGTATATAAATCAGGGCATGTATACTATACTTTCTAAGGGTTTAAGCAGCTATCCACTCTAATCATAATGAAAATTTGAGTCAAGTATAGATGACCAAGGGATTCCAATAATAAGTACATAGATGGAATAAATATATAAAGGAATAGATCTTTTAATAGTACATTAGCTAGTATGATCTCAATTGACATGAGGCATGTCTAGTGTTAACCACTTTTAGGACCATTAAATGTTTAAAAATTTAGTTTTATAACAACCCCACTTGCTACAAACATATTGTTGATGCAAGGTGAGTAGCCCAGAGTTCCATGTCACTATATAATCTCTTGGGATAAGGAGGGGGTGTAAAAACCCTACTAATTCATGAATTTTTATTTTTGGATTAACACTTAAAATCCATTTAATAACATGTATATAGATGTAATTCAATGGTATGATGCAACCTATCAAATTTTAGGACTTTGGATATTACACTTAATTATATTTTGTATTTTTATCCTTTACTTCCTTGGTCTTATTAAGTCTAAAACTTGTTTGAAAACCAAAACACATCATAAACAAACACCTTTTTTATCCACCATTTTATTTGACAAGGAGGCATTACACTAATCGAATTAAAATCATCTTTTGCCTTATTCAAATCATCATTTGAAACATTATATATTTATTTGTCTAAACAATGTTTTTATGCTGTCCATTTGAGTCTATACCATTTTTCAAAAAATATCTAAATCATTAATTTTTAATTCAAATTCAAAATCTCACCTTTCTAAGTTTTAGGCCAAGGTGTTAATCATTTTTCCATTTGCACTTGGTTTGAGTTAACTTGGGTATGATTTCCCATTTGGGTTGAAGTCCATTATATATACTCATCATCATTTTTATCATTGTGAACTTATGTCATATTGTGTTTTACTCACACTCTAATTCATAAAACCATTATACTTCCTATTACCATGTGGTAGATTTGTGCTACCCATTTAATTATAGTTTTATACTTAGGAGTTCTTGTGTGTTTTCATGTCTTGAGATTCTTAGTTTTCAATGTTACCTTCCTCATCAGAAAGACCCTATTCTAATTTTATACTCTCAAATCATCTAATTTGTACCTATATTTTATGGTATTGACCTATCTTTGGCCTAGGTTTGTTGTGCTATATTGTACTTTAGGTTTCATAGTTATCATACCCTCTTCTAAATTTGATGATTTAAACCCACCAAGGATGTGTACTTTTGTAATCATTTCTTATAATTGTGTGTTATTACACCACCTTCTCTTTATTATAGTCTCTTTTACAATGTCATTTATTTGGAAGAAAATCAAAAAATACCTTGCTAATGTTTTCAAAACATTTTCGAAATCTTAGTAAATGTGGAGAACAACCTTATATACATGATGCAAAGGTATACTCATAGTGTGGTCTCTTAAGTCCCTATATATGAGGAAGAGAAATTTTATGATGGATAAGATAAACATGTGGTATTTGAAGACATTCCTACTACTGTAGGATCTAAAGAAGAGTATTTTTAACATAAACTCCTAGAGGAAAAATATGAAGCACTCCTAAGGTTGATTGAATTAGGTGTTATATTTCCATCAAATTTTCCTATGGAATAATTGCAAACCTTGGTTAGGGTATAAAAATAACAATGAGAACAATACATCACTCATATTTTGAAATCAAACATTACTTCTTCTATCATAAATAAAAAAAGTACTCATAGATTCAACTCCTAATTATCAATATCTTGCCACAAAGATCAAGAAGATAAGTAAACGATATGTACAAAAAATTATCATGGACTTGATTGACTCTTTAGTCACCACTTTAATACTTAAATATGCTTCCAAAGAATAAGATAATGTGGTAGAGACAATGAAATAACACTTTAGTTGAGAACACACATATGATGGATCATGATATCTCAATTGAACAACCCAAGTATCAAAAGGTTGTGTAACATGTTTTGCCAGACACAGAGCATACATTTTTCAATCATCAAGAATATCTTGTTCTCTCACAAAATCAAGGAATGAAACACTAAGTGTTTATTGAGGAAATTATTCAAAATAATTTGCAATTTATTTTCAACCAATGCTTACTTTTGTGAATCAACCATGGACTCCCCAAATCAATAAAACACTTAGATCAACTTTACGGAATGTTTATCAACCCAAGAATAAATGGTTACTTACTTGACTCAAATAGTGAACCAAAATAAAGTTTTAGATCATAGGGTGTATATCCCTAAAAATCCATGAAAAATGGGTACATACCACCCCAATAAAATTATATTCCACCTACCAATGCAAAAATCATGCAAGAGTGGAATTTAATGAAAGAAATTGTGTCACGATTGAAGATAAGAAATAAAATCAAGATGTACAATTTTGATGAGATATGTCCATATCCATTCAATTTGATTATTCACCAATTCCCCTTTCTACCTCATTTTGAGTCACACAAATTTGACAAATATAAATGGAAGGGTGACACTCATGAACATATTCATGTATTTTTTGTATTATGCAAAGAGGTAGTTTATAATAGTGTCTATTTACTTTTCATGTTTCCACAAAGTTTAATATGACAATATTTAGATTTGTTTCTTAAGTTACCCAATAGAGCGATGATAGATTAGAATGATCTATCTAAAAAAAATTCAACCACTTCTATTACAATATTGAACATGAGTTGACTATGGTTGACTTGTCAAAATCCATGTAGCAATATGAAGAAATCTTTGTAGCATATCTATAGTCATGGAGAGAATTAACTAGATACATTCAACATATTTTTTTAGATAAATAGTTGGCTAACATTTTCACATAGAATTTACACCCTAAGGTGGTGCATAATCTATGACTTGCTTACACAAACACATTTGAAGAAATTATAGATAAGGGTGTGTATATTAATAAGGAATTTATTACTAAAGGCCTTGTCAAGATTTATTCACAAGGCCAAATGTCAAATCAAACCCAATCACCTATTCAAACTATTAGAATGGAGAAACCTAAGGAATTTAATAAGAATAGAAATATGATAGGAAATGGATTAAATAAATCAAGACATGTATAAATGGTGAAGGCTCTACCAACTCCAAATGTGAAATTAGCTCCACATAATCCATAAACCACTTTTTAAAGAGTCCCTATATGAAGGGTATTCAATAAAAAAATATCTATCTTGTTGAGGTAGTGTTCCAAAAGCTCATAGTAGCTAATCTAATTATATAGCCTATACCAAGACCATTTCTTAAAGATCAACCCAAACCCAATTGGTATTGGGGAGATGAATTTTTCAACTTCCATCATGTTATTAGTTATAGTAATTATATATGTGTTTAATTTGATCATCTCATTGAATATTTGATTGAAAGTGATGAATTTGAGATCAAACTTGCCTCACAAAACACTAATCAAGATATGGGCATCTACAAAGATCCATTTACTCAACATAATCAATAATCAAAAGGAAATAATCAGAACCAAGGACATAATTCATGACAAAATCATAATCAACATGATCATAATAAAGATCATAATACCCATGCTAATAAGCTAGGTTATAACAACATGCCTTATGGCTACAATAATATTTTGGGGCATATTTATACAAACCACATTACCAATATCATTATCAAAACTTGTCAACCATCCCATATTCCTCAAAGTATTGGACCCATTATTATAGGGTCAACACCCTCTCCTTCAAGTAATTCCATGTTGAGTATAAGAAGTTATATTATGTTTTAATTTCTATAGGTTACTATTTCTAGACCCCCTTCATCTAATTATAATAGCTCCTTGACAACTTGAAATTGTGTCAATGCAATTACATGCCCATGAGTCACCCTGTAAGGCCCTTTGCCTTTATCTTCTAATTATAATGACTCATTACCACCTATAGATTATGTAATCATAACTAGATGCTTATGAGTTACCCTTCAGGGCCATTTTCCCTCTTCCACCATTGGACCCAATATGAACACTATGCCTTTGCATCCAAAGTTAAACACTATGCTAGCCAAGGCTAAACTTTCTCATGCTACTGTTGAGAAGCCTTATAGTATCTCAGACCAACTGAGTAAAACCATTACAAATTTATATTTTAGATCTTTTGTGTAGTCTAAAGTCAATATAACTATTTTTAATGACCTTATTCAACAATCTATTATTCCTCAAGAAATTAACCCTGAACAATTCCAAGCACTTGTAGGTCATTCATCTTCAATTTGATAGGATAAATTTGATTAAAAGGACATGTCTACTCATATTCCTAGCCATAATAACCCATTATATATTGAGGTCATCATTGAAAACCATAAAATCAAGCAAGTTCTTATAGAGAATGGTTTAGGGATAAACATAGTGTCTCTCAAAATGGTATAATGATTGGGTTATACTATGAAGGATGTCCATCCAAAGATGATCACCATAAAGGCATACACCAATTCTAAAAGGGAGTCTTTTGGTACTATTTGTTTGCCAATCATTGTTAGGTCTATGTTCCATCAAACCTTGTTAATTTTGTGGATATTTAGTTTCCTTATAACATGCTTCCTAGTCATCCTTGGATATATGAAGTATAGGTTTTCTCGTCTACCTTTAATTAGTGTCTCAACTTTCCCCATGATGGGATTTAAGTCACCATCCCTGCCGATCTACAACCTTACTAGTATTTCAAGCATCTAGAGGCTAAATTTCATAATTATAACTATTTTCTTGGTTTTAAATTCATTTTAAATAATAAGTAAATATTTTTCCATCCACCCAAATCCAATTATATCAACCCTAGTGACCTTACTTATACTTTGATTGAACCATTTCCCACAACCCTTACAAAATAGGTTATTATAGAAGACACATGAATTTACACATACCATCTTAAGGATGTGTTCCATATTAATAAGTTTCCCAAGTATCCCAAATATTTTGGCAAACCCAAACCTTATAAAATCCCTTACAAACCCAACATGATTTGGAAAAATAAGAAAGAAACACATAAACCACCAATGGTATTTGTACCTACTACTTCACCAAATCAAGATCAAGAAGCTTTCATTGAAGGAGAATAAGTATATTATGATGGAATCATTGATTATTTTCAAATCCAAAGTATCCCATCCCTAGTTGGATTATGGGTAGATTTGACTATATAAGAAAAGGCCTTAGACCATGAGAACAAAGAAAATTAGAACCTTTACTAGTTGTTAAACCTAACATGAATCAAGGTCTCATATTTATAACGCCTAGGGGTGACCTCATGACTTTTGATAGTGATTCTTATGAATTGACTACTAATAAGACTCTTGACAATAATGTAGCATTCCATTATAGTGTTTATGATGAGATTTCTGACATAGACTTATTTAATTCAAAATCCATTATGACCATAACACTATATTGTTATTTTTGCCTTTTCCATCCCAAACTCATTGATTAGGACCAATAAAATTTAGTCATATGCCTTGGTGAATTCTATAATGTGATGAATCTATTGCGAAGTACATGGGCCTCATAGATGGATTTCTAATTAATCATCATAAATAAGGCTTTGATATTTATTTGGATCCTTTTACATAATTTGGAGAGTAGACAAACTTTCCTACTCACGAAAAAGGTAAAGAATTGAGATCCTCAAGTGAAAACTTCTTTGAGGTGCTCATTGGTTAGAGAAATAGTAAATAAAAAGACAATCCCTTGAGTGAAAACCTATTTCAGGCACTCTTTGATGGGAAAGTTTGTTCATCCACAAATGACACATAAGGTCCCTCAATTCCTATCTCCATAGCTAGTACCAACATCACATCATAATAATAAGTCTTTAATCATATTTATCTTTAATTTATTGAAATATTTTCTAGTTGGTCCTTACCTAAATTAGTGAATTTATATTTTTTAAATTATCTAGAGCTTGGGGAGGAATAGACAAAAATTGTAATATAAGAAGACCATGATAAAAAATTGCCTACTATCCTAGAATATGGTTCTACACTCCTTATATAGAACATACGAAAGTGAACTTAGGAACACATGATGATCCCAAAATTATTTATCTTGGAGCTTCCCTCACTGATGAGGAACGATATCAAATTATATCCATTTTAAAGGATTTTATTGATATTTTTGCATGGGCATATTTTAACATGCTAGGCTTAGACCCTAAATTGGTTGTGTATCAACGTGTTGTTCATCCAGATGCAAAACTAGTCATATATAAATCAATGAAGATTCATCCATGCATCACTCTATTCGTAAAAGTAGAATTAGAAAAAAATTTAGGATCCGGATTCATTAGACCATTGGGCTATTTTGAATGGATATCAAACATAGATATATTTAGCAAAAAGTTATAGGATATACATTTTTATATTGATTTTAAAGATATCAACAAATCATGACCTAAATATTATTTTCCTCTACCTAAAATTGACATGATTATTGATTCTACTACTCGGTGTGAGATTATATCCCTTATGGATGGATTTTTTTGGATAAAATTAGATTAAGATAGCTCATGAAAATAAGGACAAGACCATGTTCACCATATTGTGGGGAATATTCTATTATCAAGTCATGTCATTTGTCATGAATAACATTGGATCCACTTATCAAAATGTTATGACTATCATCTTCCATGACATGATGAACAATATTGTTGAATACTATGTTGATGAAATCTTAACTAAATCAAGAACACGTGTTGGACATCCTAACATTTTATGGAGAATATTTGAAAGAATTCATGAGTATAAGATTTGTCTGAATCCTAAGAAGTGTGTCTTTAGCATCACTTCAATAAAATTATTAGGGTTTATTATATCACAAAAAGGGATTGAATTAGACACTACTAAGGTCAAGGCCATTGTTAAAATTCCTCCACCTTCAAATCTCAAACAATTTTCTAGCCTATAAGGAAAGATATAGTATATTCATAGGTTTATTTAATAATTGGTAGTTAAGTGCCACCCATTTACACATCTCTTAAAGAAAGGGCTCATGCTTCAATGTGATCATGAGTGTAAATTATAATTTTTGAAGCTCATAAAATATTTATCCAACTTGCTAGTTTTGAGACTACCAACACATGGAAAACCATTGCTTCTTTATATTTTAGTAACTAAATATGTGTTGGGGACACTCTTGGCCGAATAAGATAATCAGGGAAAGGAACATGTAGTTTATTATTTAAGCTACACCCTGGTGGATTATAAACATAATTATATGTCTATTGAGAAGGCATGTTTAGCTATGGTGTTCACTTCTCAAAATTTGAGATACTATATGCTAAATAATAAAACTATTATCAACATTAAAGTAGACCCTCTCAAATTTTTATTATCCAAATCAACTCTCATAGGCCACATGGACAAATGGGTCATGCTCTTGAACAATTAGATCTTTACTAAGAAAATTATAAAGTTATGAAGGGGTAGATTATTACTGATCAACTTGTAGACATCCCTATTATTGACACCCAACCACTTAGATTTGACTTTCTAGATGATTCTATTAAGATATTAAATGAATTGAAACATGAAACTAAATAATAAAAACTATATTTTGATGGTTCATTCAATTCTCAAGGATCTAGAGCTGGCATCTTGTTGATTACACTACAAGGGGTTTTTATTCCCAAAGCATTTCATATCAATTTTCATTATACAAATAATATGGCTGAGTATGAAGCACTTATTGAAAGATTACATCTTACATTATAATGGGATATCTAGTACTTAATGGTCTATGGGGATTCCCAATTGATTATAAATCAAACCACATATTAGTATCAGACTAGAGATGATAATATTATACCTTATAGTCACATTATGGATAATCTCAAACCTGATTTTAATTCCCTACATTTTGAATAAGTACCACAAGCTAATAATAAATCCTCTAATGCAAAGGTGATAATTGGGTCCATGATATAGATTGATAGTAGTGCTAAAGAGTATCTATTTCTCATTGAAAATATTCTACATCTTGCTCATGTTTTGTTAGATTCATAAAGGGTATGCATCATCGTTGGTCCCAATCCCCCACCTAAGCTACCTTGGATTTTGAAAATTAATACTTATTTTCATGACCACATTTTTCCACCTAGCCTTTCCAATAATTGTTAAAAGCATTTCCTTAATCACATATCCAATTATACCCTCCTTAGAAATACATGTTATCATAAAGGATATGCTGGAATGCTACTTCATTATTTATATTTAAGAGAATCTAAGTTAATTATTAAGGAGGTTCATGAAGCAATGTGTGTGTCCCACACCAATGATGTGGTCTTAGCTAAAAGGACCCTCATAATAGGTTACTATTGGCTGAAAATAGAGATAAATTATTTAAATAATGTGAGAAAGTGTATTTCTTGTAAACAATGTGGAAATTTGATACATGCACCTTCCTTGCCAGTGTAACTACTTACTACACCATGGCCATTATCTACATGGGGCCTCAATCTCATGAAGAAAATAAACTTACATCTTTAGATGAACACAAACATATTCTCATTGCTACCAAGTGTTTTACTAAGTGGATTGAGGTTGCTACTCTCACTTATGTCATCAAGAAATTGTTTGCCAATTTTATACATTACCATATCATTTATTGATATGGTATCCTAGCATGCATTATACCCGATAATGGTGGATCATTTATAAAATGAGATTTAAAGTCTATTTTTGCAACATTCAAAATCAAGCACATGAAATTCACACCATAAAACCCGAAAGGTAATGGATATGTTGAGGCATCAAACAAAACCATTATATCCATATTTAAGAAGATTTTCAATGATGTTGGTTGTAATTGGCACTTGAAAAATTATCCTTACCTTTGGGATTATCGAACTAGTCATCAAACCCCCATATGAGCCACTCTATACTCCCTTGTTTATGTCACATAAGTTATTATTATGATTGAGATCAAGTTACCTTCATTGTAAGTATATTTGGAGAATATTGAATACGATGAATATTATAGATTTTCCAAGTTGAAATAACTATAACTCCTTGATGGTAATTATTTGTCTACCCTAGATAAATTGCAATCCTATCATAATAGATTATGTATAAACTAAAACAAGAAAATTCTCCATTGGGAGTTTGAAATTGGTGATTTGTCTTGAAAGAGAATTAAAACAACACAAATGTTAAATGTAAAAATAAGGGTAAGTTTCAACCCAATTGGCTTGGCCCATATATCATCACAACAAACTATGGATTAGGGTCATACCAACTAACTAATTCATGTGGCAAATAACTTTTAGAGCCCATGAACATAATACATCTTAAGTGGTTCTACGCTTGATATATTTTGAACTAATTTCTACAAGACCCCTTACTTGGGGGTAAATTATGCTAAAGTCATTTTATTTCACTATTATATCCTAGACTATCCTATGTTGGACCACATTCATTCTATTTTGACCTACCATAGACTATTATCCTGAGAACCACATTATTCTATGACTCTAGGCATCTAAAATTTTGGGGCATTGTCACTCTAGGTCATTTATATTCCAACTTAAATTTTATATCCCACCCTAGGCCATCGTCTTTTATACCCTATTCATTTTTATCCTAGATCATTCTACTAAAAAGCATATACTTTTCATATCCTATGATTTTATAACCTAGAGAGTTTTATCCCTTTACTAATTATGATCTTGATTATGACTCATATGCATTCTAGACACACTCATTAATAGTTCTATAAAGTAGTTTAACATGGATAGTATTTTGTAGATTTTTCTTATAGACAAATGAACATGGAAACATCATCACATGGTTTTTGAGTATTTAATGGCTATAAATATCTATCTCATGCTACATACTATTCAATTATTATTTTAATACTATTTAGTAGGCATTATTGCCTTACCAATATCTTACTCTCATTGATTTAAGAGAATTAGTTGCTATAGCTAGATGTAGATACTATTGGAACCTCTACTCTTGGACATTCATCTTCTTGATTACTTGGTTCCAGGTATCATTGTTTATATTCATGATCCCTATTGTATCTAGTTTAGTTGTTATTTTAACTCTTACCTATGGACATGCATCTCCTCAATTAGGTAGTTTCCTGGGTCTTTTGTGATAATTCATTTATGTTGTTTAACCCAAAAACACAAAAAAATTAGAAAATTATCGACAAAACAAACAAAAACATTATCTTTCACTTTTGTTTATTTTGATTCCCATGATCTTATCATTTTTCAAGCATTGATTTGAATGTTGTCAATTTTTTTTTAGCCCATTTTGATTATTTCCTCTACAACATCAATCATGCTTTCTTATCATCACTTTTCTTCCATCCCATTTCATGGAAAAACTAAATTTGTCTTGAAGTTTATTTTGGATATAATATCCACAAAACTATGTAGGCAATATCCACTTGTCTTGTATATCTAAAGTCAGCCTGACCACCCTTTCATTTTCTTATTTTCCCCTAATTTTGTATTCTTTTTATTTCCCTATCGCTTGGAGGCAACTTTGTGTCCCTTTTTTTCATCACACTATTGTAGAAAGTAATGCCTCTACTACACATATGAAAATAATTATTTTCTTCTCATACTAAAATTATGATTAACTCTTATTTATGTGTGTTTATTTGATTTTTTTGATTGCTTCCTTATCTCCCCATTTATTTTGTCTATTTTATTCCTTTTTTTTCCTTTGTTGTTTCTTCTTGATGTTTATTCTTGGTCTTTTGAGTTAGTATTTTGTCTTGTTGTTTTTTTTTGTTTTCCAAGTACATCTTGTTAATAACATGGATTTTGATTATTCATATCTTGTTTTCATGTAGTTTCTTATGTTGTTCTTGCTTTGTTTTTATACATTATTGTTCCTAATTAAAACCTTCTTATTCATATATTGATTTTAAGTTAGGTTACAGTTTTCTTTTTTTTTGTTTTTTAAATGTAAATAATTACAACTATAGTATTGGTAATTTATATCATTCTCCCTAGTTATAAATATTCACATTTGAACTATCTCATTATTGCCTTAAAGTCATTTTATTTCACTATTATATCCTAGACTATCCTATGTTGGACCACATTAATTATATTTTGACCTACCATAGACCATTCTCATGAGAACCACATTATTGTATGACTCTAGACATCTCAAATTTTGGAGCATTGTCACTCTAGGTCATTTATATTCCAACTTGAATTTTATATCCCACCCTAAGCCATCCTCTTTTATACCCTATTCATTTTTATCCTAGATCATTCTACTAAAAACCATATTCTTTTCATATCCTATGATTTTATAACCTAGAGAGTTTTATCCCTTTACTAATTATGATCTTGATTATGACTCATACGCATTCTAGACACACTCATTGATAGTTCTATAAAGTAGTTTAGCATGGATAGTATTTTGTAGATTTTTCTTATAGACAAATGAACATGGAAACATCATCACATGGTTTTTGACTATTTAATGGTTATTCATATCTATCTCATGTTACATACTATTCAATTATTGTTTTAATATTATTTAGTAGGCATTATTGCCTTACCAAGATCTTACTTTCACTGATTTATGAGAATTAGTTGTTATAGCTAGATGTAGATACTATTGGAACCTCTACTCTTGGACATTCATCTCCTTGATTAGTTGGTTCCATGCACCATTGTTTATATTCCTGATACCTATTGTATCTAGTTTATTTGTTGTTTTAACTCTTACCTATGGACATGCATCTCCTCAATTAGGTAGTTTCCTAGGTCTTTTGTGATAATTCATTTTTGTTGTTCATCCCAAAAACACAAAAAAATTAGAAAATGATCTACATAACAAACAAAAACATTATCTTTCACTTTTGTTTATTTTAATTCCCATGATTTTATCATTTTTCAAGCATTGATTTGAATGTTGTCAATTTTTTTTGAGCCCATTTTGATTATTTCCTCTACAACATCAATCATGCTTTCTTATCATCACTTTTCTTCCATCCCATTTCTTGGAAGAACTAAATTTGTCTTGAAGTTTATTTTGGATATAATATCCACAAAAATACGTAGGCAATATCCACTTGTCTTGTCTATCTAAAGTCAGCTTGACCACCCTTTCATTTTCTTATTTTCCCCTAATTTTGTATTCTTTTTATTTCCCTATCACTTGGAGGCAACTTTGTGTCCTTTTGTTTCATCAAACTATTGTATAAAGTAATGCCTCTACTACACATATGCAAATAATTATTTTCTTCTCATACTAAAATTATGATTAACTCTTATTTATGTGTGTTTATTTGATTTTTTTGATTGCTTCCTTATCTCCCCATTTATTTTGTCTATTTTATTCCTTTTTTTCCTTTATTGTTTCTTCTTGATGTTTATTCTTGGTCTTTTGAGTTATCATTTTGTCTTATTATTTGTTTTGTTTTCCAAGTACATCTTGTTAATAACATGGATCTTAATTATTCATATCTTGTTTTCATGTTGTTTCTTATGTTGTTCTTGCTTTTTTTTTATACATTATTATTCCTAATTAAAACCTTATTATTCATATATTGATTTTAAGTTAGGTTACATTTTTTTTTTTTTTTAATGTAAATAATTACAAATCTAGTATTGGTAATTTATATCATTCTCCCTAGTTATAAATATTCACATTTAAACTATCTCATTGTAATTGAAATGCAATGTCATTATAGGTTTCTCATCCTTATGATGCATAATTTCATTTTGTTATAGTAAGAACCAAGTACTTTGGACCCCAAGTCAAAAAGTCAATACAACTTTGAAGATAAGCTCTCAATGCACCAATGAACTAAACCCCATACTATATGCAAGACATGCATCTCTTGGTATATACTATGAGTCCAATTGAATAGTGGTCCATTTTTCTTCTAATTTATTCATTCTTCATTCCATTTTTTCCTTCTTCTAAGTGAATTACATTGGATTGAGGTCCATTTGGTAGGTAGTGATTAGATACATGTTATAGCTTGAGTCACCTCAAATACTTTTATTCTTATTTTTATCTCCATCACTTTGTGAATCATCATATGCTTGGTTTTTGTGGATATTTTAGTCATTAGACCATTACATATATGTTTTCACCCATTCATATTTAATCTATGTAATAAGTTATATCCTTGAGATATGCTTACCAATTTTCCCTACTGAGGTATGATATTTTGACTAATCCTCGAATCAAATCAACTTTGCTAGGGCACAATTTCATTATTAGTGATCAAAATCAGCCCAATTGTGGCAAGAATTACTTTATCAACTGATCAAATATACTTTAACATGGCATACTATTATTTCCTTTCTCTAGAGAAATGATCGCATTATTATTCTAATTCTAATCTCTATTGTTTTTGCCTTTATTTTATAATTTTTTAAAGTATGCAACTTGTCTCGAGATCGATCATTACCTAAGTGCACAGCTTGCACCTTCTTTTAGGTGTGTTAAAAGTGTGTTACTTATTTATTAAGATTGTATCCTTCCCTCTTCACCTTATCTTTAGGGCCTAATATATTCTAAATTATATTTTTATCATTGGGAATCAACATTCATAAACATTATATCCATTTTGATTTAATATCATACATGGGTTAATCTCACTTTATCTCTCTTTTTAAGAGCCCATCATTCTCTTTCATCCTCATATGTCCTCTAAAGGGGGAATCATAGGTCATTTCCTTCCAACTTCTTCTTAACAAATCTTTTCCTTGAAAATATGTTGCTTCACCTAAATGTCTCTCAATGTCTTCTCAAATAGGGGGAAAATGTAGACATATAATTCCTAACACCATTGTGTTGAAATTGTCAATCTTATTAAAAATTCTATGACAATGTATAATTTGGGCCAAAATCAGTTAAATGCACTAAATTGTTAGAGATTGTCATTTACAAGTGTCAATTTAAGATAATGTATCCCTAAATGGGGAAATATATTTTATGTGGTTATTAACTTTTCTCAAACCATTTTGAGTAAAAATGATAAAAAAGCAATTTGACGGTTTGAATAATTGAATTCTTCTAATTTAGAATAATATAACACATGTGTGTGTTATTTCATGTTGACAATGTCCCAAATGGGGTATTGGTTTATATGCAACTGACACCTTCTAATTATGCTCTGGTCAAATTATGACCTACTAAATTGGCATTTCAACTAGTTTGATTAAGTGGGAAACCAACTTCAAAAGAATTTCATAAAATTTAATTAATCTTACTTAAGAAAATTAATCCAAACTAGGAGATTAATAATAAAATCCATGGAAGTTATTGAAGACTTCTTAATTGAAAATTCATTTCTATTATCTGCATCATCAGGTGACACCATCTCTAGGGTGGCATCTATAAGCCATAAATTGAACAAATATGAGGTTTAAATCCTCACATGCCTCTTTAATTCCTATTTATTCCAAATTATTAATTAGGATATTTATGTGTTAAGAATCCCAAATTTAATTGATTCATGGCCACATATATTGATCTCAAGATGGACAATCATGGTTGATTTCGTTTGATTAAAAAGAATAAGTAGGAGGGCCAAAACCACCATTTTTAAGCTTCTTTGGTTTAAACTTATTATATAAAATTCTCTTCATAAGTCATTTTTGTGTAGTGTTATTATGCTTAATTTTCAATAGGATAGATTCACTATTGGCATAACATTGATCAATTTCATGATCTTAGTTTCATTGGTGCATTGAGAGATGATGGAGGAGTAAGCAATTCATCATTGATAAAGACTTGAGCACCAAATCAAGTGTAAAATCATGTTTTGAGTCATATTTAGAGGAGGGAAACTATTGGGAAGCTTTTTTGGTATATTCTTTCTTTCATTTATATCTTAGATTTCATTTATCAAACCCAATTGAGGGAGTTAGCTTAGTTAGTTGTGTTTTTCATGCATTATTTGATTTTTATTTATTAATAATTGATCTAAATCACTTTGGATTCCATCTCTACAAATAGTATACATATAATTAATTCTAACATTCAATATAAAATATTGTAATATAGCTTTATAATATCTATTATATAACAATTATTTTAAGATAAGTCTCTAATAAATAATAATTTACTTAGAATAATATTAATTATGTAATGTTTAATTTTATAATATTGATACAAAAGTAATTCTTACATTCAGTATTAAATATTTAATTAAAAAAAATGAGTTCACAAAATTTTATATAAAAACACTATACAAATATTGATTTTTAAACTATAAACATCCTTTTTTACCTCTTAATGTCCCTTGAAATCTAAATTTTTATTACCATTCATAAAAAAGTGTATTTCTTCTCCACCATGCTCTTATTTTTATTTTATTTCAGTCATCCATCTTAACCCTTGAAAAAATATAATATAATAACAAAAAAGAGGACTGAGGGGGAGATGTTTTATTAGGTAACTCTAAAAAAAGTTATAAGGATGGTGATATAGCCAATGAATAAATCCTAACTTATTTTAAAAATAAATTTAAGAAAAGGTAAGGACTAGGGTAAATTGGAAAAGAGAAAACAACTCATCATTACTTACTATGGTCCTAATAAAATAAATAAGGATTGCATTTGTACACCCCTTAATTTAAATCATGAGAAGTCATCTAGTGATAAGTAATATTTGACACTTTTATGGATCAAGCCTATTGATTACTCAATTATAGATTCCCCTTCGAAGACAGGGTGAACAAGATCAAGTATGGCTAGATTTCCCAACTCATACTTTTAAATGAATTAGTAATTGAGTTAAAAAATATAAACAAGGACTCATTAAACTGATAAAGTAGGTTGGAGGAGTAGAGTAATGGTTTCAATAATCAATTCTAAGCTCTTTCAAACCCAAGTTGGGACACCATCTAGTTAAACGAGGAGGTGGTCAAAATAGGATCTCGAATGAAGGTGATTAAGGAAGTTTTTCTTAAGTTTAAGGAGACTAGGAAAGAGATAAATAGGAAATAACTACCTAAGGCCTAGTTGATCCAAGAGGAGGCTAAAGAAAAAATCATATAAAAGAGAGCCTTGACATTCATAACAATAAAATTGAGAGAAAAAATAAGATGAATGAAGTCAAGGACTTGGATATAAACAAGTATTACTTATATTATTAGGTTCAATATCTAATTGAGGATATGTAAGAATCCAAATACTTATATGGGTTGGATAATTAGTAAGATTTCTCTATTTTGAAGCTAGTTGTTTGTTGTTAACCTTATTGTAGGCTAGTTTGTTGTCTATTATTTTCTAATATTTCATGTTATATATTTAATACTTTGTAATGGGTTCTCATAGTCTTTCAAACCCAAAATATTTAAATTTATCAAAAAACATATTAATTATTTAAAATAATATTAATCTACAATTCATATGATAGGAAAATGGTTCAATAATAGGTATATCAAATTAGTCAATTTTTTTAATGTATTAACTATCTTTAAAAAAAATATATTAACTCTTTAGAGATATTAAAATTTAAAAAATTATGTAACCATGACATATTTTAAATTTGAATATGTTCCCTTAATATTTTATACCCACATATTTCAATATGTCCCATAAATATTATCATCGACTATTTGAAATTTGAAAATATCACATTTTAAATTGAGAGACAATGAAATTTTTAGATGAAACATTAAAAATTTTAAAACTTTGCCTCTTTAATCAATTGGGATTTCTATATGGACATTATAATATATAGTTTTTGAAAAAAAAAAAATTGGGGTTTGGGTTTTTATTTTTTACAATAAATAAAAAGTGAGAGGAAGAAGAGAATGAAGTACACAACTTATAAACTACTTAAAAAAATTTATAGGGATGAATTAATACCATTTATATAAAATAAATGGAATGAATAATAGTAGGGTGATGCATTACAATTGTTAAAATGAAACAAATAAAAGGAGTAGGGACATGAGTTTCACAATAGCAACCAAAGGTCAAATAATTATACTAATATGTTTAGTAAAAAAAATTATGTAGTGTCTAAAAGTTTTTATAGCACAAATAATTTATCAAATAAGATAATCTTTTTAAGCTTATATGATCCATATATAATTTACATAGTCAGATTAGTTCTTTTTTTTATTTTATAACTTTCATTTCTAGTAAGTTTGCAATATCTATAACTATTTTTTACAAATGCAACTCAAATTTGTTATTCTATAGATGATTATTTATAGAAAACATATTTATTGTGTTTTTTATACTATTACAATGATTTTGATACAAATTTATGTAAACATTTTATTTTATACATGTATATAGATAACAAATTCACTTGAATAATTTATAAATTATTTATATGTCCTCATTTCCAAGATTTAAATATTTCAATGTATAGATAAATACATGTATTTTTTAAAATGATTTTTTTGAATATTTAATTACTTCCTTATTTCATTCCTATTAAATACCAATTTTATTTAAAAATTCTAATTTTTTATGCTACAAAATATTATCTACAACAAAAAATGGTTAATATCTCTTTATTAGATGTTTATGTAATTTTAATCTCAATAAACCCAGTATAAAAAATTTTAAAAAAGTTATTCTACATGTCAATGAAAAAAATGTAATCTTTTCAAGATATAATTTGGAAATATTTAAATATTTTATTTTTTGAATATCATAAGATTTATACAACATGAAATATTTAATTCACATATATTTTTAAGCGACCTAAATATCATCGTCGATGAGCTCTATCACCCAAGTGGTACATTCAAAATGATATCATTCTTAAAAATACTATATAGAGTGGCCCTTATATTATAAATGTATACAATAATCCTATAAAATGTATTAGCATGGGTGAACTAATTTAAAAGGTTTCATATTATCATGGTTCATTAATTTCTAATATTATATTTAATTAATCCTCAATGTAAATAGGATAAATGGTCCTTATTTATAATGAATCACATTTAGAGTGAAGGAATAATGTTACTTTTTCTTTCTAAATTTAAATCCTTGAAACTAAGTGCATCCCAAGTAAGATATTATAGTACTAGGTAGCCACCCACTTATTCTAAATAAATTAACCTTGGTAAAGTTATTATAGTGGGTGGTCGCCCAATTTAAATGAGAACCATGGTAGTAATACTAGTAAAAATAATTCTACTAATCTTATTTTCACTATAACTTAAAATATTTGCTCACTTCTATTGAGTTACTTTATTTTTATATATAGGATTTGTAAAAAAAATAAATCCAACCAAGTGCACACATTACGTCATTAATGTGTTTAATAGAAAATAAGAACCATTTCCTAGAGTAACAACAAGGTTACTTACCTTATTTTAACTTAATAAATCCAAATATTAATGTGAATGTTATATTTGGTATCCAACCACTCTAAATAAGAATCATAGAATGGATACTAGTTAAAAATAATGTTACTCATCCTATTTTTACTCTGAATGAAAAGCTTTACTCACTTTTGTTGAATTATTTTAAATTATATTTAGGTCTTATAACAAAAATGAATACAACAAAGTGAAAATAACATGGCATTGACATGTTCAATAACAAATGAGAAGCATTACCAAAATTAACAACAATGTTACTCATCCTATTTTCACTAAGCAAATCCTAAGATTCATGTGAATCTTAGAGTGAGTGGCCACCCACTCAAAATGATAATCATGGTATGGATAGTAGTACAAACGATGATAATCATCTTATTTTCACTATAAATGAAAATATTTGTTTTATTTTATTTTATTTTTTGTATCTAAGTTTTGTAATAAAAATTAATCCAACCAAGTGAAAATAATGTTTCATTGAAATGTTCAATATCAAATGAGAACCGTTACCCAGATTACCAAAAATGTTACTCATATTATTTTAATTAAGTAAATATTGAGGATTCATGTGAATATTAGAGTGGGTAGATTCCAACTCTAAATTATAACTATGGTAGGAATACTAGTAAATCAATTGTTACTCATCCTATTTTCACTACAATTGAAAATATTGTCTCACTTTTGTTTAACTAATTCGTTTTTATATATAGGCTTTGTAACAAAAATGAATCTAAATAATTGAATTAGAGTGCATGTAGGTGAACCAATTTTTAAGTTTTTTCTATAGATGATATAATTTCTAGTCTTCTCATCTCCCTCTGACTTAAGAACTTGTAGGACCTATTTCACACTATCTCTCTCTTTAGAGATTTAGGGATTCTAGGAGACTAGTGTAATCGTACTCATTTAAAAATTATTCAAATGTTAATACTATCAATATCTACATTCCATTTTTCTTACTTCTATTTTTTAATTAATTATATTAAAATTTTCTAGGGCTTTCTTCCGATCCATGTGTTATGAAGGTAAAATTACCAAGAACATAGGTGGATTTTATATTATATCAATCCATTCATTTTCACTTGAGCTATTATTTTACTAAGGGTTTTGGCCCTCTCAAATGTCAAACTAAGGTTGGTTGGGGAGATTACTATAAAATAATATAGTTATAAGAAAAAATTAAATAATTATATAAACTAATCCATCTATGTCCATCAACACATATTTCACATTGTAAAACATTATGATACAATGTGTTTCCTTCCCAATACTATCCCATAATTGAATATTGTATATAAATTTATTTGGTAGCTTAGTGCCATATATTTATGAGTTTTCTTTGGGCACAAGATTATAATAAATCATTTCGCTGATGAAATTTTTTCTACTTTAATGTTGTATCATGTAATATAATGTGTTGAAGGATATAAAACATATGAAAATCAATTAATTATAAAAAACTACAATGAAATACGTAAAACTGTATTGTTTGTGGAGGCTATAGCTATGTGGAAATTGGTGGAAATTTGAGGCCATTAAAGTTATTTAATATTTGAATTTGATGAGTAAATTTTAATTATTTCTAATGTTATACCTCCTCCTTATGTGGAAATTTGATTTCGTTAATGTTTTATAATGAAATTGTACTCCTACATAAAATTTATCCAATTATTAATATTGTCAGTATTAGCATGCCATTTATATTTTTTAAATTTTTCCTTACATATTTCAACATTTTATAGGGGATAATCCCCATCCATGTGTCGAAGGAACAATTATTAAGATAAAAGGAGGAGTTTATATCATCCCAATCCATAATTTCATTTTATAGTTGTACTATTATTTTAATAAGTGTTTTGGCCCTCGTGATTGCCTAACTAAGGTTTTTGGGGGATATCACTTATTTTTTATTTAAGGATTTGTCCACATTAAAATAATACCAAAAACATTTTCATATGAATATAAAAATGCATACATGAATTACATATTCAACTTATTCATAGTTCTTTCACTCTTATTTATTTAGCCTTTATTTTTTTATTGGAAAATCAATGAGAAATTGACTTCATTATTTTCAAATATCTTATGTATTTAATTCTAATTTTTTATCTAAATTCATTCATTCTACCTTCACACTACTTAGCATTGAACACCTAAATGTATTATATAAATATATTAAATTTCATATTACATTCAATTATCTCTTTGAAAGTAGTGTCAATTTATTGTATGGAATGCATGTAACTATTATAGATCATTTTCATTATTAAATTTTATGATTAAGGTACTCACATTCCTTCTCCAATATTCCTTGTTCTTCAAATAAATAGATGAATAGAATATATAGTTTACATAATATTTTATGTAGCTTTTGAATTCAATAAATTTTATTATTATTTACCATTATTGTTGTTTGTTAAACCTAGGTATAAAACCTCTTCAATTAATTAAAACTAATTCATAAATTATAAATATTTAGCTTTAGTTCATTAAGTTATGGTTTTGAAAGCACAATGTTTGAAGGCAAAACTAACTTTAGATTAGTAAGAAGAAAAATAAAAAAGATAGGAAAGAATAATATTATAGGGGTTTAGAAGGAAAATAGCCTATGAAAATGACAAATTGAAGTGATAGAGTACCCTTCAGGGCTATTTGGTACTTCAGTCCCATCAAGCCTATTTGGTACTTCAATCACTTTGTTAGAAAGAGAGAGGTTCTATTTATTTTATTTTTTAATGCACTAACAACTCTATATTATAAATACAAATTTGATCTAATCATGATCAATTTCTTAAAAATTGTATAATATGTTCCTAAATAATGTTCCAATATATTTGCATGCCAAAAATTATAAATAATAGAATAATAAATGAAATCAAGTACTTTGATTGGCTAGATAATGAAATTAGATGAAATCATTTTAGTTGAAATAACATTTCTTATGATTTTTCAATAAATAATTAATTAAAATAAAAAAGAGATGTAACGATTATTCAAGCTTCAAGAAAGCTCTAAAACCAAAACCTCTAAAGCACAAGTGAACTATTCATTTCTTGCTTCTAATAAAAATTTAAAAACTCAACAATTATAAATCTTCACTTTTGAAAAAGTGCACGAAGGTGATATGTAAAATGAGGATGTTGGTAACTATTCTAAGTTACTTTGAAAATGAGGATTTTGTATAATGATTACTTTGGCAAATGAACCATATTAATTCTTTTGTAGAGCAATACTATGTACTATGTGCCATATTAATTTGAACAATAATTATGATTTGATTGAAAGGTATTTGGAAAACATGAATCAAATCTCTCAATAATTATGATGTCAAGTAGGCCACATTAATTGTACCTCATATTGCATGAGTAAGGATGTAGTTTATTAAATGTGAAATTATTGAATATGTGTCATAATTAACTTAGACAATAGCATGAGTAAGTAAAAAGTTTATTAAATGTAAAATTAGTGAATATCTATCAATATTAAAAGTGCACGACTAGAGCATAGCCAAAATTTCAAACAATAACTAAAAGGTGAATAAAAATTAAATGAATTTATACTTTAGAAAGATGGGTGGTGTATAATATATGCATATATTATATTTATATAACATTCAAAATTTAATTTAAACATTATATTGCTTTGTATCATAAAATTGGTGACATTTCAACTGTCAAAAACTGATTAAGTTCCTAACAAAATACCATTAGTTGATTGAGTGAAATGGTGTCAATAGGGAACTAATTTAGTTATTATAAATTATTAAAATGTCCAAAAAAAATTGCATGCCATCAATAATAGACAAGTTCCTCAAACCATTCTTTGCAATCATAAAATTGAGTGTCATTGAGAACTAAAAAGTTCCAAACACCATTATTTTATAGTCTCATCATCTCCCCTTGTCTTACTTGCATGGCATGGACCTATAAATCATATCTCTCTTTGTATATTTAGGGATTCTAGAAGTGTCATGAATGCCCTTCATTTTCTTTCATCTTTAAAATTACAAGTTTTTGTATGAGCAAAGGTATCTCCTTTATATAGTTATAATTACTTGTTTATTTTTTAAAAATGGATTAATTTGACCATTTCATGTTTTGAAAATAAAAAAATAGAATCATTAGTCATTTTTCTCTTGAGGAAGGGTCATAGGTAATCCAAAATATTGAGCTAAAAAATGGAAACACAATTATTCTAAAACCATTATGATTGATTTTATGACTTTGAAAGAAGGTATTTGGAAAATTTAATCAAAGAGGTCAAACTTTATGCTTTTTTACAAAAAGGCACCTTGAAAATTTTGTGTGACTAAGAGTTTACAAGGTTTTAGTAAAGTTATAAAGACTGAGAATTGTGTTAACTTGAAAATTTTGTGTGACTAAGAGTTTACAAAAGTTATAAAGACTGAGAATTGTGTTACATTTTTTGAAGTCTCAATAAGAAAAAGTTGTGAAGGTTTTCTATCTTTGGTCAGTGCCACCTATCAATCTCATAGTGGTTTTGAGCCCTTTTTAAATGATTTTTAACACTTATTTAAATTAATTAAAATTTTCTTTGTGGATCTCCACATCATCAAAGTAGTAGACAAGTAGGTTAGTAGGATGCTTCCATGTGTCTTAATTTTGATAACCCTAAATTTGATGGCCTATAACCATTCATATAGGTTCAAAACCCTCTAGGTTAGTGGGCTAGAAAGATGATGCTACGTGATGAAATATTGTTGTTCCATGGCCCTTGGGTGGTATATGAAATCCTAGCAGTGTGTTAAAGTAGAGAGTGAGTAGGATGATCCCATTTGGTAAAATATCACTTTACCATAGAGAAAACAATCAAAATCTATTTGAATCCTTAGCCAAACAATAAAAGATCAAGAAGGGGTCATGTGTAAAGGGTTAATAACTAACCATAAGTAGCTGCATGGACCATGTAGAGACTAACAATTTATAGCCCAATCAAAGGAGGACACATGGGTATTTGTCAATCTAGGATTTTTCTAGACTGACAAATTAAGACTGACACAACATGGTTTCCAAGCCAATTATATAGATTCAACAAAGAGATTGAGAAATGTAATTAAAAAACATACTAACAATACATGAGAGGCCTATTAAATAGGAAAAATATCCACTTGATAAAATAGGGGGTGGGAACAACAACAAGAATCGAGTAGCATAAAATAGCTAAGCCTATAAAAACAAACTAACCTATTAACTCAGGTGGTTAAAACAACTAACCAAGGTGTATAGATAATATACCTTTGTCAATAACTTAATGTATTTATAATAATATGATAACACCCTCCCTTAATGACAAAACAAGAAACAAGACCAAGTTTATCTCTAAATTTTATGAACTTTTTTGTACCAAGTGGTTTGGTCATTATATCAGTTGACTACTCTATAGTGTGGCAGTAGAAGAGATTGATGTCTTCATTTATAACCAACTATCAGATGTAATGATGGAGATCATCAATGTGTTTGGTCCTATGATAAAATAATAGATGTTTCACCATCTTCAAAAAACTTTGGTTATCACAAAAAATCAAAATAAGCTTTGATGACTCAAACTAAAGATCCTCCAAGATTTTCTTTATCAACACAGTTTCACAACCTGCACTGACCACAACTTTAGACTCTTCTTTTATTAAAGATAATGCCACTATATTTTTTAGTTTACTCTACCATGAAAAAAAATCCTAAACTAAGATTGAATACATAGCCTATTTTATATTTTCTTAAATCTACTGATCCTACCCAATCAGAGTCAGAATATCCTGAAAGCTCAAAATATATAGACTTGTCATATAGTATGCCCAAGTCAAAAGTACCTTTGACATATCTTAATACCCATTTTGAAACTAACTAATTTAATTCATGTGGTTAGACATGAATTTAGATTGAAAACTCACTACAAAACAAATATCCAATCTAATGGTAGTGACATAAATGAGACTATTAACTAGATATCGATGCATTATTTCATTGACTAGAGGTGAAGTAGTGTTAGTTGAAATTTTAGCTCCAAATTCCACAAGTGTGTGATTTGGATTAAAATCCATCATTCTAAACATTTACAATAATTATTTATCATACTTATTTTTTGACATGAATACAACACAATCACCTAGCCAAAACTCAACACCTAAATAGTATTTCAGTAGTCCTAAGTCTATCCTATCAAAATTAAAACATGTTAGCTTTAATCTATTGAATGAGTCTAACACTACTCCAAGTGATGGATAAATTATCATCATATAAAATGAGAATCAATATATCATCACCAGACACCTTTACATAGATATTTGGTTTAAAGCTACACCTTTTGAAACTAGACTCCCTAAAGTATGTATCTAACTTTATATACAAGGCTCGAGGAGCCTATTTAATCCCATACAAGGACTTGATCAACCTATAAACAATATTTTCCTTACTAGGAACCTAAAAAACATATGTCTAAACCATGTAGACTTCCTCCTCTAGATCTCCATTCAAGAAAGGACTCTTGACATCAATTTTGTGTACCTAACATCTAATCTTAGTGATAATAACAATAATCAAACAAAAAGTTACCATCCTTGTAGTAGGAGTAAAAGTCTCCTCATAATCAACCCCTTCCTCTTGTGCATAATGTTTTGTAATAATTTTGGCTTTGTGTTTGTCTAAGAAACCATGTACTTTGTATTTTACCTTGTAAATACTTTTACAACCAATGGATTTATTTCATGGTGGTAGATATATGAGCTCCCAAGTCTTATTTTTCATCAAGGAATCATATTCCAATTACATGGTTAATTCCCACTCATGCTTCCCTTTGGCCTCTAAAAATTAATTAGACTCAAATACATGTGAAATAAAAATTGTTAGAGCAAAAGTATGATGTTCACCTCTATTACCAAATTACTTTCCTGATCTCATTCTTCTTCCTTCCACACCCTATGGAAAGTCTCCCTCCTTTAGTTCTTCCATTGTGGTAGAATACCACTTTGGATCCTTTGGTTGATATATTAGAACCTCACAATGACCTAAATCAATTCTATCCTTAGAATTTGATTCCAATGATGAACTATAATCCTACTCAACTTTCACACCACAACTTATAATAGAATCATTATAAGAAAACAATGTCTCAATATTTAAAACTATACCCATTATTGTGAAGTATGGCATCTATTCATTCACTATTACATCTCTATATACGATACCTTTATTAGTAGAAACATCAATTAATATATATGCCTTTGACTACTCACTATACCCAACAAATATGTATGCTTTGCTTTTTACATCTAAGTTACTTCTCTTTTAACTAGAAATAACTACATACGCTACACAACCAAAAAATTTAAAAGCACTTACATCTAGAGTTTTACCTAAACAAGCATCCTCTAGTGTCATATTGTCCAATGATTTTTTAGGACTTATATTGAGGATGTACATCATCATATTCACTAATTCTATCCAATATTTATACAGGACATTTCTACTTTGGACCATACATCAAGCCATGTCCATCACCATCCTATTTTTCCTTTCCACAACTCCATTTTGTTGTAGAGTGTAATGGGTAGTATAATATATGTGCATGCCTTCAATGGCACAAAACCCATTTAATTTATTTGAGGTGAATTGACCCCCATTATCTATTTTGAGAGATTTCACTAGTCATCTCGCATTTTTCTCAACCATAGCTTTCCAAGATATGAAGTTAGAAAAGCAATTATATTTATTCACTAGAAAGTATACCCATTTTTCCTTAAAAAATTAGTGACCAATAATAGAAAATATCAGGATCTAGAAGTTGTACGTGTCTGCATTGGACCATGGAAATCCACATATACCATCTCCAATACTCCCTTATCTCTTGAAGATTTACCAGCATTAGATGAATGTCTAACTTTCTTCCCCAACTGACATCCAGTTCATACATGATGACTATATTGAATAAAATGAATCCTCTTAACCATCTTAGTCTTGGTCAATGTAGTTAAATACTAGAAATTTAAATGTCTACACCTTTCATACCATAGTGAACTTGTGATATTAACCACTACAAGTGCACTTTATTTTGCCCTCTATGTATCTGAAAGCTTATATAAGCCTTTCTCAACAATCCCAATAGTAATAATCTTGTTATCTATGGTATTAACTAAACATTTTTGTTCTTAAAAATTTACAACAAAATCAAATTTTGAAGTGATCTCACTAATTAAAAGTAAATTTTTGTTCATATTAGGCACATACCTAACATTTTTAAATGTATACTAAACTTTACCATTAAAATTGATCTAAATATTACCATAAATTTTTAAAAAATGAGTCTTATAATCTCCCAAAGATATAGATTCATTATTATTGTCATTTTAAATAAAATCCACATACTAGTCTTTATGGCATGTATAATGGTGAGATACCCCTAAATCAAAGTACCAATCTCGATCTACTAAATATTTACCACTAGAATCCATGAAATCAAAATTATGAGATGATTCCTTGCCTTCACCTTCAACTACATTTGTATGATGATCTTTCTTTCTAGGGTTATCCATATCCTATTATCTTTTCATGCAATATTGGTTAAGGTGACTAGGTTACTTATAGTAAAAAAACATTTCCACATAGAGCTCTTGTTAAAACCACTTACTTGTGAAGTTTCTATTGAAGAACTAGTAGTTTTACTAAACTACTTACCCTTTCCCTTGATGAAGAATGCACTCTCTATATAAGTAGATGTAGATAACACTATCCACTCCTACCATCTTTCCTTTTGTGATAGTAATGTGGACAACTTTTCAAAGTCAAAAGTCTGCATGTCAGTAATCATGTGCAAGGACTCCAAAAATGACTAAAATGAAGGTGGAAGATTTTTCATAACTAGAACAATCAAATATTTCTCATCAATAGGCTTTTGTTATGCCTTTAATTGATCACTATTGTCCTTGATCTATATAAAAACTCAAAAATTGATACACCTTCTTGAATCTTAGTGTAAAACAATAAATTCTTCAAATAAAAACTCATATTAGCTTTAGAATCCTAGTATTTATAAGTAACACTAGTGCACAATACTGATGCAATAGTCATATTTTTTACCTCTAAGATTAGATTATTTACTACTGATAATTTTAACAACATAAAAGACTCATGATGATGTTTATCATAGTCATCATAACCAGTGTCAATAATTTGATTTTTATTGAGCACTATTTGATCAAGATTTCAATATTCACATATCATCAAATCCTTGTGACACCACAAACTAAAATTTTTGCCTATCAATTTTTATGAATTTGGCAACAAGAGGTATTGTAAACTAGCCATTTTAACCTAGTTTTTCCAAAAAATGAATATACCAGAAAAAATATAATGAATTTACACAAAATTCTTCTTAACCATGGACTCAAATCATAAACTAGTCAATACCTCTAATTTTTAGCAAAAAACACCACACCATTTGGGAAATTTTAAATTTTTTATCTTTAAAAACACCAAAAAATAGACAAAAACAATTTTATCTAGAGATATACAATTCTAATTTAAAAAAATCATTTTCCACAAACATCCATATTAAAAATACAAAACATGGTGATATTTTCACCTTCCAAAACTTTTTTGAGAAATAATTATTCACTAGTAAGTCCCTAATAACTCTTATAAGATAAAGTTTTGAATTATTTCAATTAAAAAAATTAAAATTAACTTAAATAATAAAAAATTAGATTAAAATTTTCATAAAATAAATTATCCAATTAGAAATTTGGTTTACCTACAAAATTTTAGATGTAGATTCTTGGAGAAATACTTAGCTAAATTGAATTTTGTTAGTTCCTATCATCTCTATAAACTCCATATTATTTCACACTAAATTTTAGAATGCCAAAACACCCATGGAATACCTTAGTACCCCATTAGGACAAATTTAAACCTTTGACCCCTAACTAAACATAACCATGGTCATTTTGACCAACTGAATAAACCCACCTTTTTACCCCACTCAACCTTCGACACTTAACTATTCATGGTCACCTTGACCATTGATAATTACCCTGACCATAAATGATTAGGTCTCTTCCCCATTTGGCCAAAGATAACTCAATTTGTGAGCAAGATAACATGTAAAAATTTAATATGAATGGTAATATAATGCATTAAAAAAACCAACCAAACCTCTTATGAAACCTTTTTTCTCCATCTATCTTTTCCTATAAAAGGAGGGGAGTAGGTGGTGAAAGGGATCTAGGTTTTTAACAATCTAACTGTGAAAGTTTTTAACAATCAAATAATTCATCCATTAGGCAACAAACAATCATCAAGAGTTATCAAACTTATTTATAGTTTCTCCCTTCAACAAATTAGTGACTATGATAGAGACCCAAACCTTTACCCAAGTTATTCTTTAGGAAAAGTACTTTTACTCTTCTAAAATTACTCTAGGATCAACCACCAACTATAAAGTGACTAGATAAGTACATTTATTATTTTAAGCTTTGTTTATTTGGTTTCTGACCCCTAAACTTAACTAGACCCCTAACAATCCATCACTTGATTACGACCCCTTTTTTCAACTTGAACAAAACTCTTTTATGAACACTCCTACATCCCATAAGAACTATCAATGGTCATAGTGACCACCGATGGTCACCTTCAACTACTGATGGTCACCCCACTATTGATGGCTAGATTAACCACCAATGGTTAGTTTGACTATTAAAGGTCATTGTGGTAAGTAATAATAACAAGTTATTTCTACCTACCTACCCTCAGCCAAATTCCACTTACTAATCCTTTACCTATTCACAAAACCCTCACCTATTTTTTGAACAACATGACCTATTTAGCATTAGTATTGATCCATTATTTACTTAATTAGTCTATTTATTTTATCAAGAATTTATCTCTTCTTGTATTCTCTTTTAGTATTTTCTATAATTTAATGAAATTACTTTATCTTTATTTCTTTCAACTTAACCATTTTAACAGTATGTATTGATAGCCTCCTACTAAGCTCACACTTCTTAGATCTAGATTATGCTAGGAAATCAACCTTGTGATCCATCTAATAACCCCTTTGCATGAGTGATTTATTATCTACAAGTCATTCATCCCAAAATAAAGAGGATATTTTCACAATCATCTAGATCATGTGTACATAAATAAATAGGTTCTTCTACCTTACCCTTATTACTAGTTTCTTACTTATTCTTTCTTAAGAAATGAACATAAATTGAGAGAAACATTCTAGAATGCTCGATGGGACATAGTAGCATCTAGGTGCCCTTTTATTACTTATTATATGCTCATATAAATAAATCAAAATTTATTTTGGGTATAAAATAAACCTTACATACATTGATTGATTGCATGTTTAGCTTAATTAGTTAAATAAAAATCAAAGTAATCAATTATGGCTTCACTTATTTATCACACACTATACCAAACCACTTGAATCAATAAAACATCAAAATAATTGATATAAGGCCTAACTAGGGTTTCATCTCATAATGTATCACCTATACCCTTTGGCTATCTTACTTGGAGGTCATTACCAAGAAGAGAAACCAAAACTTAGGTCTTTAGTTGAGTGTAAACTCTAGAAATTAGTATATACTAGCTAAGAAACTGACACCCTTACCACTATAGTATGTGAAGTGAGGAGGTAGGCCCTAATACCAAGCCATGTATTGATTTTCAACATAAATCCTTTTGAGAGCCTTAAACACCTAAAACCAACCATAGACTTCCTTTCTAGTACCTATTCTACAAACCAAGTTCTTTTCCACACTTTCAAACTATGTCATAAGCCAAAAGTGAGATAAAATATATCCTAAGATTTTAAACACATTCTAGTGTATGCTTGGATTTCCTTGAAGATCTATTTCTTTTGTTTACTTTATGTTTGAGTTGTGATATTTCTTTTATTCATTTATATTTTCTCATATCATTTTTACTATAAAATAGTTAAGAAATGAAACCAACCAAGAGCCACCTTCCTCTTCTTCTTCCTCTATGGAGTATAATTCAAATTTTGAGGGTTCCCTCATCCTTCTAAACCCCTACTATGCCTCAGATAGTTTCCCAAGGTGATGTAGATTTTAACATTTTCCCTGATAATAACCCTATGACCTTCCAAAATTATGTCAACACTTTATCTTATCTCACCCCTACTTTAGTTCCTCCTAGTGATCCCCATCTTATGGTTGCCACTACATCGACCCAAGCTATGACTACTCAAGTATCTTCTTCCACCAATAAACCACCTACTACCTCTACCAAAACTCAATCAAACTAACTAGCCAATAACCAAACACCCCCTACACCAACCAATAACTCCTCTAACATAGGGGCAACCTTACCTTTAGTTACCTAAACCCCATACACCATGGGTATACCTTCTACCCATATTGCCACTATTCCCCTCATCAATACCAACCCACCAATCTTCACCCCACTCCAAAATGTGGTGATTTATATACCTTCTACCCTTAGACCTATCAGTACTAGGGTTACCACTCACCCCCAAATAACTAACCATAACATACCTCTAACCCAATCCATATCCATTCCCCAATATACCAATTTGATCATACCTCCTAACCAACGCACATCAACCCCTTAACAAAGACCTATGATACTGTACCCATGCTATATTCCTAATCTATAAGGATATATATCTCCATCTTATACCCAACCTCTTAGGCTCATAACCCTTATGTGGTGTCATCCCAACCCTCAATGACTACATACCAACATGTGGTATCCTCTCAACTTCTACCAATTATTCATATATTACATCCACCCAAACTCAAAAAAACTTACCATACAATTATGGAATTACCCAACCACAAATATATTTGGTCAAAATGTTGATGGACAAAATGATCAACCTAGAGTCATCAATCACTAGGGCTCATAACCTCTTATCTTATGACCAAATTTGTAATGGACCCATTCACCCATCTATCCCTATCTAACCTTAGCTTCCTCAATAGGAATTACCTATTTTTTTTAAATTCTAAAGCAAAGAGGACCCCTAACAACACTTAAGAGAATTTTGGCATTCTTGTTACTTGATTGCCTATGATGACGCTCTTCTCCTTCACACCTTCCTTATGTCTTTATCTAGACCAACATTGTATTGGTATAGTTTATTTCACTAAGCACTCCATATTTTAATTTTAAAAACTTTCCAAAACCTTTTTACACCAGTTTTCAATCAATATATCTAAGAATACCTCCATCATTGACCTCTACTCCATCAGGCAGTTTGATGATGAATCAATTGTTGATTTCATAGCATGATGGATATGTCTTATCAACCAGCTCTCTTTTTCTTTTCCCTAACCCAAGTTGATCAAAATTTTATCTCATGCTTGTGCCAAATATATCACTTCCACTCTAGAGGATCAAACTTTTATAACCTTTGGCAAGGATTTTACCATGGCATGCAAACTAAAAATTAGAGACATCGATGAGGGTAAGTTAAGACTAAGAAAAAAACCCTAACTTTAAATATAATGAACCTTCCCCATCTAAAATCACTAACCAATATAACTACCCCAAAACAAAACTAAAGGCAACTAAAAATATGGTTGTCCTCAAAATAGCCCCACCTTTGATTGTCAACCAAACCAACCAAACTAACTCCTCTAACTCCTCCAATCAATAAACCCAAAATCAAAATTGAGCTACCCCAAAACAATACACTCTATTAGTGGAGTCATATGCTTTAGTTTTGGACAAGTTTCTCAAAAACAACATCATATAGCTTCCCCTATCAAACCTCCTCTACAATTTGATGTCTTTTTCCCTATGCCTAATTGGTATAATGAGAATGATCTATGTGATTTCCACCATGTCATCAAACATGAGATTAGTAGTTGTAACACCTTAAAAACCATTGTCCAAAACTTGATTGTTAAAGAGTAAATTGCATTAGACTATCCCAATACACCCCCAAATTAGTCACTCGACATTTTTGACAACCTTTTCCAAACCATCCCCCTTATACAAACCATGATGACATTAAAATGGAAGCATCTCATACTCGTGAGGTTCATATAGTCAATGTTATTATCAATGAACCTATTACTGAGGAAACCATTGCCTCCACCACCTCTTCCTCCACTCCACCTTATTGAAGTATTGGAATCACCCTCCATTCCTTTGGATATCCAAACAATGGAAGCAACCATCTCTTCTCTTTTAATTGATGATATAACCATATTACCTACCTCTCCTTTGATAGAAATACCAAAGGAGGCAACCATTGTCATCACACCTTCCTCCCCCACCATAAAATCACCCTCTCTCTCTTTGGAAACCATTCCATAAGAAGAGATCACCTTATCTAATCCTTCCATAGAGGAAACATCCTCACTAATCTTATAACCTTTTACCAAGGACAAAGGTGAGGAAACCATTTCTCTATCTCCACCTAGGGGCCTAATCTTTGAATTTGATGACCAAGAAACCAAAACAATTTACAATCCCTTCTCTAGACTAGTCTAAAGTCTAGAATTATCTTCTCAAACCAATTTATATTGAGCCACCTTTTTGCACCATCTTAAGCTCCCATATAAAAACAAACATGAACCTTTAACCTCAATTTCATCCACTATTAAGCCTATCATCACCTTAATCCTTACATCAAACACCCCTCCCTCCACAACCATGGGGTAATCATCCAAACCATCTCCATCTAAAATAATTAAATCACCTTACACCTCTCTAATCAAACCTATTAAGATCATAGGGGTACTTCCTAATCCTAGACTTACCCACCCATATTTAAATTTATATTTAAACCAATCTAGTCCACTAGAGAAAACCTCAACCAAATCAACCAAGAATGTGGAGCTACCCAAACTCCTACCTAGAACCAAAATCATACCACCCCCTTCTCTCTTACCTTCAATCTTTAGACCCCATCCTTCTTCCATCCTAAGAGCTCATCTTTATATAAATAAGGACAACCCTCCCAAAACCACCCCAACTAAAATTATTCCTTTTATTCTACCTTTACCTACCCCATTCAAAACATCAAACTCCCCATCATTTTTAGATAAACTATCTACCTCTACCTACCCACTTATATCTAAAACTTCATCATCTCTATCATCCACCTCAAAATATTTCACCTTTAAAAATTCTACCAAAATACCACCCAACACCAAACAATTTGAATCAAAACCACCTACTAAAACCATCCTACCACCCATAACCCCCATGATGAATCCTACTTTTAATAAATCTCCCCCACCAAAAACCAAAATCCAATTACCCTCCACACATTTTCTCAAACACTATTAGAACATTTTTCTAAGGTTGTTACAAACTTATTCCTTAATCCTACCACATATCAAGCCCTTTGAATCATCAATCCCTAAACCATCTTGGTTTAATAATAGTTTAATCTACTCATAGCATAGGATACCTAGACATGATATGGAGAAATAAAAATCTCTCCAAGCACTTATCCATAAATTATGGGATGAGGATGATCTATTATCAAATGAACCTATCTTAAACCCATCATAAAACCAACCACAAAAAAAACCTATCTAACATTTAACCACTCCCACACTCCCATACAAGAGTAAGGAGGAATTGAAGAAGCCTTCTAACCCAACACTTTGCCTCATCCACACTATCCATATGGTCACTCGATCGTGGGCCCAAAAAAAGGATAAGGGAAAGGCCAAAGTGTCCATTCCCTAGGCATATCCTTTCATCCCTCAATGCTTCAAATAAATTAAAACACATTCACCTTCACCTTTACCTAAACCTAAAATCCAAAATATCTATTTGGGGTGCCTCTCCCTCTAATTCTTCTAAATCTATCTAGTGAGTAGTTCTGAAACAACTTCACTAAACACTGATGAAGATAAGCCTATATGAACTGATCAACACCTAACCACATCACCACTAAGCACCAATAAAGGATTTACAATCTATAGATGCCCAGCCTAAAGACCCTCACCCTCTTACATCCTTTGTTGGAGCTCTTTGACTTTCCACCCTTATCACATTTAAGGATTCAAAAATACCTTCTATTCATATTGAAGATCCTAATCTTCCTCTCTTCATCATTGCACATATTAATAAAACTCACATCAAAAGGGTGATGATTTATGTAGGAGATGTTATTAAAATTATCTCCTCTCATGATTTTGACCAACTCTAGCTGCCAAAGAATATCATGTTGGAAACCATAGAGGTCCTCTATTCCTTTAATGATACTATGGACACAACCTTAGGAATAGTTGTCCTCCACATCCACTTAAGACCTCACATGCTTCCAGACATATTTTACACCATTTAAGGAAATATTAAATACAACATATTACTTATATGCCCTTGGATCTATTCTATGGGTTGTGTCCCATCTGCCTTACATTGATGTGTCAAGTTCAAACATGAGGGTCAGGTCATCACCATACAAGTTGACCCTAATCCTTTTACATATTAAAACATGACATATTGACCCAATGATGTTCTTCTTCCTCACTCATCCACCTCACCACCAACCAACAATAACTCCACCCCTACCATCGATGAATATTTAACTAGTTCATCTATTTCTTCTTCTTAGATCCCTATAGAGGACCCCTTGGGACCTATGTTCTAACATGTCTCACTGGTAAAGTATCATCTTTTGGTATTGGATGCTTCCGTTACTCTTAAAGATTATGGAAACCTTGTCCATAATCTTGGTTATGATCCCAATATCAAAAAAATCATTCCTTTTTGGATTCCCAACAACCAAACCAACTTCATTTATAAGGGACTTGATCATCTACTTCTTGCTTCCTCTACCACCTCTTCTATTTGACCATTTACCTTTGATTTATCCTATTTAGACAAACTATAATTTGAAAAATTGTACCTTTATAGGTGTGCCTAGAAAGTATTTGGATTTAGTCATTATGAACATGGACCCCATGAGTTACCTTCGATCAAAACCGAAAAACCTCAAGAGTTATTTGGCCTAGCCTTCATCCAACCAAAAGAACCCATCAATTTGCTAAAACCCATTGCCACCATTAATGACTAAATTCCATCCTCACTAACCCCATCTCCTTATAAATTTAAGGATTTTGAAACCATCCCTTCTAACTTTTTTTAGTCAATATTATTATTTTGCGCTCCCTAACTTATCAAAAGGGTGGTCAAACTAAAACCTTTCTACGGATTCATCCTAAAATGGCAAAAAATGATTCTCCTAACATCTAAACCATCTAATATTAGGATGATAATTCCATTCTCACTTATCTTGGTGTATGAAATTCTTTTATCCATAATCTATTCCGCATGAGAACCAAACCATGTTGAATGAATCCATTATCGATGTCAACTTAGGTACTCAAGATAACCCTGACATTATAAAGATTAGTTAATCCTTAAATTCCTCAAATCAAAAATATTACCCTTCCTTCCTCTATGACCATAGTATAGCATTTACTTGGTCCTAATAAGATATGCTAGGAATCAACCCTTCTATATCTCTCCACAACATTGTCATCCATCATGATGTTAAGCTTGTTAGATAAAAGCTTTGTAGGATGTACCCTCACATCACCTTTCTAGTCAAATAAGAGCTTTTACACCTCTTATTTATCAACTTCATCCAACCAATTGACTATGCCTAATGGGTTTCTAATATCTTTCCCATTACCAAACCCATAAGGGTACTTCACCTCTATATTGACTTTCATGACCTTAATCTTGCTTGTCCAAAAGATGACTTACCTTTGCCTAGCATCAACCAAATTGTTGATCTTACATTTGGCCATAAAATTTTATCTCTCATGGATTGTTTCTCAAGATATAATCAGATCTTTATTTCCTCTAAAAATCAAAATAAGACTTCTTTCACCACCCCATGGGGAACCATCTTTTATTGGGTCATGTCATTTGGTCTAAATAATGTTGGGGAAACCTACCAATATGTGATGACCTACATCTTTCATGATCTCATCCAATAAATCATATAGGAATATATGGATGACCTCTTTGGGAAATCCAAATATCACAAGGATAATCTAGAAGTTCTCAAAATTATCTTTGAGTGCTTAATCCATTTCCATGTTCAACTCAACCCCAAGAAATGTGTTTCTATGGTCCTATTTAAAAATATTATTGGATTTATTATCTCTGTTCAAGGAATAAAAGTAGACCCTACCAAAGTTACAATAATCCTTGACATTCCACCTCTAACCCACCTTAAACATATATATAGTCTATAGGGTAAGCTCTAATCTATTTGTTACATCATCTCTCAATTATCAGATAGATGCCAACCCTTTCATCATTTTTTCAAGAAAGATACATCTTTTAAGTGGACTAGGGACTATCAACAAGTTTTTGATTCTCTCAAAGAGTACCATTTTTCTCCACCCATTCTTACCCCTCCTAAATATCACCAACCCTTTTACCTCTATATCTCTATCACTGACCAATCCTTAGGGGCAATGTTTTCTCATCAGAATGAACAACATAGAGAGCAAGCCATATATGACATTAGTTACACACTTATAGAGTATGAGACTCAGTACACCCATACTAGAAAACTTTTCTTTGCCTTAGTCTTTTTGGCTTCCAAACTTCATCATTATCTCCTCAATCATAAAACCTTTATCATCACTAACACCGAGCGAATTAAGTACATACACCCTAAACCATATCAAAACTAGCATATGGATAAGTGTCTCATGCGCTTAGCTGAGTTTGACCTTGAGTTCCTCTAGAAGAAGTTGATTAAAGTGAAATTCATTTCTAATAAATTGGACTAAGCTCCTTTTCTAGAAAACCAACCACTTCCTCTTGCATTTTTATATGATTCCATCATGAATCTTCTCAACAAGACATCACCTACGAAATGACCATGTTCTTCAATGGCTCAAAATGCTAGTACATTAGGTGTGCTAGATTTATTCTCATTACCCTCGATGGTGAACCTTTTCCTCTTTATTTCAAAATTAATTTTGAGTGTACCAATAATATGGATAAGTATGAAGCCTTATTAATAGGTATCCAAACCACTCTAGCCTTGTGAGTGAAGATGATTAGTACCTTCAATGATTCCTAACTTATGGTCAATCAGGTCAATAGATCCTACCAATGTAATAATTATGTCTTTAAAAAGTAAAAACAGCTCATATATTTACTCTTAGCATAATTTGATCATTACCTTATCTAATATATTTCATGATCTACTAAGAAATTCATGGATATAATAACTTTCCTTACTTCCCATATCCCATCTCAACCTTCTAATTCCAAGATCTTTATCACCATTCATCATTTTATCACCCCCTATTATATCCAATCCAACCTCCCTACCATATGTAATGTGGAGGAATATCCATCGAATATTTTGTACTAATAGACCTTTAACTAGCTCAACCTAGGCATTAGTCCTCCCAACCTCTTTAGGAATACCAAAAGAGCCTTTATTAAAAGTACCTCTCATTATACCATACTAGGGGGGAATCCTTTACAAACATGGTTTCAGTGGCCTCCTTCTCCACTTTCTACATTTCCATGAAGATTTTTATACTATCAAAGAAACAGATGACAAAATCTATGGGGGACACTTTAGTGGTCTAGTTTTCACTAAACATATCCTTCACCTTGGCTACTATTAGCCCACCCTCAACCAAAACCATTGTGATTATGTAAATAAGTGTGTTAAATTTCAAAAACATGCCAATTTACATCACGTGCCAACCCATGGCCTTCAAGTATCTAAGTAATTTTGGCCCTTCTCCTAATGGGAACTATACCTCATTAGAGAAATCAATCCTCATTCTTTACAGTGGCACTACTTCATCATCAATACCACTAATTATTTCACCAAATGGGTGGAGGCTTTTCCTCTCATCTAGACCAAAGCTAATAAGATAGTCGACTTCATGAATTATCATATCATCTATCATTTTGACATTACCCATAAGATCATCATCGATGATGATAAATATTTCAAAAAAAAACAATTATAAGGTATTTTTAATTTATTTGGCATCAAGTTAAGCTTTTCCTCACCTTACCATCCACAAGAAAATAGATAGGCAAAAGCCTCTAACAAAATCCTCAACAAAATGTTAACTAAAATAACTAGTGCTTTAGGTTAGGATTAGAACTTTCACATCCCCTTCACCTTGTGGTCCTATCTTACTACTATTCAAACCTCTATGAGTGTTACCCCTTTATTTCTAGTCTTTAGAGCAAATGTGATATTTCCTTGTAAAGTCTAGATTCCATCTCTTTGTATATCTTTTTAAGACATCATTTCCAATAATGACTATCATCAAGAGCATCTATCTTCACTTGAACTACTTGATGAGTCTCACCTAGCTGTGTTTAACAATTTTTGTATCTATCAAGAATGATTCAAGTGTGCCTATGAAAAGCACCTAAAAGAATGAGAATTCAACATTAGAAACATTGTCCTAAAGGAGAATCAACATGTGACCAATATGGATAAAATCAAGTGAGGCAAGTTGGATTTCAATTGGCTTAAACCCTACATCATAACCCACAAGTATGGATTAGGTGATTATTGTTTATCCTATCCTAAAGGAAAACCAAAACTTGATCCTCTTAATGCTTCACATTTTCATCCTTTATTTATATAAACAAGGATCAAACTCAAATTTTGTCTAACTTAAGCTCATCCCTTGATTTATGAGATTTTCCACCTCCCTTACACATTCATCCTATCTCTTTGAAAATAAATGATTACAACATAGAACCATGTGATTAACCATCATAGTCATAGTCTAATCCTAAATATGGGTACCATGGCTCTACCCATGGTGTGGTTCTCATGGATACTTTTGATCCCTAATCAAATATAATCCCATGGTCATCATCTCTCAAAACCACTCTTTTCACCTATCATTAACCTCTTGTGCTCTAGGTTTTTCCTTCATAAAGGTAAACCTATAAGCCTAAATAGACTTATCTATGTCTAAACTAACATCAAAACAATTTGGGATACCTAAATGTCACTTGGGAAAAACATATCTAGCATGCAGACTACTCCCTTGAAGGATGGCTACCCAAAATATAAATTGCTTAAAAAAATAGACTATTCTCTTGAAGGACAAGTACCAAAATAAACAAATCTAAATATAAACCACTCCTTTAAAGGATGGATAAGTCAAACTTGTAGAAAACAATCATTTAAAGCTTCTCACACCAATCAGCTTCAAAAACCTATCATAACAAAGCAATAAAAGACCCTATATCAAAATCAAAACAAGATATCCCAAGAAAGCTATATTCAGCTTGCATATATAACATTATTAGAATTCCTACATCGATCAGTTTACACCTTGAATTAAAACATGGACTTGTCTAAGATGGTTCTTAGGTCATTTATAGAAGAGGAAAACTAGCTTCAAGAGGTTACACTCCCCTTCACATCACCTATCACCTATCTCCCCTTTGTGCCATTTATAAATAAAATGATTCTAAGCTTACTTGACACAATGTGATCAAGACATCTTTTTATCAACCAATGCATGATAATGCAAAGCATTCAAAAGGCTTATGTTCCTTAAGTCAATCTAACTTTGGTTTTGTTTAGTCCTTACCAATGAAGAATAATTAGTCCTTATGTATCCTATTATAATTGGTTTATGTATTCACTTAGACCTAGGTCTCATGATTTTTCACCTCTTTTCCTACATCTAGTTTTGTTATCTAACTTACTCTATGTGTTATCATCAAAAGAATAACCATAATCAAAACATTTTCAACAATATTACACACATAATCATAAAATAAAAACATCATAATCATAATCCAAGCATTATAACCATATAAATAAAATAAAGCATCATCATAATCATTTATAACCACTCATCATAAACATCATCCATAATAATCACATGACTAATCTAGTGAGTTTATATATCATCATAAGCATAATCATAATAAACACAAGTATCAAATCCATGAACCATGAACCATAAAATCAAATCTATACATCATCATCATACTATATACATCATGTCTCATCAACATCAAATAATACATATAAAAAAATGTGCATCTCTCTCTCAAAAAAATATACATCTCACTACATCAACTCATAAGTTGTTATCAAAATCATATACATCTATACATATCATATCATATACTATACCCCTAGGGAATCACATCCACCTAGTGTCTTCCCCCCTAAGGTGTTTGTCTATCAACCGACTGAAGTGTCCCACTAACATGGAGTACCTGCACCACCTACTAAGTAGGCTCTATACTCACCCCATTAGGGCTCTTATAAACATTATGTCAAAAGTATGGCCCTAAAATAGTGCAACTACTCAAATGTGGCCAAGTATTATGCTACAAGAATGCTACCTAGTGGTCTTACTAGTGTTATAACCTCTCCTCCTCTTTGTCTCAAGGTGTTCCTCTCTTGGGTCACCAAGTCTAGTGAAGTCCTAGCCTAGTCCCTCTCACCCATCACAATGGCAACTAGACCCTATAAAGTCACAACCTAGACCTATAATGTGACCACCTACCCTTTTAAATATATGATATATGCTTGTATAGTCAATAATACTACTCCTAGCTATCTATTAGGGCCAACTCACTATACTTGTACCTATGGAACCCCAACAGTTGGATTCATATCCATGGGATACTAGCCCCTATTATCCCATCTAAAATCTACCACTATATAGAGGGTCTGATACCATGTCATGTCACCATCAACAAAATTGACATCATTGATGTCTACTATAATAGGTAGCTCTTTATGATCAAGCACTATCTCTACTGGCTATGATACTAGAAGTAAAAACTCAACACCCTCTCACTTATACCTCAAGAATGGACCTCAAATCCCCTGTACTAGGCCATATTGCCTACAAACCCTATCAAAAGGATGAGTTCAATCTCACCCTCTCTCCTTCCAAAAATCCACTTGTAGCTTTGTATTAATAAAATATTCTAAGTATAATGGGTCCACCTCAAGAAGTAGACATATGGCCTTTAAACCACTTCCCCAACCACCAAGGCCTCAATTACCCCTCTAAACTAATTGATATCTCAAGCACCTCCTCTAGATCCTATGAGTGCATAATTGCTCTTCCACCTCATGAAACCCACCCTAAAGTCCATCTAGGTGTATCCTTCCCATGACAACTCCATCGGTCTCAAAACCCAAATATGCTCATAGGCCCAATAGTGAAATCAAAACCCCAACATTGATACCATATCTCTAGTGATCCCTACACCCCCATATTTCCCTATATATCTATACCAAAAAACTAGGTGCCCACCCAAAAACTATCTGACCAAACAACATATCCACCAAAACTCCCAATAATAGATAGGGAAACCTCCCACTACTTGAATCTAGTATTGCAAAGTAGGAGACTGCCATCATCATCATCATCATCATCATCAACCACCTATCATATTTGGCCCTCTAATATAATGGCCTATATCTAAAGCCACTAGTATTCCACCTAGTAAGGGCATGATCTTCACCATATAGGAGTTCTATATGATCATCTCTCTCCTCACTCTCAATATGATATATAATCTCCCACTAAATGGGTAGTTTTGTAATCCTATATACATTCTCTAGTAGGATGGTCATCTCACCCATTGGTAGGAAAAAAGTATTCATGTCTAGATCCCATATCTTGATGAGGACCATGATCATCACCATATCTCATGAAATGTGATGGACATACATCATCGTACTAAGGTTTACCTCTTTTATATGTGTCCAATCACCATCTATCATCCCCTGATGGATCTCTATAAAGATCGAAAGGAACTGATCTTACATTTGAATCTGATCTCATGCCTACAAAATTCATTAGAAAACACAATTTTATATTTAACTACTATACCCATGAATATTCACCTCCTTTTCACCTTAGTCACTCTACCTAAGAAGACCTATTTTCCCCCATTCAAACTACATCAACATATTTTCAAACCTACCTTACACCCAAGCTAAATTATATCAACATATTATTTTACTACCCTTAACATTCCCATTAGGTTATTTTAACTCAAATATAATTTTCATCTTACCCTTAGCCATTTTTTTCACCAAAAACATCATACCCTTAACCATTTTACCTTATCCTTTTATTAAAACCCCTTTGACTATTTAGTTGACCACTGATGGTCACTATAACCATCAATGGTCAACTGGCCATTTAGCCTACAATCCTCAATTGTTGATGGTCAACTATGACCTCTGATGACCACTGATGGTCACTATAACCGTCAATGGTCAATTGGCCATTTAGCCTACAATCCTCAATTGTTGATGGTCAACTATGACCATTGATGGTTTGATATAACCATTAATGATCACTATGTGTGACCATTGGTATCAAAACCCCTAAAATTACATACCCAAAACCCATCAAACCACCCCTTTCTCACAATTAATTACCCTAGCATTTTTCTTTACCCTACCCCCAACCTACCTACACTTCTAATTTCAATCTTCACATACTAATTCAATAAAAACAAACCCCAACCTAAACTAGGTCAAAACCCAAACCCTTCCACAAACTGACCCCAAATTCAACAAAAATTCAACCAAAATAACCAAAATCAACTAATCTAGCAATTCAATATAGCCCCTACCTCATTATTTGACCATCATCAAGAAGGAATCATATCTCTTACCATTCAACCACATCCTTATCCACCCTACATCCTCATTATCACACTAGCTCAACATAACCCCAATCAACCAATCAGTAATCAGACCCACCTCATCAACACTCTCTCACATAACACTAAAGTCACCAAAGTCATAGGAGTCACGAGAGTCAAAAGCCAAAAGTGAAAATAAACTTGTCTTTTTCACTTTTTATCCTCCATGGTTTTAGGGTTTCCCCTAACTATTAATGGTCAATGTGATCACTGACATTTGATTTTAGGCCCCTAACCATCGATGATTAGGAAACCTACTTTTTAAATTTTGTGGCACTAGAAACCTTAGTTTCCACTTTTGAGATTACCCTTATCCACTAAAATAGAACTAACCTTTATAGAGCACTTATTCTCCATAAATGAACCTTAAAACATTAGAGGACACCCTCTCTAACCAACTAACCATATGACCACATTCACTTTGATGTTGGCCATTTTAGTCTAAATTATCACATATTTTGTGATGACCTTAACTTGGTCCTTTTGACTGCACTGACTAATCTTGCCATGTTGAACATTTGAATTTGTACCACCTAGTGAACACTAAACCATTTGTGTTTTTCATATGAGTACTTCCAACCTTGAATACCTATGAAAACACTGACCCTATCTAGGAGACTTGATAGAAATAACTTGACTAACTATGCTTAATGTTGTGGCTTGATTACCCTATCCCCAGTCCTTCTAGAATTGACCTTATTTTTACCAACCATGGAAACTTAGTCTATGAATTATCTCAACTATCACACTTAGTCACATTTTGTGTGCATGTTTTTACTTCAAATGCACAAAATTTTGTCACCAACCTCATAACTCACCATAAATATTTCATTAAACCCACACCCGATTTGGTTTTCACCTCATCAACTCCTAGTTTGAGAGGGAACACCTCCTCCCATGATTGGGGAAACCAAACCTTTGACTCATTATCCATTTTTATTTTATAACTTGATAACACAAACTACATAACAAAAAGGGGAAAAACATAGACACTAAAATTTTTCAAACTACAATTTTGAATGTTGAAACACCCTTAGACTACCTTAGGACCCCCTTACAAATAATTTAACTCCTTGACCCCTAATTGAACCTAACCATGGTTAGTTTGACCAACTTACCAAACCCACCTTTTTACCCAACTTAAACTTTGATACTCAACCACTGATGGTTAGGTCTCTTCCCCATCTGGCCAAAGATAACTCAAGCTATGTGCAAGCTAACACATAAAAATTTAATATGGATGGTAAGATAATGCATCACAACAACCAAATGAACCTCCTCTAGAACCTTCTATCTCCATCTCTATTTTCCTATAAAATGAGGGAGGTAGGAGGTGAAAGGGATCTAGGTTTTTAACAATCTAAGCATCTAGGTTTTTAACAATCTAAACATCCATACATCAAGCAACAAATAGTCATTAGGAGATTCAAACATATCTATAGGTTCTCCCTTTAACAATTTAACAACTATGATAAAGACCCAAACCTATGCCCAAATTATTCTTCAAGCAAAGTACCATTATTCTACCAAAATTACTCTATGATCAACCAATAACTATCAAATGACCAACTAAGTGCATTTCTTATTTTAATCTTTGTTTATTTAGTTTCTAACCCTTGACCTTAACTGGACCCCAAACAATCCATCACTTAATTATTGGCCCCTTTATGCAACCTAAACTAGACTCTTTTCTAAACACTCCCAAATCCCATATGAACCATTTACAATCACCCTGATCATCAATGATCACCTTCAACTACTAATGGTCTCCTAACCATTGATGGTCAACTTAACTACTAATGGTTAACCTTACCATCGATGATCACTATGGTAAGAAATAATATCAAGTTATTTCTACCTACCTACCCTCAGCCAAATTCCACTTTCTAATGCTTTATCTATTCATATAACCCTTACTTAATTTTTGAACCCAACCTAACCTTTTTAGCATTAGTATTGACCTTATATTTGCTTAATTCGTCTATTTATTTTATCAAGCATTTATCTCTTCTTGTAGTTTCTCTTTTAATATTTACTATCATTTGATGCAAGTACTCTATCTTCATTTATTTCAACTTAACTATTTTAAGAGTGTGGATTGATAACCTCCTCGTAAGCTCAAGCTTCTTGAATCTAGCTATGTTAGGAAATCCACCTTGATATCAATATAATAATCCCTTTACATGTGCAATTTATTATCTATAGGTCATTTTTCCCAAGACAAAGAAGATCTCTTCATAATAATTTGGATCACATGCAGACAAATAAATAAGTTCTTCTACCACACACTTATTACTAGTTTCTTACTTATTATTTTTTAAGAAATGAACATAAATTTAGAGAAATAGTTTCCTTTTAGAAAATAGAAATTTTTAGACCCCTCACTTGCCAAAAATAATGCCCTAATAAAAATCTGGTCACTTTTTAAAATGAATGGAAATGTCCATTGAAAAAACACAAGGAAAATAAAAATAGTCATGTGAGCCTCTTTTACTCCTCCTACCACTTTTCCTTTGTTAAGGCAAGTCTCCTAATGCTTTTATCCTAATTACTATCTTTCCCACTAGTCACAAGAAAAAAATTATCTTCATAGCTCTCCATCGAGTGCTTCACACTCTTCCCTAACAAGACTACTCCTCTCTTGCTTCACAGGCTTCCTCCCAAGCTTCCTAAATTGCAAGCTCTAATTACCATATTACATTTAGTGAAGAGATTAATAAATTTAATTAACCAACATACTAAATGATACATGAGAGGCCTATTAAATAGGCAAAAGAGCCACCTAAGAAAAGAAGGGGTGAGAGTAACCATAAGCATCAAGTAGCATAAAATAGCTAAGCCCATAAAAATAAACTAACCTATTAACCCAAGTGGTTAAAATAACTAACCAAGGTGCTTAGATAATATACCTTAGTCAATAACCCAACGTATTTACAATAATATTCTAACACCAATGAAGTGGTGTCATGTGGTAGTAATCATAGGGTAATTGGCCCCATAAATAGAAAGAGGATATTTGGTGGGGTCCAATGGGGGAATATACTTTTAGAAGTAATAAAGATAAGAATGAACATGATGTTTGAATGTAGCTATAACCTTCCACTGAGGAGTGTTTTGGTATCTATGCTAGTACCAATTAAGACTAATTTAATAACCCATTTCACCTATTTAATTGTTACGTTATTGAGTAGAATGTTTAACCGTATTGATTCATAAAATAAATAATAGAGTGGTTTAACATGAAAATAATGGCATAAATTAGATTCATATCATAGAATGTAATGGAAAAATGGTGGAATTTGGCCCTAGTCATAATAGGACAAGCTATAGTCCTAAACAAGCATAGAAGGTAGTTATGCAAGGTGGCCATAACAATCCTAAAGAGATCCCCACTATCTCTAACCACCTTCCCAATCATGAATGAATGATACAACTACCTAAGGTAGTTGGTAAGATCAAGAAAGGCCTTAAACTCTAGACTCAACATATTTGAGAAAGAAAATTGTAACCACAAAGGGGGGACTCTTTTAAGCACATAAATGTTGCATAAATTTATCCATCCATGACATCTCTTTTTATTTTAGTAAAACTTTACCCCTATAGAGAGTTTTAATTTCATCTCTTATGCATTTGAGTGAATAATAGAGTTAATTTTTCCCTCTCATATGCCTATATCTTGTGTGAATTTAAGTGATTTATTATCTTATCATGTGAAGAAGTTGATTTATCCTTGATTTTCTATCTAATTCCCTCACCTTTATACATGAGAATACTAGTTTTTAGGTTATAGGTTATTGTGATATTAGGTTTATGCATTGTTTAATAATGGAGTTTCAACATTTGGTGCCCTATAAGTCCATTTTATAACCCTTCTAAGTGCTATCATGAGATCCTTACCTCCCTAGAAAACACTTATGAAAAAGGGTTGTAATATTATGAGTTATGAATTTTATTATCTCTTTTACCTTCATTGTGTATGGTTAAGATAGTAGAGGACATAATAATATTTTGGTGTATCACCTCCTCCTTAGGTCTTAATTTTAGTGCAAGATTTGTTTTGTCTCACTCCATTTTCCTTACAAGTTTAATAATTCTAGTATTAGTCTAAGTGATCCATCAAGGGGACCAACCCTCTCTGGGGGTTCACTCTAATGATAGGTGACCCATAGCCTTAGAGTGATCCCATTGTATTAGGTGGAGGTAGGATCCTTGAAACCACTCTTTCAACGGTTGTGACTCCAATGTGTCAATATTTTTTAGCATGCCTAGTGGGATGTATTCAATTCGATTTGAGTTAGAATAGTTTTAGATGAGAATTTGGTACTAATCATAGCAATTTATAATATTAAAGACATCAAATAATCACCTGACAAATCCAAAAAAAATTGATCTCTAGCATAATAATGCAAAAATATTTTCATGCCAAAAGAGAAAAGAGCTTCTTGAAAAGTTAATTTATAGTTTATTAAATTATCTACACCCTATAGAAAAATAATAAATAAAGAATCCTTGTCTCATGTAATAAGATCTAAAGATATTAGATAGACTTCCTTAAAAGCTTAATCTATGCCTCCTTTTAGTATATTTTACCAATAAAAGGTAGGGTATATTCTAATCTCTTACATGGTTATCTCTAAAAATTAGGTATTCATTCATTTCAATGGAGGAATCCCACTAAAACTTGCCCAATATGATGATATACCTATTATATCCCTCAAGAGTATTCCATATTTCATTGGAGAGAATACCAACACACCTTTGAAACACATCAAAGGTAATGTTAATATATGTTTAGTATATCATATTACAAATGATAATTTTGTTATTAGGATTTTATCTTATTCATTAAAATGTAAGGAAATTCAATGGTATAGAAGATTACAACCTAATTTTATCAACTCATGGGATTAATTAGGGGAAGGTTTATACAATAAATTTGGAGACAAAAATAACCATCTATCCTTAGTGAAACAACTAATTACTATTAAGATATATCCATAATAATTCATTAGTTATTTCAATTTCAAGTTCCAAATAAATTGAGATAGAATCCCAAATATGGCTAAACCTATGACTAAGAATGTTTTTCTCTATTATCTAAGAATCCTAAATAGTGATATATCTATTGTAATCCAATATATGGGGGATACAACTCTTCCTAATGTATATGAGATTAAAATTAAGGTTGAATATTGCCTTATACAAGTTGGAAAGATTATTATAAGACTTCCCATGCCAATATTCCTAGTGTTACTACCTCTTAAATAGCCTACACTAATACCCCTTCCCATGTTGAGCCAACTACCAAGCCAAGATAAAGCTACCCCTAACCCATGAAATGATTTGCAAGAGGTTACAAGCCTTATTTAAACTTTTTGTAATGAATTGGATACCCTCAAAAGGTTAAAGGCTAAAAATTAAAGACCCTATCGAGCACCTTATCATCCTTATCAGACTAATATGCCTCCTTATTAGCCAAATAAGACACCATATCAGTCAAATCCTCAAGGCCAAGGCCAAATTACTCGTATAAAACCTTATCAAGATTTTAATCCCAATACTAATAGCATATATAAGGCCCTTGTTACCATGTAAAATAACTTGCTATAGGAATATGAGTGGTGTTTTATCTATAATATTCCCCATAACCAAACCACTTGTCTTAACAGTGTCCTCTACCAAATATTGATGGCGCAAAGCATAACACCAAAACAGAACAGATATAATGAAGTATAACCCCAACTAATGACTTATAAAGAGATAGTGAAACACGGTACTATGATTATAATTTATCAAAGAGATGAGCATTGTGGAGTAAATCAATTGTAGGGGTATAACCAAGAATCTTCTTCAAATGTGGCAGCCAATACTAGATATAAGAAAAAGGTTGTATAAATTGAACCAGTAGCTAGTAAGTATCCCACATCATCTCTTATAATATTGAAATAGGTTTTTGGTCCTAATTTATCTCAAATTTTGTAATAAATTTATAAAAATTAGACTTTATGGATTTAAGAGTAACCCAAAAGCCATTCTCAATCAACCTAAACACAAGAAGGTATTATTACTAGTAAGATATAGTATAATGTCAGTACTCCCCCATTTAATATTATTTATCATACGAATAAAAAATGTGAATATATCCATGTGGGATACTTTATCCATTATACAAAAAATGGACCTATTACAAATATCTTTGTTTAACCTTAATCTTTCATAATAGTCATCAAAAGAATGACGAAAAGTAGTGATTACTAATACACCACATCCAAAGGAAGATCAATCAAATAAATGTGTGAATCCTCCACCATTCTATGTGTATTTAATTATTATAAACCATTTATACCATTATTTCATGATAGATTCAAGGGATAACATCTTAGTAATGCCAAAATGCATAATAGCCAGGTTGGGTTTGGAATATGAGCCATTTTGTAAAGGAACAATGCAACTATATGGAATATCCATTAAGAGTCTTGGTGTCATAAAGAGTTTTAAACTAATTTTTCATGTTTTTCTTAAATTTTCCATTCCCCAAGATGTTCTCATTATTTATCTCCCTCTATACTTTGATTTGTTCCTTTTTAGAGACTTTCCTACCAAGATTAGAGGATGCTTATCATTTGATCGGTATCATATGATATTTAGAACTAGGTATGGTACTAAGTTCATCATCAGGTCTAAGCCAATTGATATGAACCATATTAAACCTTATGTTTCAAATGCCATAAATGCCAATTATATATTTTTTAACCAAGAAGACCATCCCATTGAACAAAATCAAAGTACACATCTTAAAGGTTATTAATTTATGAATGGGGAGATGATCATCACGAGTTTTATCTTTAGAGTCTCATTGAAGAATATGATTTTTGTACTTATTTCTTGCATGAATAATATTCTTTCATTCCAAATCTTGTGAAGAATAATGAGCATGATAATGGAGTATGGTAAATCTACTTTGATGGATCCATAAGTAGGCAAGGAGTAAGAGTAGGTGTCATTTTCGTATATCCCTTGAGGAAGAAGTATTATTATTCTCTAATATTTTAGTTTAGCTGAACCAAAAATTTATAAAATTATGAAGCTCTCATATAAGGTCTCTAATGGGCTAGAAAGAGAGGTATAAAATAGCTACAAGTTTTTGGTAATAGTGAGTTGGTGGTAAATCAAGTAAAAGGTCTAAATTCAGCCAAAAATGATTTTTTAAAATATTATAAACATAGATTATTGTACCTTATATATGAATTTGAGTCATTCAACATCCAATCCATCCTAATAGATATGAATAAAAATGTTGATAAACTAGTTCTCATTGGTGCATAGTTTAATGTTCCTAATGATTTCAAAAGTGACAAAGTATAGAAACATATCAAGATGGTTGTGAGTCTTGATATAAATAAAAATAACACATATTATAAAGTGTTTAAATTTTACTAATATAAAATTAATTTCTTATAAGAACAATTTGAAATCTTAGCTTAAAATTAGGACAAACTACAACAGTGATGTGAAGAGAAGATTATCTAGTTAAGGTTAAAAAAGCTACCAAAGTGTTTAGTTAATATTGATTTTATATTCAATAACTGATTATAATATTAAAGGAGATAAATTAAATATGTTAATTAAGAGTGAATAATATGAACAAACCACCTTTGAAAAATACAAGTTTATCATGCTTAGTAGGGTATGTACTCTAGAAGAAAAGTGTGCATTTATTAGTCTTTGTCAAGAGTTTGAAGATTTTATTGCTTAGGGGTATGATTATATTAATGTATTTAATCCTAATTATTCCCAAAATACAATTTAATTATACCCAAATTCCAAACATGTTAGGCATAAATAAAGGCCTATAAACCCAAAGATAGAGCCTCTCATGAAGAAAGAATTGAACAAGCTAATAAAGGCCATCAAAATCTTTCCTATTAAACACTCAATTTGGGTAGAAAACTTAGTCCCTATTAGAGAGAGGAATGGATAAATAAGGTCATGTATATATTTTAGGGATATAAACAAGGCTTATTTGAAACACCACTACCCATCGACATCTATGAAATAAATATTACAAATGTGGATAGTTTCAAAATGATTTTCACTCTTTCATACTTATTATGGTTACAATCAAGTATTGGTTCAAGAAGAGGATAAGTTTAAGACAACATTCACTACCAAATTGGGAACTTATTCTTACATAAAAATGACTTTTGGTTTGTCTAATGTAGGGGTAATGTTTTAGAGAGCCATGGATATAGAATTTCAAGGACTAACCAATGATATTGTACTTATCTATCTTGATGATATACCAATATTTTCTAAGAATGTTGATGATCATAGTTTCATATTAGATAAGTCTTTGATAAATGTAGATAGTTTGGAGTCTCACTTAACCCCAAGAAATGCATATTTTATGTCCATGAAGGTAAGATTTTGGGTCACATTATCTCCAAAAGAGGGCTTGAAATTGATGTTGAGAGGGTGAGTGACATTCTATCATTTTACTTTCCTAGTAAAAATAAGGGGTTGAAAATATTCTTAGGAAGGATTTGTTTTATAGGAGGTTTATCCTTGAATCTGATAACCTTGAAAATACCCTAAATTCTATGTTAAATAAAAATCATATCTTCCATTACTCTAAGGAATGTAAGGGTATCTTTGTAGAAATTAAAAAAGACATAACACAAGTTCCTACCCTCATAAATCATGTTTTCACTAAGGAATTTACTCTATATTCTTTTGGAAGTATAGACATTATCTTATCTATGCTAGTACAACAAAATTATGGAGGTATGGGGAAGTTGATAAATTTATTTAAATAGGGCTTAGAAGGTTATGGAGTAAAATAATTTTATGTAGAGAAGAAAGTATTGGTTATTATAATAAGTCTCATTAAGTTTAGGAATTTTTTTCTAATAATAAGGTGCATTTAATGCTTTCACATAAAAGTGTTAAGGATTTCCTCTTAAAAAAAGATTTGAATGAGAAAAGTGCATAGTGGATTACAAAAGTAATGGAGTATGATGTAGAAATTAAGTTCATGAAGATGGTAAGAGGTAGAGGTGTGCATGATCAACTATTTCATATTTTAAAAATGATAAAAGTGTTATCCTAATATTCCAAGATGGCTAATATTCATCTACACCTTCACTGCTTACTAGTTGGACTCAAGATATGGTCAACATAAATCAAATAGGTGAGTTCCCTCTAGGTTTGGACAAATATAAGAGGATGTAATTTATAATTAAATTTATTCCTTATGGTCTTATGGATCAAATCTTATTTGGGAAGTATATCAATGGTGTTCTTTTGAGATGTGTTGAAACAAATCAGATTGTTAGGATTCTAGAAGAATTTCATAATGGGCCATTAGGTGGACATTTTACTTGAACTATAAATACGAAGATAATTAGGGCATGTTAATATTGGCCTTAATTTTTTAGAGATTCATATGTATGGGTTAAGAATTGTAAATAAAGTGCCTTATTCATAGTTAGATAGAGATTAGTAGGTCTTCCCCTCCATCTTACCTAGGTAGAATAGATCTTCATGTAGTGGGGTTTAGATTTCATAAGGATTATTAAACCATCTTAAAGTGCAAGGCATAAGTGGGTATTTATAGCCACTAATTAATTTAAAATATCTAAATTAGGGGATATAATGAAAGTAAATGAAACAAATGTATTGGAATTCTATGAGGGTATAGTCATGAGGATTAAAGTCTCTTCTACAATCATATTTGACAATGCAGTGGCATTTATTAGAACTAGGATAAGTGAGTGGGTAGTAAATCATGGCATACATTTGAGTACATATTCTAAATATTTACCTTAATATAATCGATTAGAAGAATCTACTAACAATAATATTATCAGGATCATAAAGAGAACCATGGATGAGAACCAAAGAACATGGTATACAAAACTAAGAGAAACCTTATGGGATGATAGAATAATTATTAAAAGGGTTGTAAATAATTCCACTTACATATTATTTTATGGTAGAGAGTCAAGGCTACTTATATCTCTTGAACTTCTAGCTTTATAACTCATCAACCAACTAGAAATGATGGAGGAAAGTGTCATGGAAACTAGATGTGTAGAGTTCATATAATTGGAAGAGGTTAGAGATAAATATATGCATACAATGGAGTTTCATCAAGCTCAATTAAGAGATATTTTTACAAAATGGAAAATCCAAGGACATTTATGAAGGAGATCTTGTTATCAAATGGGACAAAGATAGTTGAAACATTTATGTGACTGAGCGTTTATAAAAATTTTGAAGACTAAGAATTATGTCATGATTTTTATGTGAAGGCTCAACAAGTAAAAGTTTTGACAATTTTATATCTTCACCCAATGTCACGTGTCATTGTCTTAGTGGTCTTGAGCCCTTTCAAAATTCTTTTAGACACTTATTAAAATTTCTCCAGAGTTTCTTGATGGATCTCCATGTTAGTAAAGTAATAGGCAATCAAGTTAGCAAGATTATTTCACATGTCAAATTCCTAGTAACCTAATGACTTGAAACCATTCATACATTCTCAAATACATCAAGGATATTGGGTTAGTAGGATGATACCACATGTAAAAATCCTACTATTTTATAGCCCTTGAGTAATGCATATAAGCCCAATAGTGTGTCAGATTAGTAGGTGAGAGGAATGATGCCATGTGGTGAAATATATCTTCACCATAGAGAGAATAGTTAGCATCCATTTAAAGACTTGGTCAAGTAATAAAATAGAGAGAAATATCTATGTGAAAGAAGCTAAAAATGAAAAACAAGTAGTCACATGGACTTGGTGGATATCATGGCTATATAGCCCAATCGAAAGAGGACACATGGCTACCTATTCACTTATGCTTTTCTTGGACTAAAAAATATATACTGACACAACATGGTTTCCAAGAAAATGAGGTGATGTAATATGACAATAATCATAAGGGGACTTAGATCCAAAAATAGAAATAGGATAGTTGGTGGGGACTAAGGGGAAATATATTTTCAAAAGTAATAAATCTTAGAATGAGCCTGATGTTGACACATACATGAAACCTACCATTGAGGAGTTTATTGGAATCTATGCTAGCACTAGCTGAGACTAATTTGATGAATTTTTTAGTCTATTTAACTTTCAAATTCATGGGAAGACTATGTAACTTCACTGATTCATAGAATCAATCATAGAGTGGCACAATGTGAAAATCATGGTGAAACTTAGCTCCAACTCATAAAATGAGTGGAAAGATGGTGTAATTTATCCCTATTCATCACAAGACAAGCTATAGTAATAAATGGGCATGATAGGTAGTTACATAAGGTGGCCATAATAATCCTAATAATATCCCACTATCTCGAGTGACCTCCCCAATAATTATTTAATTTTAAAATTACCCCAAGGTAGTGGGTAAGACCATGTGAGGCCCTGAGCTCTATACTCTACCTATTTAATTAGTAAAATTGTAACCACAAATGGAAGGAATCTTTTAATCATATAAATGTTGTATAAAATTTTCAACCATGATATCTCTACTAATTATACCAAAAATATTCCTCAATAGAGACTTGTAATGCCAACTCTTATGCCTTTGAATGAATAATAGAGTTGATTTTTCCTTTTCATATGCCTATATCTTATGTGAATTCATGGGATTATGGATATTATCACGTGAAGAAGATAATTTATCCTTGATTTACTATCCAATTCTATGTCCTTTATATAGGAGAATACTCATTTAATTTGTGTAGGTTGTGTGATATTATGTTCATGTAGTGTTTAGCTATGGATTTTCACCATTTGAACCCATATAAGGTCATTTTCTAACCCTTCTAAGTGTTGTCACAAGATCCCCGACTCCTTAAAAGACACTTATGTAGAAAATTTGTAAGATTATGATTAGTGCATGATATTATATCTTTTACCTTCATTGTGTATGCTTATGTGAGTAGAGGACATCATAATATTCTAGTGCATCACCTCCTTTTTTAGGTATTAGGTTCAATTTAAGATTTGTTTTCTATCCCTCTATTTTCCTTAAAATCACAATGATGCTAGTGTTAGTCTAGGTGATCCATTAGGGTAACCAACCCTCTCTAGAGATTAAATCTAACCATATTCAACCCATAGCCTTAGAGTGATACCATTGTATGAGTTGAATGGAGGAATCTTGAAACCACTCTTTCAAGGAGTGCAACTCTAACATGACAACATGCATAATGAATTGTCATCACTTAAACTGATATAATTATTTAAAATTTTGGCTTGTTCTACTGTATTTAAGTATTAGGATGTCTAAGGTAGTGAATCATATAGGTTAAAGGTTTGAAGTTTTCTCCAAATTTGAATTTGAGATATTTTATAACTTTCTTGTCAAACTATCATTTTGAATTTTTGAATTTATATCAAGGTTTTATGGACTCTTTCATAATATTGTGTGGTTATATTGATGTAACTTGGTTTTTTTAGGGGTTTATAAGGCATATATATGTTATTTAAATTTTTTTCACATATTTAGTAGTGTATACCATGCCTTAAGCTTGGTTAAGACTAAACCAACATTTGAGGTCAAGAAATGGCATACATTACAAGTAATCAAGATTTAGTTAGAGAATTTATAGTAGTTAAAAATGTGTGGAATGCCTCAAAGAGAGTATTATTATGTGTGGATAGAGGTGGATAATTTCAATGGAGATAAGAAAATATTAAGAATTAAGAGAACATTGCCTACATTAAAAACTTATGTTGATGTCTATGTTAAGTGCAAGAACATGAATGAAAGGAATAATGATTTAATAGATTATTATGAAATCCTATAAGACTCATAGTACTTTATCATTCATATATTTTTTCCTTTTAATAGTGTGATTTATTTTAATTTATCTATAGGTGAAAGGTTAGAAACACAAGATTTGAGAATTTTGTATTTTTGGCACAATTAAGAACAAAGAAGAGAAAAGGTGTCTCTTCAGTCTAATTCAAATGTTTTAGATGTTGGAAGTGTAGTGAAGAGTATATATAGTCTAACTAAAGAGTTTAATATTTTTCAATTCTTGGAATAGACTTAAATCTCAAGACTTAACTTTGACCTCCATAGAGCTTAATAAAGTCTTCAAATTTGTCCCAAAATTTTGTAAATGTGTTTTCTAGAGTCTGGTAGTGATTTATCATGAATAGATAGCTATTCAGGAAGGTGGATCAAGGTGGTTAATACCTAATACATGTATTATAAGTATTCAAAGTGGTAAATAATTTAATTCATCTCATTTTATCTCCTCTTTGGTTGTCTCAAACCTATACAACCCTAAATTAGTATTTTCAGTTTGTAACTTGAATAACTACTAACTCCACTGGTTAAATTTCCTAAACCTTTGGAATATAATGTAAGTTAACATGATCTAAATGATTCATAATGTTTTATACTTTTAGATTACCATATAATATGATATTAAGGAATGTGATAGTGTTTTGACCTTATATAGGCCTAATTATCAAAAAAGGCTTTAGAATTAGTGGATTTCCTTTAAGAGTATGAGTTTGAAACTTTGTGTGGAGTAGTAAAGGGATAATGGGTATGTGACAGTGGTCTTAGTTTATCCTGAAATCATGTTTATTTATTAAATAAAAAATATTTGTGCTTTGGAAGGGCTATAATAAAATAGGCCTAATTGAATAAACTTGTATTTGAATTGTAATCTCTCTCCCTATGCATCAAATTGGTATTTGAATAGGTTGGATAATTGAAATAGGATTAAATGAAGGTGACAATCTTTGAGATCAAGAGTCAATTGATTGTTTTTTGGCCAATTGAACTAAGAAGCCAAAATTCCACCTATAAGGAACCCAAGAGGAGGTGGAAGAGTAAATATTCATATGGGAGATGATATCTTGAAGGAAATAATAAACCTGAGGATAAGTTTTGATGTAAGGATTACAAAAGTAGAGGCCAATCAGAGAAGGAGAGTTATAAAAAGAGACATTAGTGACATAAAATAACCTCCAACTCTAGAGGAGGAATATTAAGTTTAAGATCATGAAGAAAAAGGAATTGATAGAGTACTAAAAGTGGTCATGGGACAAGGATCTAAACCAAAGATAGAGCTTCACACCTATGCAAGTAGCCTAGATGGAGAAAAACTAGATATAAATTTTGATTATGAGAATGTGCCATATGAAAATAAGGAAAAATTTGATTTCAAAAAAGTAAAAACACATGCATCCATTTGGTGAGATAATGTATAATATAAAAGGAAAAATTAAGGTAAATCCAAGATCAAAAATTGGGACATGATGGTAGAAAAATTAAAGGTAAAATTTATGCCTAGTGATTATCACATAATCCTCTTCAAGAAATTTTATAATTTTAAGAAAAAATATATGGGTGATAAGGAGTTCTATAAGTTGATAATCAGATAAATACATATATAAGAAGATGTTGAAAATATTGTTAGATATCTTAATTGGTTAAGGTATAATCTTCAAGATGAACTCAACCTAGTTAGCCCAAGGACACTAGAGGAATGTTATAAATATAATTTTAGGGAAGAAGAAAAGTTAAATAGAGGGAAAAATTATCAAAACAAATGTAGGGAAAGAAGTTATAGAGGTAGAGGTCAACAAGGAGGAAGAGGCACATCTGAAAGAATAAACTCAACACCAAGTACCTCTCAAGAACAGTCATCTAATTCAAGAGTTTGATTCAGAAGAGGAGGATACAAAAAAATAGGTAAATTATTAATTGGATTAATTGGTAAGTGTTTAAAATGAAATAAATTTTCATGTTGTAGGTTTTGAAAGTGTCTAGAGAATTTTTAAGCTAGTATCTCTAAAACTAAAAGTAGAAATCAAGTAGTCCAAGTAAAAAAAGAGAGCATGTATTCTCCATCTCAAGTGGAAGAATGAGAATTTATAAATTCTTTATCGATGAGGATAGTGTTGATAAAACTACCTAAGGAGAAAGAAAATACCAAAATAAAGACACTATTCAAGACAACTTACAAATGCCAAGGTAAGTGCTACAAATTGGTGATTGATTTAGGTAGTACTAATAACCTAGTGTCAATAGACATGGTATTAAATCTTAGATTAAAGATAATACCACATCCAAAAAACTATTAGGTCTCTTGGCTTCAAAAATGGAAACAAGTTATAAATGAACAATGTTGGGTAGATTTTCAGATTAGAGGATACAAAGACAAGGTTCTGTGTGGCATAATGCTAATAGATGTGTGACATGTGATTTTAAGGAAGCCTTGGAATATGATATAAATACTACTCACTATGGAAGGAATAATGTTTATACCTTGGATAAGTATGGCATAATCCATACGCTATTGCTTATAAAATAAGAAAATAATAGACAAAGGACCAATGCAAGTGTTATGATGGTGAGTGAGAAAGAGGTATTGAATGATATAAAAGAGGAAGAGCTATGTTTTGGAGTGTTGTTCAGACTAAAGACTATTTTAAAAACCACCAAGTTAAATGAGTTACCTCAAGAGGTGAAATATATGTAGGATAAATATTTTTATATTGTTGTGGATGAACTACCCAATGACTTACAACCTATTAAGAGCATCAATCATCATTTTAACTTTATATTAGGTGCAAGTTTGCCTAATAAATATTCCTAAAATATTACTCCTATAGAGAATTAATAAATTAATAATCAAACATAAGACCTCTTAGAAAAAGTATTTATCAAAGAGAGCCTCAACCCATGAGAAATATGAAATTTACTAGTGCCAAAGAAATAAGGAGATTGGAGAATGTGCATTAACTCTAAAGAAATCAATAAGATAACCATAAGGTTTATATTTAATATTTAAAGAATTAAAGATTTGATGTATTTTTTGAGTGGTTATAAATATTAATCTAAGATGGATCTCAATAGTGGTTATCATCAGATAAGACTAAGAGGAGATGAGTGGAAGTTGTTGAGTGTGGAGCCCTTTAGGGCTATCACATGACCATGATGGTACATTTTTGGGGCTTAGAGAGATCCAAGGATGTGGGGAGTGAATTTTATATTTACTCCTCATGTGTGTGAATATTATTAAATGCATATTTAATAATTTTCATGTTGACTTCCATATTTTTTGGAAGTAGGATTGATTTCCTTATTTTAGGGAATTAATTGAAAATTATTTAATTACCATAGGAGGATAAAATTAATAAATGTTTTATTTAATATTTTTAGAGGAAAAAATAATTAAATGTTTCATTTAATAATTTATATGATGTATTATGGGAGAAAATTATTAAATTTTCTATTTAATAATTTCTAAGATTTATTATGGGAGTGGGATGGACTTTCTCATATCAAGGAGTTGGTTGTTATCACTTTCTCATTAGAATTTGTGCCATTTGGAGAGGAATGGCATGTCTCTTCTAAAGGGGATTATGAATAGGCATGGTTAGGAGGCATATAACATGTTTCCTAGGTGGATAAGGCCTATCTTAATGAGGATGGTGAGTTTCTCCTTGGGGGATGGATTCTTACATAATTTGTCATATATATATATATATATATATATATATATAGGGTTTGGTGTGAAATTTTAAAGGTTTTTGATGATTTTATTTACAAGTGTGCCTTTTGAGAGATAAATTTAAAGTGTAGGTATTTAAAAAATATTAGGTGTTCATTTATAGCGTGTGGTATATCAACATGTGAGATACAGTATTGTGTAAGTGCAGGTGAAAGTGCAACATTTTCTACAGGATATTTTTCTATCTCTGTGAGAGTTCATTGTAATCTTGTTTTAGATTACTATTTTATTTGAGGAGTTTCTTAGTAGATGTAGCCCACATTAGGTGAACCATGGTATATCTATGTTATGTGTGTTTGATTTTTTTCTCTCCATTTTAATATTTCATAATAACTACGATTTGATGAATGTTTTTGTGATGCATGCTTATACATAATTTAGATCTAATTTATGGTCATTTAAATTTGATTTTAAATTTTCTAATTCCTAACAACTGGTATCATAGCTTTGGTTATGTGTTTTTTTGAAGTGGTAAATCATAGGAAAATTTATTAGTTTATGTGGGATCTATGGGAGAAGAAATTAGATTATGTCAGGATTAGGAAGCACAATTGATTACCTTTTATAAGCAAATAAACATGGAATTTAACCAGAAGTAATAAGTAACTAGAAATAAAAAACAACACAAAATTTGAGAGACAATACACAAACTTGTATTAATACTCTTTAGAAGGAAATAAAATAAAGAATTGCCACAGTCTTCTTCCCACACCTCTAGTGTGTATAGATATTCTACTTCAAGAGCTCTCTCACTCAAACAATTACAAACACAACTCAAACACAGAGTTGTACCCTCCACTAGTCAGTAACAATACTGCTAGTACACCAAGTACTCAAAAGTACTCCAAGTAGACCTCCTTGATCTTGAAATGACCTAAAAATCAACTGGATCTTACTTACCATGTAGATCTTCCCTGATCTTGCACACCTATAGATCAACCTGGTCTTGCACAACCTGCAAACCTATATCTTACAATTGGAAGGATCTCTTCTTTGTCCTTAATTACAATATATCCCCATGAGTCTCGTAAATAGATCTCATGCAAACAATAATTATAATTTCTTAATTACAATAATTATACATGCAACTCAAGACTAAAATTAGCCTTTACATGCAAACTGGTTGTTCAACAACTAACTGTTCATGTAACTAATAGTTTTGGAATGCACAGGCAACCGACATTGGTCCCTATCTATTTGGGGATGACCGATGTTGGCTGATTCTTAACTGATGTCAGTTGCTCTACACACTGTATATAACCAACATCGATTAATCAAACTGACATCGATTGCTCTACAACTCAACATCTTCCTCCATTTACATTAGTGAAGCTTTTAGCTCCACAACCTAACAATCTCCCACTTGGAGATAAATAGCTACACCTGTACCTATACCTATACACCATCTAATTTGTTCCTTGGCTTGTATCCCTCTTCAAGTTCAATCTTAAAGACCAACCACCACACATCCTATGGTGCAACACCTGTCATCCAAGTAACCTACCATATCCGAATCTATATACCCATGTAGAGAAGTGCTTGACCCTGCATAACATGTCGACCTACTGTTGGTCCCTCTTAGATACCTGAGAATCCACTGAACTACTTTCTAGTGCTTCTTTCCTAGATTGACCACAAACTCACTGACAACTCCCACTACTTGGGAAACATTAGGTCTAGTACACATGTACTTAACCTCATCATGTGATTAGGGACACTATTCTGTTAACCATCCATCCATAGGTGTGCTAACTCATTTTGCATCCTACATCCTGAACCTCTCCACTACCTTATTCACATAATCATCCTGAGACAACATCAACCTATGATCTTCCCTATCTCTAGGAATACTCATGCCAAAGAATTTTGCTACTTCCAAATTCTTCATGACACACCTCTGAACTAACTTTACCTTTAGCTCAGCAACTCCCTACATGTGTGACCCTACAACAAGCATACACACTACATATAGTAACAAGATAATGTAGCTAATATTATCCAACCTGGTAAAGGAAACATAATGGTTACATTGACCTTGACTAAAGCCATGCTTTGCCATACACCTGTCAAACCTCCATTGTCATGTACTTTGCTCAAGACCATATACCCTGGCCTTCTGTCTCACATGTCCATTCTCTCTCTTCTTTAACCTGGGAATCCATTCATCTTTCAGTGCTTTCATTTTGGCTGGCAACTCTACCAAATCTCCCATTTGGTTCTTTTCCAAGGAATTAACTTTCTCATTCATGCCATGCTCCCACTGTTTCCTAGATTCTACCTACTCTAATTCTTTAAAACTTCTTAGTTCTTAAACATTATTGAGCAAAAACTAGTCCAAAGAAGGGGAATAATGAATTTGAGGCTTACTTACCCTTTCAGTCCTCTTCATGGGCATTTGAGACTCCTTAACAGTTTGTTTTTTGCCTAAAATCCTTTTTTTGGTCGACCCTAGTCTGCACCCAACCGATGTTGATCCCACTTGATCGTTGACACCAGTTACCTGACCAATGTTAGTGTCCTAGTTGCTAACATTGATTATTATTTGATCAACATTAGTCTTCACCTACCTCACACCACCGACTCTGGTCTACACATGACTGACATTGATACCTACTTGTTTGACGTTATCTCCACCTGACCGACATCAGTACCTGTGTTTTCCTGTGAGTGATGAATTTTTACCCATGAGCTTACTTTGAATCATTCCCTTATCCAAACTACCCTACTCAAAATTATTCATCCCTTGTGACTGATCTCTGTCTGTCATCTTCTCATGGAAAACCAAGGCTTTCTTATTCTTGTCAAAACCATCAGATTTCCTCTTTATGTAATAAACCTGATCCTTTCTTGTAGCATGTGTTTCAAGAAACCTCACTTTATTTTGTTGCTTATAGAAATCTTCATCTATGCTCTCCAGATCTAAACTCTTACCTTTTGACTCAAGAACATGCATCTCCTTCTTACTCACATGACCAAGCCTACGAAGCCACATCTCTGCATCTACATCTGAAGTAGATAAACTAGAAGGAGAATTCGTAATACAAGTAGATAGATAAAGAGTACCTACTTTTTTACCTCTTGCTAGAATAAGTGAACCCTTGGAAACCTTCCAAGAATTCACTATGAGAGTTACTGTGCATCCCTCATAACCCAACTTTCCAATAGATGCATGACCTCCTTCAACACCCATGTGTTGCCCGTCTACATTTCAGATGCACTTTCCCTTTGCCAACCATTTGGTAAGGCTTACCATCCCCTAAATAAATCTCTCCAAAGTCTTTTTGGACATACTCATGGAAAAATTCTCTATTTGGGGTTGCATGGAAAGAGGCACTAGAATCTAACACCCAAGATTCCACTTTATCCAAGGAACATACAAGAGCATCATGTGAAACAATATCTGCAACATCTACTTCTTCATTTATTTCATGCTGATCTTCTTCCAACCAATAATATTTCTTTACATGCCCTTTCTTTGGATAATTCCAATAGAATTTCCTACCATGTCTGGATCTAGATCTCTTACCTATCTTTGACCTTGATTTCCCTTGTTTGATCTTCTCTCTTTGCCTTCCCCTACTTTCAACACTTAAAGCATTCCCTGATGATTCACCTGTGCTTTTCGTATGAATTTCTTCATTCAAGATTACACTAACAACATCATCCACTTTCAAGATATTTGAAGTAGACGCAATATTACTAACTGCCATTACCAAACTATCCCATTTTTTAGGTAATGAGCATAACATTAAGAGAGCCTTAATTTCATCATCAAAATCTATATTGACTGAAACTAACTGGTTTACCAAACCATGGAAATCACTAAGATGACTATGTACCGATCCACCTTCCCACATTTGTAAATTAAATAATTGCTTCATAAGAAATACCTTATTTGAAGCTGAGATTTTTTCATATAAATTTGCCAAAGATTCCATCAACTCTACCATTGTCTTAGCCTATGATAAGTTGTAAATCACAGATGATGCCAGGCTTAACCTTATAGTTCCCAGAGCCTTTTGATCAAGAACATTCCATTCTTCATCTTTCATATCCATGGGATTGCTTGCAACCCCACCCAACGGTAAGTACAAATATTTTTGATACATATAATCTTCTATCTGCATCTTCCATAATTGATAATTAGCGCCATTAAATTTATCCATTCTTAGCTTACTTTCTTCTGCCATTGCTATACTCCCACTCAATCAAAAACCCTTGAGAGTGACCTGTAATCAAACACAAACCTGCTCCCTACAACCTCACTCTGATACCACTTTGTCAGGATTAGGAAGCACAATTAATTACCTTTTATAAGCAACTAAACATGGAATTTAACCAGAAGTAATAAGTAACTAGAAATTACAAACAACACAAAATTTGAGAGACAATACACAAACTTGTATTAATACTCTTCAGAAGGAAATACAATAAAGAAGTGCCATAGTCTTCTTCCCACACCTCTAGGGCATACAGATATTCTCCCTCAAGAGCTCTCTCACTCAACCAATTACAACCACAACTCAAACACAGAGTTGTACCCTCCACCAATCAATAACAATACTGCTAGTACACCAAGTATTCAAAAGTACTCCAAGTAGACCTCCTTGATCTTGGAATCACCTACAAATCAACCTGATCTTACTTACCATGTAGATCTCTCCTTGATCTTGCACACTTGCAGATCAACATGGTCTTGCACAACCTGCAAACCTAGATCTTATAATTGGAAGGATCTCTTCTTTGTCCTTGATTAAAATACAGCCCCATGAGTCTCTTATATAGATCTCATGAAAAACAATAATTAGACTTTCTTAACTATAATAATTAGACACGCAACTCAAGACTAAAATTAGCCTTTACATGCAAACTAGTTGTTTAACAACTAACTGTTCATGTAACTAACAGTTCTAGAATGCACAGGTGACCAACATCAGTCCTTATCTATCTGGGGATGACTGGCATCGAGCTGATCCTTGACTGATGTTAGTTTCTCTACACACTATATATGACCAACATCGGTTGATCAGACTGATGTCAGTTGCTCTACAACTCAACATCCTCTTCCATTTGCATCAGTGAAGCTTTTAGCTCCACAACCTAACAGATTCAGAGTTGAGAAGTTTGATGGTTAGATTTTTGGTTTGTGTAAAATACAGATGGAAAATTACCTATATGAAAAGAAACTTCAACTCCCCTTAGAGGGGAAAGGAGGACAACCTATAGCTATGATTGATGGAGATTGAAAATTCCTTGATAGGAAGGCATTGGGAGACATACAATTATGCCTTGTATCTTCTATTTCATTTAACATTAAAGATCAGATAAATAGAAAGGATCTCATAGATAAACTTGGAAAGTTGTATAATAAACCCTTAACTTCAAATAAAAAAATTCTTATGAAAAGATTGTTTGATATGAAAATGTCTAAGAATGGTTTTATTGTTAATCATTTAAATAATTTTAATACAATTGTAATTATGCTCACTTCTATTGGAATTAAGTTTGATGATGTAGTTAGAGCTTTTCTAATTTTGTATTCATTTGCCTAATAGTTGGGATAGCTTGGTTATGGTTGTGAGTAATGTAGTCCTTACGAAGGGAAGCTATAATTTTTATGATGTTGTAGGTGTGATTCTTAGTAAGGAAATGTGAAGGAAAATAATTGGTGAATCATATTTAGGTAATGCTTTGTCTATTGATACTATAGGGAGGCAAAAAGTCAAAAGCAAAGGAAACCATGGAAGGTCAAAATGTAGATCTAAATCTACATCTAAAGCCAAGATGATATGTGCGGCATTGTGGGAAGAGTGGATACTCAAAGAAGGATTATTGGTCACTTTCGGATAAGAAGGGAAATAAGGAGGAAATGAATGAGGTAAATGTGACATTAGGTAAATCATGTCAATATTCCTTATTTCTTTCTATAGATAGTTTTACTGAGTCTTAGGTATTAGATTCAAGGGCTTCTTTTCATGCCACCCTACATAGGCATTATTGTATTGATTATGTTCAAGATAAATTAGGACATGTTTATTTTGGTGATGATGAGCCATGTGAGATTGTAGGGAAAGTTTGTGTTTAGGTTAAGATTTAGAATGGGAACACATGGCTACTTAATTATGTCAAACACATGCCTATGTTGAGATGAATTTTGGTTTCAGTGGGGCAATTGGGTAGTGAGGGATGTTTGGTTATGTGTGTTATATATTTTTGGAAAGTTACCAAAGGTGCTCTTATGGTTTCAATAGTTAATAAATTTGGTAATTTATATTTGACTAGTAGTGTTGATTGTTTTGATTTAGTTGCTGCAAATAGAGATTCAACTATGTGACACTACATGATTGATCATATGAGCCATAAGGGCATGGATATCTTAAAATATAAGTTACCTAGATTAAAATACATAGATCTAGACTTTTGTGAGAATTGTGTGTATGGGAAATAGAAGCAGGTTAAGTTCATAAAGGTTAGACCAACAAATAAAAAGCACAAGTTAGAGTTGGTATATTTTGATGTATGGGGACCAATTTAGGTATATTCTATTGGTGGATCCAATTATTATGTCACTTTTATTGATGATGTAGCTAGGAAAGTTTGGGTTTATTGTATTAAAAGGAAATCTGATGTATTTGACACTTTTAAGAAGTGGAAAGCCTTGGTTGAGAATGAAATAGGTTTCAAGTTAAAATGTCTTGGATCAGATAATGGAGGTGAGTATTTTAGTAATTCTTTCTTTAATTATTATTTTAACAATGAAATCCATAGGCAAAGGATAGTTCTAGGAACTCCATTGTAGAATGGGGTATCTAAAAGGATGGACAAAATAATAATGAAATGTTATATGAGCATGACGTTAAATGCATGGTTGTCATTATAGTTTTGGGTAAAAGTAGTTAGCATGGAGTATATTTGGTTAATAGAGGACCTTCTATGCCTTTGGATGGAGGCATTCCTAAACAAGCTTGGTCTAATAAGAATGTTGATTATTCTTTTTTTAGAGTCTTTAGATGTGAGGATTTTGATCTCATTAAGAAAGATGATAGGACCAAGTTAGAGGATAAATCAGAGAAATGCACCTTTGTTGGTTATGGTGAGGATGAATTTAATTTTCATTTATGGAGAATTAAAGATAAGAAAATATTTTAATCTAGAGATGTAGTCTTTAATGAAAAAGTCATGTATAAGGATTAGTTGCAGGAACAAGAATAGGAATAGTAAGAGTACATAGTATTAGATGACATTGTGGATGGTAAAGTATCTAATGAATCATTTAGGAACCTTATACATAAGGACCCCAAAATCCTATGGTAAAAAGGTCTTCTATAGTAAGAAAAGCACCCAAACATTTTTCTCCTTCTTTGAATTATTTGTTACTCACTGACAATGGATAACCAGAGTGTTATGAGGAAGCAATGCAGGTTGATGCCAAGTTAAAGTGGGAGCAAGCCATGGATGAGGAGCATAGATATATCATGAAGAACCAATTTTGGGATTTGGTTAGGATACACAAGGGCAAGAGTGCATTACCAAACAAGTGTATCTTTAGAATAAAAGAAGAAGATGAAGGGAGAAAAAGGTATAAGGCCAAGATGGTGGTCAAGGGGTTTACATAAAAATTAGGTATTGATTTTGATGAAATTTTTCTCTAGTTGTAAAAATGACTTATATTAGGACTATTATTGGTTTAGTTAAAGTTGTGGATTTGCACTTAGAATAGCTAGATGTTAAAATTGCTTTTGTTCATGGTGATTTAGTTGAAAAGTTGTATATGAAGTAGACACAAGGATATGAGGTGAAAAGGAAAGAGAACTTTGTGTGTAGACTAAAGAAGATCTTATATGGCTTGAAACAAGATCCATATGAATGGTATAAGAAATTTGATTATTTTATGGTTGAATAAGAATGAAAAAGGTATAATTCTAACCATTGAATGTACATCAAACATTTTGATGATGGTTCCTTTATTATTTTATGATTGTATGTGAATGACATTTTAGTTTTAGTAAAGAACACACAACACATTCATATGCTCAATAAATAGTTTAATGACTCCTTTCATATCAAGGATTTGGGTGCTACAAATTAAATCCTTGGTATGAGGATTACTCATGACATGAAGGAGAGGAAGCTAATTTTATCCCAATCAGAGTATGTGAAGAAAGTTTTCGGTTTAGAACAGTTTAGCATGTTGGATGCTAAATATATTGGTACTCTATGGATTTTTGGTAAACCACTTTTGATTATCAATGGCATTGACAAGTTTAGTGTCCCAAGAAAAAAGCTAAAAATAGTGTAATATGTATAACATACCTTACTCATTAGTAGTTGGTAGCTTTATGTATGCCATGGATTTTACTAGGTTAGATATTACCCAACAGTGGGAGTTATGAGCAGGTATATGAGTGATCTAGGTTATGAGCATTGACAAGTAGTGAAATAGATTATTTGGTATTTGATAGGAACCATAGATGTTTCATTATGTTATGGTAGATCTAATACCACTTTGTGTGGTTATTTGGAATTACATATGGTAGGGGATATTGATAGTAGGAGAAGTATGACATGCTATATATTTACTATTAGAGATATAATAGTTAGTTAGATTTACAAGATACAAAAGTTTGTGGCTTTGTCAACCATAGAGGTAGAGTATGTTACTACCAAAGAAGCTATCAAGGAAATGATTTGGTTATATGATTTATTTTAAGAGTTCAAGCATGAGCAAAAAGTTGGGAGACTACATAGTGATAGTCAGAGTGCTATTTATTGTGCAAATAACTCCACTTTCCACTCAAGGATAAAACACATTTAGTTATGTTATCATTTCATCAGGATAGATTTGGAAGAGAACTTGGTGAAGCAGGAGAAGATTCATACTAACTAGAATCCTACAAAAATGATGACCAAGGTGGTCACACTGGAAAAGTTGAGACTATGTTTAGATTTGGTTGGTCTTAGTGATCATGGAGCAATGATACATTCTATTCAAGGGAAATAGTCTCCAAGTGGGAGATTGTTAAGTGTGAATCCCTTTGGGTATATCACATGACTATGATGGTATGATTTTGAGGCTAATAGAGCTTCAAGGATGTGGGGAGAACATTTTGCATTTACTCCTCATGTGTGTTAATATTATTAAATGCATTATAATAATTTTCATGTTGACTTCCATGTTTGTTGGAAGTGGGATTGATTTCCTTGTTTTAGGGAGTTAATTGAAAATTATTTAATTTCCATAGAAGGAAAAAATTATTAAATGTTTTATTTAATAATTTTGGAGGAGAAAATTATTAAATATTTCATTTAATAATTTATATGATATATTATGGGATAAAATTATTAAATGTTCTATTTAATCATTTCTATAATGTATTATGGGAGTGGGATGGACTATCACATATTGAGGAGTTGGTTGTTATCACTTTCCCATTGTAAGTTATGCCTTTTGGAGAGGAATGGCATGTTTATTCTCAAGGGTATTTTGGATATGCAAGGTTAGCTAGCATATGGCATGTTTCCTAGGTGGATAAGGCCTATCTTGATGAGGATGGTGAGTTTCTCATTTGGGGATGGATTTTTACATCATTTTTTATATATACAGGGTGTGGTGTGACCTTTTAGAGGTTTTTGATTATTTTATTTATAGGTGTGGATTTTGAGAGAGAAATTCAAAGTGTAGGTGTTTTTCAAAGTGTAGGTATTCATTTAGAAGGTGTGGTATAACAAATTTTGAGATACAATATTGTGGAGGTGTAGGTGAATGTGCATCATTTTCTATAGGAGATTTTTCTATCTTTGTGAGATTTCATTTTAATCTTATTTTAGATTAATATTTTATTTGAGGACATTTTTGGTGCATGTATCCCATATTGGGTGAACCATGGTATATATGTGTTATGTGTGTTTGATTATTATTCTCTCCATTTTAAGCTTTCATAATAACTTTTATTTGAGGAATGTTTTCATGATGCATGATTATGAATAATTTAGATTTGATTTATGGTCATTTAAATTTGGTTTAAATTTTTTTAATTCCCAGCAACTGGTATCATAGATTTTTTTGTGTGTTTTTCTAAAGTGGTAAATCATAAAAAAAATTATTATATTCAGTGGGAACTATGGGAGAAGAAATTAGATTTAGAGTTGAGAAGTTTTATAGTAAGAATTTTGGTTTGTGAAAAATATAGATGGAAAATTATCTATATCAGAAGGAAATTCAACTCCCATTGGAGGGAAAGGAGGATAACCTATAGCTATGAGTGACGCAGATTGGACATTACTTGATAGGAAGGCATTGGGAGCCATGTGGTTATGTTTTGCATCTTCTATTGCATTTAACATTGTAGATAAAATAACTATAAAGAATCTCATGGATAAACTTGGAAAGTTGTGTGAGAAATCCTCAACTTCAAATAAAAATTTTCTTATGAAAAGACTATTTAATATGAAAATGTCTAAGAATGGTTCTATTGCTAATCATTTAAATTATTTTAATATGGTTTTAAGTATGCTCATTTCTATTGGAATTAACTTTGAAGATGAATTTATAGCTTTGTTGATTATGTGTTCTTTGACAAATAGTTAGGATAGCTTGGTTATGGTTGTGAGTAATGTAGTCCCTACCAAGGGAAGTTTGGATTTGGAGGATATTATAGGTGTGATTCTTAGTGAGGAAATGACAAGAAAAATCACTGGTGAATCATATTTAGGTATTTATTTGTCTGTTGATAATATAGGGAGGCAAAAGGACAAGAGTAAAGGAAATTATAGAAATTCAAAGGGTAGATCTAAATCCAGATCTAAAGCCAAGATGATATGCTGAAATTATGGGAAGAGTGGACACTCAAAGAAGGATTGTTGGTCACTTTTGGATAAGAAGGGAAACAAGGAAGAAATGAATGAGATAAATGTGACATCGGGTAAATCATGTCAGGAAGCCTTAATTCTTTCTATGGATAGTTCTACTAAGTCTTATGCATTAGATTCATGGGCTTATTTTCATGCTACGCCACATAGGCATTATTTTACTGATTATGTTCAAGATAATCTAGGACATGTTTATCTTGGTGATGATGAACCATGTGAGATAGTAGGAAAAGGTTTTGTTAAGGTTAAAATACAAAATAAGGACACATGGATACTTAAGGATGTTAAACACGTACCTATGTTGAGTTGAAATTTGGTTTTAATGGGGGAAATTAGGTAGTGAGGGATGCTTGGTTATGTTTACTACATATTCTTGGAATGTTACCAAAGGTGATTTTGGGGTTTAAGGAGGTAAGAAATTTGGTACTTTATATTTGACTAGTAGTGTTGATTCTTTTGATTTAGTTGCTACAAATGGAGATGAAACTATGTAACACTACAGACTCAGTCATATGAGCCATAAGGGCATGAATATGTTAAAATATAAGTTGTATAGATTAAGAGACATAGATATAGACTTTGTGAAAATTGTGTGTAAGATAAATAGAAGCGGGTTAAGTTCCTGAAGGTTAGATCCATAAATAAAGAGCACAAGTTAGAATTGGTACATTAAGATGTATGGGGACCAAATTAGGTATCTTTTATTGGTGGATCCAATTATTATGTCACTTTTATTGATGATGAAACTATGAAAGTTTGGGTTTATCGTATTAAAAGGAAATATTATGTGTTTGACACTTTTAAGAAGTGGAAAGCCTTGGTTGAGAATGAAATAGGTCTCAAGTTGAAATGTCTCAAGTCAGATAATGGAAGTGAATATTGTAGTAATGATTTATTTGATTATTATTATAATAATAGAATATATAAGCAAAGGATTGTTCTAAGAATTCCATAATAGAATAGGGTATCTGAAAGGATGAATAGAATAATAATGGAACGTGCTAGGAGCATGAGATTAAATGTAGGGTTGCTTTTATAGTTTTTGGTAAAAATAGTTAGCATGATAGTATATTTGATTAATAGAGGACCTTCTATGCCTTTGGTTGGATGCATTCCTAAAAAATCTTAGTCTAGTAAGAATGTTTAATATTATTTTCTTAAAGTCTTTGGATGTGAGGCTTTTTCTCTCATTAAGAAAGAAGATAGGACCAAGTTAGAGGATACATCAAAGAAATGCACCTTTGGTTGTTATGGTGAGGATGACTTTGGTTTCCATTTATGGATCATTAAAGATAAATAAATATTTTGGTATTGAGACGTAGTCTTTAATGAAAATTTCATGTATAAGGATCAGTTATAGGAATATGAATAGAAACAAAAAGAGTTCACAGTATCAGATGACATTATGGATGAAAAAATATCTAATGAATCAGTTTAAGAAACTTCTACATAAGGACCCCAAACTCATATGGTAAGAAAAACACCTAAACATTTTTCTCCTTATTTGAATTAATTTTTACTCACTGAAATGGAGAACTATAGTGTTATGAGGAAGCAATGTAGGTTGACTCCAAGTTGAAGTGGGATTAATCCATGGATGAGGAGCATAGATCTCTCATGGAGAACCAAATGAGGGATTTGTTTAGGCTACCCAATGGCAAGAGTGTATTTCCAAACAAGTGGATCTTTAGAATAAAAGAAGAAGATGAAGGGATTAAAATGTATAAGGCCCAGATGGTGGTCAAGGGGTTTGCAAAAAAATTAGGTATTGATTTTGATGAATTTTTTTCTCTAATTGTAAAAATGACTTCTACTAGGATTATTTTTGGTTTAGTTGAAGTTGAGGATTTGCACTTAGAATAATTAGATGCGAAAATTGATTTTCTTCATGGTGATTTGGATGAAGAGTTGCATATGAATTACCCATAGGGATATGAGGTCAAAGGGAAGGATAAATTTGTGTACAGACTAAATAAGAGATTGTATGGCCTAAAACAAGTTCCATGATAATGGTATAAGAAATTTGGTTATTTTATGTTGGAACAAGAATATCAGAGGTGTAATTATGATGATTGTGTGTACATCAAACATTTTGATGATGGTTGCTTAATTTTTTAAGATTGTATGTGGATGACATGTTAGTTGTAGGAAAGAACATACAACACATTCATATGCTTAAGAAACATCTTAGTGACTCCATTTCTATGAAAGATTTGGGTGCTATGAAGAAAATCCTTGATAAGATGATTACTCATGATATGGAGGAGAGGAATTTAATTTTATCCCAATCAAAGTATGTGAAGAAAGTCTTGGAAAGGATTAGCATGTTGGATGCTAAATCTATTGTTACTCCTTTAGTAGGCCACTTTAGATTATCAAAGGAGTAATGTCCCTTGATGGAAGTTAAAAAGCTAAAGATGTCCAAGGTACCTTACTCATAAATATTTGGTCCCTTGATGTATGCCATGATTTTTACTTGGCCAGATATTTCCCAAGTAGTGGGAGTTGTGAGTCGGTACACGAGTGATCTACATTATGAGCATTGGAAAGTGGTGACATGGATTCTTTGGTATTTAAGAGGAACCATAGATGTTTTATTATGTTATGGTGGATTTGATACCACTTTATGTGGTTATGTGGACTCAAGTATGGTAGGGGATATTGATAGTAGGAGAAGTATGATAGGTTATATATTTACTATTGGAGATACAATAATTTGTTAGATTTCTAGGATATAGAAGGTTGTGGCTTTGTCCACCATAGAGACAGTGTATGTTTTTGTCATAGAGGTTATAAAGGAAATTATTTGGTTACATGAGTTATTTCAAGTGTTGGGCCATGAGTTAGAAGTTAGGATGCTACATAGTCATAGTTAGAGTGTTATTCATTTGGCAAAGAACTCTGATTTCAACTCGAGGATGAAACACATTCAGTTATGTTATCACTTCATCAAGATAGCTTTGGAGGAGAACTTGGTGAATCAAGAGAAGATTCATACTAGCTAGAATCCTATAAATATGATGACCAAGGTGGTCACATTGGACAAGTTGAGACTATGTTCAGATTTATTTGGTCTTAGTGATCATGGAGCAGTGATACATTTTATTCAAGAGAAATGGTCTCCAAGTGGGATATTGTTTAGTGTGGATCCCTTTGGGGCTATCACATGATCATGTTGGTACATTTTGGGGGATTATTAAGCTTCAAGGATGTGGAGAGTGCATTTTTCATTTACTCCTCATGTGTGTGAATATTATTAAATGCATATTTAATAATTTTCATGTTGACTTCCAAGTTTATTGGAAGTGGGATTGATTTCCTTATTTTAGGGAATTAATTAAAAATTATTTAATTTCCATAGGAGGAGAAAATTATTAAATGTTTAATTAATAATTTTGAAGGAAAAATTTATTAAATGTTTCATTTAATAATTTTTATGATGTATTATAGGAGAAAATTATTAAATGTTTTATTTATTGATTTCTATGATGTATTATGGGAGTGGGATGGACTTTCTCATATCAAGGAGTTGGTTGTTATCACTTTCTCATTGGAAGTTGTGCCTTTTGGAGAGGAATGACATGTTTCTTCTCAAGGGGATTTTAGATATGCATGGTTAAGTGGCATATGGTATGTTTCCTAGGTGGATAAGGCCTAGCTTGATGAGGATGGTGAGTTTATCCTTAGGGGATGGATTTATACATCATTCGTTATATATATAGGGTGTGGTGTGACCTTTTAGAGGTTGTTGATTATTTTATTTATAGGTGTCAATTTTGAGAGACAAAGTCAAAGTGAAAGTGTTTTTCAAAGTGTAGGTGTTCATTTATAGGGTGTGGTATAAAAACTTGTGAGACATAGTATTGTGCAAGTGTAGGTGAAAGTGAAACATTTTTGTGCAACATTTTTGACAAGAGATTTTTCTATCTTTGTGAGAGTTCATTGTAATCTTGTTTTAGATTACTATTTTATTTTAGGACTTTCTTTGTGGATGTAGCCACATTGGGTAAACCATGGTATATCTATGTTATGTGTGTTTAATTCTTGTTCTCTCCATTTTAAGCTTTCATAATAACCATGATTTGAGGAATGTTTCCATGATGCATGCTTATGTATAATTTAGATCTAATTTATGGTGATTTAAATATAGTTTATAAGTTCTTAATTCCTAATAAAAGTTTAGCTTTAAGACAAATGAGGGACTATATGAGTGGTTCGTTATGCCATTTGGTCTCACTAATTCCCCAATAAAATTCATGAGACTCATGAATGAAGTCTTAAATAATTATATTGGCAAATTTTTTATTGTATATCTAGATGACATATTAATTTACAACCCAATTAAAGAGGAGAATACTCATCATATAACAATGGCAATGCAAATGTTTCAAGAGAGGTTATTGATTAACATTAAGAAGTGTTTGCTTATGATTAAAAAGTTAGTATAGCTTTGTTTTGTGATCTATCAAGGTGATTTGAAGATGGATAAATACAAGGTGAAATCCATCATTGATTGGTCAAATCCTAATACAACCTATGAGGTAAGAAGCTTTCATAGCTTAGATAGATTTTATAGGAAATTTATCATAAATTTTAGTGCTATTTGTGCACCCATTATTGACACTATGAGAAGCAATAAAAAGAGATTTGTGAGGATGTGTGTGTGTGTGTGTGTGTGTGTGTGTGTGTGTGTGTGTGTGTGTGTGTGTGTGTGTGTGTGTGATAAAATTTTAGTTTTTCAAGAAAAAAAACATAGAACAATCCATGTTAACATTTCGTAATCTCAACAAGGTTTTTCAAGTTGAGTATGATGAAGCTTGGGTGGGCATTGGATCTATCCTAAGCCACGAGGGTAGACATATAGCATACTCAAGTTAGAATTTAAATGAGGCCAAGAAAAAGTATTTTGATTATGATATAAAATTATATGATATGGTTTAAACTTTGAGGAAGTGGAAACACTATCTAATGCTGAAGGAGTTAGTTATATTCATAGATAATCATGCACTTCAATACATAACTAGTTATTCTAAGCTCAATCAAAGGCATATGAAGTGGGTAGAGTAGTTATAGAACTTAAATTTTGTCATAAATCATAAGAAAGGCCAAACTAACAAGGTAGAATATAAGTAGAAGGTCTTAACTCATAAGATAAATTCATATTGAGAGAGGATGAATAGAGTCACTTAAGGAGTTTTATGAAACTAATTTAAACTACCAACAAGCATATGAAGCTTTCAAGCAACCTACTAGAAAAAAATAACCTTGTATGGATTACATGATACGTGATGGCTTGTTGTTTAAGCGACTTTAGGTTTATGTGCCAAAGAGCTATATGAGAGATAATTTAATCAAGAAAAAACATTTTGGGAGCTTATTAGGTCATTTTGGTCTTGATAAGACATTGGATAAAATAGGTAGTCATAATTATTAACCTAGAATGCAAACAAATGTAAGGAATTTTGTAAAAAGATGTAGGTATGCCAATTTTCCAAAGGAAATAACACTAATGTAGGTATTTATTAACCATTACTAGTACCAAATATACCTTGAGACTCCATTATCATGGATTTTTTCATGGGGTTACTAATAAATAAAAGAGGCCATGAATCCATTTTTGTATTTTTGGATATATTTTCAAATATGGTCTATTTTGTACCTTGTAAGATAACTACTGATGCTTCTCATGTATCTAACTTATTTTTCAAAGAGGTGGGTACATTAAATAGAATTACATTGAGAATTATCTATGGTAGAGACATTAATTTTTTGGGGAACTTTTATAGATGATACTATCACTTAGCTCTAATATACATCACTCACAAACTTAGATAAAATTTTCACAACTTAGAATTAGACTTGTATTTGATGTTCAAATGCAAAGTGTAATGTCATATTACGAGGGCTTTGCCATACCAACTATGTATATTTCTATAATAGCCCAATGGCTTCATTTATAGAACTTGGAAGAAGAGAGGAGAGAAGTTGAAGAGGCATAAGGACAAGTGTTAAAATGTGAAAATTAGTTATAATTCATGTGAATGTGATAGAAAAGGAGTTATGAAACTAATTTACACATCATTGTATTCCTATATAAGTCTCTTCTCCAAATGTGGCATAATAATCTTATTAATCATTCTTTCTTATGAAATTGCCTTCATGATGAACTTCATTTTGATAATTCCAAAGAAAGTTAGGACAAGTGTATTTTTTATGTTGATGAGAGGGAGCTACAAAGATGATTCCACCTAAATTTAGATTCTTCTTCATCATGAAATTCTATTACACAAGCTCTATCATCACCTATCATCAAGATCACTTTCCAATAGGCATTCTTGACACTTAGCACAAGAATATTTTCATCTTTCCTAACTGATCCATACCATGGGTCTTGTGACACATGTTTGGACACCTCATATTCTTGGATTCATTAGAAACATCATAAGAGCCACCAAACTTGAGTTTCCACCTAGTCCACTATGTCATTTTAGATGTCAGTTTAGATAGGCTAAATCAAGAGAGCTAGTAGAGGCATTTGTGAGTATTTATAATGTTTTAAAATGTCATATATGGTTGGCTCAAGTCCCAAGATACCTCCCAAATTTATTGATATCTCACGGTCATCTTTAAGATCTATAAAATATAATAAAATGTCAAGAAAAATTGCTTTCTTCTCCACTTGTATGGATTCCATACAATATAATTATATGGATTTGAACATCATGGAGTTGGAAACAACTTTTATTTTATCCTCAAGGTCAAATTAATTCATCTAGATGTACTTTGAGCCTCATTTATCCAATCAAGTCCTTATAGAGGGTTTACAAGGGTTTGTAGTCACTTTAAGTATTAGCCTTTGTTCATAAAGGCTAGACATTGAAATATTGAATTAAAATAAGGAAAATTAAGTAAATTCTCCATATTATCCAAATAAATTGAGGTCCCATGAAAAGAGCCATGAAAGTTCTAAGCCTTCAAACTAGTCACTTGGGTCTTTTTCCTATAAATATGTGAGGTCTGGGAGCTTTCAAGCCAATAATTAGCTTATATAATGATATTCCTACATAAAAACTATTTTAAAACTTTAATATATTCCATAAAAACATCCTATAATCATCAAAATAGTTCATCAAGCGCTGGAAGTGAAGATGACCACCCATTTGGAATTAGGCCTAGACCTTACCAATGGGTTTGCCTACAACTTTAGGTTAAAATTAAATTTCTCTAATAATTAATCATACATTACATGGTTTTTACCTCTCCAATATAACTATAAATACATGAAACAAATAATTATAGTGCTTTGAAAATTCTCAAACTAGAGATGACTCCTCATTAGAGGCTAGGTTTGCATGTTACTTAGCTACCCTGCCTGGAGACCTTATTGGATAAACCATCTTGTTTATCTTCCAACCATATAGAAAGGATTTTTAGATATTTTTAGGTATAATACATATTATAAAACCATTTTTAAATATTTTTTTACCTATGTTCCATGTTTCTACCTTCCACAACAAGAAAAATAGAGTTTGTGCAAGGAGGAAAGTGGTATATCTCTGAGATAGAATAGGGGAATGTTACCTTATTTGATTATCCGAGACAAATGTTTGATGGGATTTTAAAACTCTTAAGGGAATTATTTACAAATTTTGGGCATCTAAATCCATGTTTGAGACCTCCAAAGGACACATAACCCAAAACTAAGTTTGCATAGGTAGACTATTTATAAGGTCTCCATACATGGACTATGAATTCCTTGAAAGGGGGTTTATTTTCTATTTTAGTCATTTAATAAGGTCTATAAGGTAATTTTGTTCTTTTTATAAACTGATTTCAATCATTTTACAATGTGATTCTTATTATGACATTCACATACCCTGTTCTTTATTAGACTGGCCTCATACTTTGACTATACCCTATCCTTGTTCCTAAATGAGACATTTTTTTGTTAAGCTTGCTAAGGGTCATAGTTTTTGAATTAGATATTATTAATTATATCATCACCATGGAGTAATTTTTTATCCAAGTTATCATACTAACCTTTCAGTGGTCCTACAAGCATTTAAACCTTATTTGACTGAGTCAATCTCAAGGACTGAGACTCCTACCTATAAGTGTTAACTGTACATGAATTAGGTTTCCAAAAATTAAAAAACCCTATGATATTTCCTTGGTATCACTTATTGATTTATTTATACTTGTATTTTTCATGCTTTATTTATTCTCACCTCAAAACACCATCATTTTGATCACTATCTGACTAAGCAAGCTACATATCCCTACCTATAGGGTATTATGGCCTTGTGAGACATTGGTCATGATGTTTCTGAATTATTTGACATCCCTTTAGAAACCTTAATATCCAAGTAGAAATTAAATCTATGCTCCTATACCTTGAAAAGGAAAAATATTCTCACAACTTCAAATTGATCATTGTCTACCCCTGTCTAGTTGTAGGAACTAATTTTCAAGCCTGTGTACAGATAGGAGAGAGGTTTAGGACTCAAAATAGGGCAAAACATATTTAATTTTTATCTATATGTTCATGAAAGTGTGTTTGGGTCATTTATATTCATTCAAGCATGGGGCCTATTCATGTTATTCCAAATTTATTGAAGAATATCCCTTCTAGGCTAAATCCTATAGAGTTCACTACCTTATTTTAGTGAATTTTAGGGAAACTTTGAGAATCCAAAAGACCACCTTCCATTATTTATTATCATTCTAAAATTTTCACATTAATTTTACTATGATAATAATATAAAGTGAATATAGATAGATGACTTAGGGTATCAGTCAAGCATATTTGGAGAAATCCATAAAACCCTCTGGCTCTCTGATTCATTCCTTTAGGGACAAAAGTCTTGAAACTCAAAATTTTGCTATGTGATGATTCCTCCATCTTTAGTAGGCTATCAAGGATCAATAACATGATCTTTAAGGTATCAACCTATTTCATATACCATCATGAAGATCCAACATTGTCATTTTACTCCTGTACAAGCCTCTATAGCTCTATAAATGATAATTGATTATATGCATTTGATTGTATATGAGTTAGAGAGGGAAATTGAGCACTACTATGCAAGGGTAATGCTATCCAATCAATTCAAGTGAAATTTTAAATCCTTTAATTGGATAACCCCCATTAATAACACCTTGATATCATGTTGAAAACATATTTTCAACATGAGAATCACCTACCTAAAGCTGAAAAGGGCAAACAAAGAAGGGGAATGTAGACAATGTGCAAAATTAGGCTTCATGACCTCTTCTTTGATCACAAAATTCACTTTCATACTTCAAAACACATATGACACATTCAATTCCTTCACATAATGTGGAAAACCTCCAAGTTAAGGAACCTATAGATGCATATTTATGAGCAAAAGTAGCAAAGATGATCCAAAGCAAGACAAGCCTTGAAAAGGCTTTCCTAGGAATTTGATAGCTTCCAAATCCAATATAACAATTAAAAACTTGTGGAAAGGAATTATATCACCCTGAATAACACCTAAAATAATCAAAGACATCAAACTAAATCAATAAAAACTAAAATAGGTGTAAATAGTGACCCCCTGTTAGATTGAAGTGCACAAAAGGTTATCTAGGGTCCAACTGATGGTTCATAAAGGAGGAGGAACCAAAAATTAAACTTATTATTATGGATTCTAATCACACTCATAGTAATATCTACCCCTAAAACCATTATTTTGAACTCCACTTATATGGCCCATGTCAAGTGATTGAATTTGGCCTTTCTTTGCTTGCAAAGTGAAAGTGGAGGAAAATAATTTGAATATGCAATTTATTTCATTATAATTTAAATAAAAACATATAAATGACCTGTTTGGAGGTGAAGAGCCACACCACCATGTTTTTAGTTGCTAGTGCACTTGAGAAGTCCGTACAAGTGCCTAAAAACTCTTATTTTTGAGGAAAAATTACCATTTCTTGATCATAATATACTTTGAATTGTCACTTGACTGATTATGAAATGATTTAACCTTATCCACTTTTATGACATATTTTGTAACTCCCATCATCTATACAAGTCAATTAATGAGCTAGAAATGTGGCCAAATGACCCTTTCTGCACATGAGACCTAGCAAATGGTTAATTAATGACTTGAAACACATTATAAAATATAAAATACCATTTTATTACTTTTAAAAAATAAATTGAGCCTTTTAATAATTTTGACCATGGTTTACCAATGTTGACTTTTGTTGACTATGCTAGTACCAAGAGAATAGACTTCAACAAGGACTAGGGGAAGGATGAGTAAGACAATAGGCCAAACATAAAACCCTATAATAAACATGGTAACCTTATTAAAAGTTAAAAAATATTAGGTTTTGACCCAAATTTTACTTGGGGTCAAATTTGGTCAATAAGTACTCTTGAAGACCTTATGAACAAGAGTTCATCAGTTAAATTTTTATTCCTAAGGATATTGACGGATGAGCATCACGTAGTATGATGTAATTAGTTCAAATTTTATTTTTTCTTAGTGTTTTTTAAGTATTATTAGGTTTTAGGTAGTGAATTACATAGGCTATAGGTCTGAATCTATCTCTAAATTTGAATTTGAGCTCTTTTATAACTTTCCTGCCAAAATTGCCATTTTGAATTTTTGAATTTCTATCAAGGTTTATATGGAATTTTTTATAATATAGAGTGGATTTATTGATGAAAATTGGTTTTTTATTGTTATATTAGGTATATATGTTTTATTTATTTTTTTTCCACTTCTTTATTAATGTATACCATGCCTGAATCTTGGTTAAGACTCAACTAATGTTTGAGGTCGAGAAATGACATACATTGGAAGTAATCAAGATTCAATTAGAGAGTTTATAGGAGTAAAAACTATGTGTAATGGATCTAATATATTATCATTTTGTGTGTATATAGGTTAATAACTTCAATGGAGACAAGAAAACATCAAGAATTGAGACAACCCTAGCTACATTGAAAAATTATGTTGATTATTTTAAGTGTAAGAACATCAACAAAGAGAATAATTCTTTTAGAGATTATTGTGAACTACCATTATAATAATATTATTTTATCATTAATATGTTTTTTTTTTCATTTTAATAGTTTTATTTTTTGTCATTTATTTATAGGTGAAAGGTTACAAACACAAACTTTAAAAATTCTATATTTTTGGCACAGTCAAGAACAAAGAAGTGAAGAGGTGTCTCTTCAGTATAATTAAATTTTTTCAGAAGTTGGAAGTGTAGTGTAGATAATATTTCTAGTTGTTGTAATATTTTTTAATTCTCATAATATATATAAATCTCAATACTTAACTCAGACCTCCATATAACTTAACATAGTCCTAAAACTAGTCCCATAATTTTGTAGATGTGTATTCAAGAGTCTGGTAGTGATTGTTCATGCACAAATATATATTTAGGAAGGTCATTTAAGGTGTGTAAAACATAATCCAGGTCTTATAAGGATTCAAAGTGGTCAATAATTCAATTCAATTCATTTTATCTCTTTTTAGGCTATTTTAGGCATATACAACCCTAAACTAGGGTTTTTAATTTTTAAATTGAATAATTACATACTCCACTAACCAAATTTAATAATTTTTTTGAATATGATTTAATTTAACATGATATAAAGGATTATAATTTTTTAAATCTATAGAGTACTATATAATATAATATCTAGGACTGTGTCAGTGTTTTGACCTTATAGAGGTCTAATGATTATAAATAGCTTAAGAATTCATGGATTTACTTTGAGACTATAAATTTGAATCTTTGCGTGGATTAGTAATGGGATAATTTATATCTAAAAATAATACTAGTTTGTCTTTAAAACCCATGTATTTCTTAAACCAAAAATATTTTTACTTTGGAAGGGATTAAAGGAAATAGTCCTAATTAAATAAACGTGCATTTACATTGTAATCTCTCTCCCTCTACATCAATTTATATTTATAATTGTAATAACTATTTCCTCACATGATTTTTATAATTTATAATTTACATTTCCAATTACATTGTGCTTTGGATGAGATAGTTTATAGTCTCACCATCTCAACCTAACTTAAGACATTGTAGGCCTTGGACCTACACATCATCTCTCTCTCTTTACATATTTATGGATTATACAAGTGTAGTGAAATTTTAATTATCTATAAAATTTTTACAACTATTTATGTCACTATCAACATGGCGTTTATCTACTTATATTTCATCCTTCCATCTTTAAAAACTGTATAGGGGTTATTCCCCATCTAGGTGCCATTAAGGGACAAGTAGTAACATCAAATGAGGCATGCATCTAATCCCAATCCATTGATTTTATAACCTAAGTATTATTTTAACAAGGGTTTTGGCCCTCTTAAGTGCAAACCTTATATTATTTGGAGATTTCACTTCCTTTTTATTGGATGACTCAAGTAACCCTTATCATCTTTTATTGTAAGCTAAAAAGGTTTAATTGAAGGTGCATGTTTTATACATTTTGAAATCATCTATGCACTCTATCAAACTTTCAATATATTTTTATTTCATATTGGGATGTAGTCATGCTATCTAAAATATGAAACAAAATGGTCTAGAGTTGGATACTCATGCCTCATCCTAAGTCCTACGCTTGCCTCTTGAACATAAGATTATTTCACCCTATAATCCAATTCTTTATTGTTTCAAAATAATGAAATGTAAGATCTCATTTGAGATTCTCCCATAAAAATATCAATCACAAAGTTTGTGATGTGTTTAATGTTACATATATATTTACTCTCTAGACTTGATAACCTATTGATTTATGGATTTCATGGTTATTTTTTAGCTACTTATTGTTTTGATAAGCTAGATTTTATATACTGGTGTATGGATATTTATATGTTACTTATTATCATGATCATTAACTTGTTGAGTTAGTTGTACTTTTATATTATTTACATAATGATCGTGATTATTTAGTTCATTAAAGTAGTGTATTATGGATTTTATCTTGATTCAAGCTAACTACCTTTGGTGTTCTGAGGTGGATGCAGGATATATTATATTTATCAAACTATGACAAAGGGAGAGCATAATTAGAGAGGGTGGAGTATATGTAGGCACTCTAAGGGATAATATAGTGAAAACAAAAAACTATGCACCCAAAAAAAATAGTAGAATATGTTTTTAAATATTATTTTATTAAAGAGCTTATAGTTGCATTCAACCTTTATTATGTTTGATGCATTTGAATATGGTTGGTTTGCATATAGGTACCATACTCTAATTTGAGCATGTGTTTTTAATTATAAGATTAGATTTTTTTTATTTAATATTATATTATTTCATGTGATTATGTTTCCTTAACTTGTGTTTTGGGATCTTTGATAAGTGTTTGTTTCTATCTTTTGGATGTGTGTGATTAATTTTGAAAATTTTCTTTCCTTCCCTGAATGATTATTGGTTGTGAGAGTGTGGGGGAAGTGTTTATAATAATTACATTTCTATAAGAGAATAATGAAATTAATTACTTTATTTGTTAGATAATTATTAATTTGAACATATAATTAATGTAGGGGTTAATCTAATTTTGTGTGATCTTTGTGCTATGTCAATATTGTTATGTGAAGTTATAATGTTTAAATGATTATTGTGAAGTCAATGTTAATATTAATAATTATTAAAAGGATTATTATTATAAATTAATAAGGTTCAAAAAATTAGGATAATTTGATGTTGACTTGAGCTATTTTTTCCATCATGAAAAATAAAACACTTCAATTTTGGGATGCATGGAGTCTTTTCACCGAGATCACATTTAGTTTCTTAGAGATATTTTATGGTTTTGATATAAATAAAATAAAATGTAGGAGAATAAGATGGGGAAAATTATGCATTCCTACACATGTGAAAAATAAACAAATAAAATAAAGAGAAATAAATGAGAAAATAAAGGGTTCAAGGAATATTTTAAGGAGTAACACCTATTTGACATAGCTATGTATTTCATTACCAGACAAGGATTTTTGTTGGTTAAATTCATATTGAGTATTATATGGATTAAATCAACTAAACCTGGTAAATTGTTTTGAAAAGGTTTTTTTTTCATAGTTTTGAGATTTTAGGAAAAATACGCTCTATGTGATAACATAATGGACAAAAACATAGTGGTAAAAATGTAGTATGACAAAAATGTCATGAGGAAAAAATAAGTGAGGAAAAAATTAAGTGGTATTGGGACATTTTAGTGATTATCACATTGTTTATTTATTGTCTAGTTCACTTTGGTGATAGTAGTTAACATTTCATGGTAGACAATTATTGTAGCAAATTTACAAGCAAAATAATAGAGGAAAATGTGATTTTGTGAGTTTGGACCTTTAGTTTAAATTTGTGTCATCTTCTATGTGAGTGCATCCTTTACTATGTTTTTTTCTTATGATGTTTTATCCTTGCTACATTTTTTCCTTGCTACGTTTTATCCTTGATACATTTTTATTCACTACATTTTTGTTTGTTATTTTTTTATGGATGCCAGAAAATAGGGTTATATACTTGGTACTAGGGATGGGCTCGACTAATCCACAAATCCAAGTATATGACTCTAGAAATCATAATCAAATGAATATAAAATTTTAATCCATTGCCAAAATATTTAACTGGGTTTTATTGTATAAAATTGTGTGTATTTTTGAAGGGTTAAACACAAATGAGAAAATTTGAATGAGTTATGTAAACATAAAAAGATGAGATTTAAAAAGGAAGAAAACCCTTCATATGTTATCTAGGGTAAAATTTAGGAGTAATTTGAGTCAATAGATGGTTTTTAAATATAAACCATGTTGTGGTTAAGCTCAATATATTAAACATAGTATTGAATCATTTTTCTCAATCATACAATTACATTAGTTTATTGTTTTGAATAAACTAGGTCAAGTTTATCAAACCTGAGTTAGGGAATGACTAGGTATATAAGGTTAAATTGAGATGAAATTTTTAAAATAATAACAATAACTATATAAATATTCATAGATATACACATATTTTTTAAGGGTCATGGATAAATTATTTGGTGACCTATTAATATGCATATATTAGTGTATATATATATATATATAATATTCAGGTCTACAGTTCTTATATTACAATTGAGGTTGTATTTTTATTATGTTTTGAACATCTAAAGTAGTTATATTTGAGAGTTTTGTTTTGTGTGAATGGGGACAAATATTAAATGGATACCAATATTTCTATTGTTCAAACCTATTGATATGCATATATCTACTTATTTATATACTAAGGTTGGGTATACTTTTAACACAAGTTATGGTTCTTCTATTTACATATAAGATTAGAAATATATTATATTTTAATCCCTAAAAATTTAATATGGTTACTATTAGGTGACTGAGTATTCATTACAATTATATTATGGGTTACATTTTTGTGTGAATTGAAAATAGATAAAAAAATCATAGTAAATATTATTATTGTGTAAACCAGATATAGATAATGAAGTTTCTATTAAGTGAACATGGTATGACTTCATACATCCTATTGAGATATAAATGAATCTAATCACTCGTATATATATATATATATATATATATATATATATATATATATATATATATATATATATATATATATATATATATATATATATATATATATATGAGTGATTACATTCATTTATATCTCAATAAGATGTATATATTATTAATATATATAATTGGTTCTATTTAGGACTGTGTACCATTCAAAATAATAAGATATGGTCAGTTGGTTATAAGGAAATAAAATGTAGACATAGTATAGTTTATTTTTATTGGATTTTGGAAAGAATTTAATATAATTTTGTGTTTTATATGCATATAAAATTATACATGATACTTATGAATGATATATTGAAGATTATTCTAACTTGAGTATACCATATACAAATGTTTATTATCATTTGGATAATTTAATAATGTATACAATGAATTTGTATGAGTGTATTTGATTACTTAAATTATCAAGGCTACATTTATATGTAGAAATAATGAATTCAAGGATCTTATGAATATGTAATATTTTAGAATCAATATAAACCAAATTAATATGGGTTAGTAAATGAATATCATATTGATCCAATTTTGGTATATGGAAATAAAGTGATTTTTGGATAAGTTAGTAGCTAGTGTTAGATGGATGAATAACATTAAGTGAAGAGTTTCATATAAATACTTTATTAAAATTGAAGTATGACTCTTAGTTTTACTAAATGGTATGATTGTTTTGAAATCTATTTATATAGCTGATATTATGTTTCAAATAAATTAAATGTTTGGAACTATAATGTTTCATTTGATGGAATAAATGCAAGTATTTGAGACTTTCTTGTATTAGCACAGTGTAGATACTAGTAGAGAAATACTCATTTTGAAATATGCTAGTTTTAATATTTTTAAATATATGAATGAATCTAGTATTAATAACCCTAAATAAGTGAGTGAGATAGATTCCACTTAATTCGTGTCACTAATATGCATATAAGGTGTAATATAATTGAGTGGTGTGTATGTAATTGATTGATCGTCCAAATCAAATAATGATAAAAAATATTTGGCCAAAGTAGTTTTTATGGTTAAGCATTGTCATTTCATCTATTTGATTTATTTTAAATGTTTTGTATGATATCATGTTAGAAATGGTTTATTTATGATATTCAAAATGTAATATTTATCTTACAAAACACAAGTTATAGTTTTCACTCTTGATTGTCACACCATCATTATCTACCCATATACAAAGGGAAGTTCATTCTATCTTTGGGGGATTTTTCAAGGGATTTATGGTCTGTGGTTGGTGTGGAAAAGCACTCATATGATGTTCTCCCTCCCCATAATAGTACTTCACTATAGATTACACTCATGATTACTTACGGGTGTTTTGAGTTTGATGGCACTCACATGCTCCATGGAGCATTGTATAATTATAAATTATTATTAATATATGTACTATGTAAAACTATACTATTTTTTATATTAAATAAATAAAATAGTTGGTTGTAATTTTATATTAATAGTGGCTAAATTTATAAATATACATATATGATTTATATATAGTGAATTTTTGTAATTAGATTTCTACATGATTATGTGATCATTAGCTAAATAAATTAGCTCTATATATTGATTGTGGTTATCTTAAAATAATGTATTTATTTAAATATCACTATGTTATGGTTTTAGTGTGATAGAGTCTTTAAATTGAATTTGTGTAAATTTTTACAAAAAACATACATTATTATAGGAAAACCTAGTGAAGTTGTTACATTATGGTATCAAAGTTGAGGCTCAAAATTTAAGACTTAATTAGTATACTAATGCAATCATATTATCTATTTAACGAAGAGATGTAATGGTTTAGGATAGACCTAGAGGTGAGGGCACTTCAAACACTAACCCTCCAATGGATCCAAATCAATTTAACACTAAGTAAGCTACAAAGTTGGATCATATCCTTGTAGCCATACATGAAAATATGGACAAAATCATAGCCTTATAATAGGAAGTGCATGGGTATATTGAGGATAATATTTAGGAAGAACCTAAAGATCATCCTAATGAGTAGTAAAATAATCAAGATCATAGGCATGATAAGGTGTCATAAGATGTGAGAGATAGAGCAGATAAAGTGCTTGCATGAGATATGAAAAAGGTGGACACACCCAAATTTGATGTAACCATTTTGGGAAATGGAGCTAACACATAGATAATAGAGATGGAGAAGTATTTTGGGATTTAGAATTACTCTGAAGTCACTAAGGAAATTTGGGGATCCTATCATCTTGTTGGAGAAGCAAAAAAACATGATGGGAAAATAATAAGCTTGAGATGAACCTTGACTCTACCACCACCACGTAGGATTAGTTCATGACATTGTTTAGGTCAGGTTGGATTCCATAGTTTTATTTTGATCACAAGTTTATATATTTTTATAACCTTAAGTAAGGAGACCTTTATGTGAATGAATCATGAGATCAATTTAGTGAGATCATAAAGTATGTTCCATAGTATCAGGTGGATGAGAGGTTTTGAATCAAGAAGTGGATTAAAACCCCAAATTGGTTATGAGGTGGATGTGCATGGGCCATCTACCATGGATCAAGTATTTGAAAATAAAATAAAATAATAATAAAAGTTAAAATCTATTGCTTAGGTTAGAGGTAAATTCAAGAAGTTTTGAAGTCTTAAAGTTACTTTCAAAAATAAGAATTAGAAGAGGAGTGGAGAATCCAAAACTAGTTTAAGAACCATAATGTTAAGTTTAATAATAGCTCAAGAAATAATAATCTTGGAAATGGTTTCAAGTGAGGTTTCAAAGGGAACCAATATTAAGATAGGATAAGACCACCTAGAGGATGATTCCTCTATGAAGGTGATCATTATGCTAGAGAGTGTACTCAAGGTATATTAGAGGGTAAAAATAAGGGTTCTACATCGTAACAAGGAACTTTTTAGTAGAAGTTTCATGCAACTATTGATAATCATCAAGCTAAATTCTAAGCTTCTCCTATTGAACTAATAGGTATTTTGTTTGATCATCCAATTTCAATTTTGATTGACACTAGGGCTAATGAATGTTTTATTGCCCCTACAATGCTTAATAAGTTCTCTAGAAAAGATGGGATTATGTAAAATCCATGGTCAGTATAATATGGGAATGAATCAAAGGATAAGGTTGATAAGTGTCTAGTGGAAGCTCAAATCAAGTTAGCTAAATTCACTACAATAGTGGATCTATATACTACACCACTAGGGTCATATGATGTAATCCTAAGAGTAGATTGGATTATGAAGCATAAATCTAAGGTTTATTACTATCTCAAGAAGGTAGAATGTCAATATGATTTTTAAAATTAGACACACCTTTAGGGTGAGCAAAAAGAGTTGAAGCTTAGGAGAATTTATAAAATTCAACTCAAGAAGGCTTAGAGAAAAGGATGTCAAGCATTTATTGGTAAAATAAATGAGATAGAGGAATATAAGGAACTATCCATTAAGGATTATCCTTTTCTTAGGAACTTTTAGGATGTATTTCCAGAGGAATTATCAAGATTACTACCCAGACATGAGTTTGATTTCTTAATTGACACAATACCTAGATCTAAACCATATTCCAAGGCACCTTATAGGATGAAAAATATATAATTAGTTGAGTTGAAAGCTCAAATTTAGGATTTGTTATAAAAAAGGTTAATTAGATCAAGTGTGTCACCATGGGGTCCACTAGTGGTATTCATTAAGAATAAGGATGATACTCTTCACCTGTGTATTGATTATAAGATGCTTAAGAAGGTGATTATAAAGAATAGGTATCCATTACCTTGCATTGATGATCTCTTTGATCAAATGAAAGGGGCAAGATTTTTCTCTAAGATTGATATTCTATCAAGGTAACATTAACTAAGAATCCAAGAGGAGGATATTCCTAAAATAACATTCAAAACTTGTTATAGGCACTATGAATTTATAGTGTTGCCTTTTGGGTTAATAAATGCTCTGACAACCTTTTTGAATATCATGAATAGTGTGTTCAAGGATTATCATGACCATTTTATGTTAGTTTTTGTGGATGATATCCTCATATATTCTAAGAATGAGGAAGAACATATTCAACATCTAAAATTAGTTTTGTAGTGGTTGTGAAAGTATAAATTGTATGATAAGTTTTCTAAATGTGCATTTTTTCAAAATAAAGTGTAATATTTGGGACACATTATCTCTATTAGGGATATAAATTGATATAACAAATATAAGAGCTATATTGGAATGTCCAATGCCTAAAAATGTGTATGAGGTGAGAATTTTTATAGGATTAGTAGGTTATTACAAGAATTTTGTCCCAAAATTTTCAAAAATAGATAACCTAATTACCTCTCTTCTATAAAAGAATGAGAGCTTTTTTTAGTTATACAAGTGTGATAAAGCCTTCTAAGAACGAAAAATGAGGATTACTTTGGCACATGTACTAATATTTGTCAATCCTAATGGTCAGTTATTAGTAATCATTAATATATATAAGGATGGACTTGGAGGAGTTATTATGCAAGTTGGTTTAGTTATAACATATGAATCTAGAAAACTTAAGCCTTATGATATAAATTATTCCCCTCATGATCTATACCTTCATAAAATAGTGCATGCATTACAAGTTTGGAGGCATTATCTATTGGAGAAACCATTTGAGATCAAAACTAAGACCTTTGGACTCAATTATATCTTCACCTAATCAAACTTCAATGAACATAAGATACATTAGTTAGAATTCTTATCTGATTACAATTTTGATATTAACTATATCAAGTGCAAGGAAAATAAAGTCACAGATGCCCTACATCATAGAAAGTACTATCAAAATTGGTTATTATTAGGAGTAATTACCATGATTAGGTAATTAAATTGTCTATTAGAGATGAATTCTATAAGAAGGTTAAGAAGATTTATCAGAGGATGATTAGAACCATAAGATTAATGGATTCAATTTGGATAATGATGGTCTTTTGAGGTATAATGGTAGGATGTATATACCTAATAAAGAGAATTTGAAGATCACAGTGATAAAATAATTACATAATGTGCCTTATTTAGAACATCATATAGTAACTAAGCTCATGGTTGAGCTAAGACCTCTCTATTTTTTGAAATAGATTAAAAATTGTAATGGTTATTTATCTTGGTGTTTAGAATGTCAACGTGTGAAGGCTGAACATGTGTATCTAGTAGGATTTTTATATCCTCATGATATACTAGAATGGAAGTGGTAGATAATTAGTATGGACTTTATCTAAGATTTTCCATTATCATAGAACTATCATGATGTGATCTTGGTGGTAGTTGACAAATTAACCAAGCTATCTCATTTCATACTAAGTAATTTGACTGATGATGCACCTATAATTATGAAGATATTTATGAAAGAGGTGTACCAATTACATGTATTTATGGAAAAGTTAATTTCTAGACAATATCTGAGAATGACTTCTAGATTTTAGTTGACTTCAAATTCATCTCTAGGCATGTTGTTGAATTTCAATACTACACATCACCCAAAAATAGATGGATAAATAGAGAGGATTAACCAAGTTTTAGAAGATCTCTTCAAATGTATTTCATGGATAATTAAAACATGTGAGAGGATTACCTTAATTTTTTTGAGTTTTCTTACAACAACTCATTCCAATCAACATTGAAAATGGATCCATTTGAGGCATTATATGGGTGAAAGTGTATAACACCAATCAATTCGGATCTGTTGGAAGATAGAGTAGTCTTTGGACCTGAAATGCTTGTGGATATAGAATACCAAGTTATAAAAATAAATTAAAGGTTGGTTGAGGCCAATGATAAACATAAAATTTATGTTGATCTAGAGAGAATAGAAAAATAATTTTATATTGGTGATAAAGTATTTATGTAGGTTAAGCCTCAAAAAAACTTGATTATGTTTAGCAAATCAACAAAACTTTTACCAAGATATGTAGGTCCCTTCAAGGTTATGTAAGATTTCACTACTATAGCATATAAGCTTTCTTTGACACTGGATCTAGATCTCTTACATAATGTTTTCCATGTGTCTTATTTTTAAAAGTATGTTGTTGATCCTTCTCATGTATTGGATTGGAATAGTTTATAGTTTATAGATCCCAGGGTGGTAATAGTAAAACCAATCATAGTAATTGACACTCATAAAATTAGTTTGCATAATAGATAAGTGTTATATTGTAAGGTCTAGTGGGACCAATATTATAAATATAGTGCCACCTAGGAGGATTATGATGACTTTAATAGGTTGATTCCTCATTTTTTATGTAATATGTTTACTAGATATTATTTAAATTTTTATTGAATAATGTTTAATTTTAGAACTAATGTTGCAATAAGTGTCATCAATAAGATGATTAGATTTAGGGGGAAAGATGTTACATCCTAATTTCCTATCTAGATAAGATGATCTATTGATTTATGGATTTTATGGTTATTATTTGGCTAATTATTATTTTGATAAGCTAGATTTTATATACTAATGTACGGATAGTTATATGTTTATTATTTGCATGATCATTAACTTGTTGAGTTATCTATACTTTTATATTATGTACATAATTATCATGATTATTTAGTTAATTACAATAGTATATTATGGATTTTATCTTGATTCAAGCTAACTACATTTGTTATTTTGAGGTAGATGCAGGATAAAGTTTGTCCCTTAGACTATGATGGAGGGATATCATCATCAGAGAGGCTGAAGTAGATGAATATAGTTTGGATGATGATAGAGTGAATATTGGGAACACTACACATAACATAAATAATATAATATGGTTTTTAATCATTGTTTAAATTAAATAGCTTGTATTTGATTTTAGTTTTTATTATGTTTGTTTCATTTGACTATGGGTGGTTTGTATATAGTTATCATAATCTAATTTGGTTGTGTGTTTGTAATTATAAGATTAGAATATTTGTATGTCATCTTAATTATCTTATTTCATGTGATTATGTTCCCATAATGGTGCTTGGGGATATTTTATATACCCTTACTACTGTCTTTGGGATGGTGTGATTAATTTTGAAAACTTTATTTGCTTCCCTTAATGATTATTGGATGTGAGAGTGTGGGGTAAGTGTTTATAATAATTACATTATTATATGAAAATAAGGGGACTTCATTACTTTATTTTTTAGATAATTATTAATTTGAACATATAAGCAAGTTAGGGGTTAATGTGATTTGGCATGATTTTTATGATACATCAATATTGTTATGTGAAGTTATAATATTTAAATGATTATTATGAAGTCAATATTAATATTAATAATTATTTTTTAATCAATGCTAGATAATTAATGGGTTCCTCACCCTTATGACATATGACATTAATAAGAACAAATATTATTCTCGCTTAACATTTGATTATGTTAAGGCATGATGATCACATTAGAAAATAAAGATAGTTCTGATAAAAACCATCCTTACTACTAGACTATCACTATTATAACAAATCATTAAATCAATTTGTCCATATATTATCAAAAAAGGCTAAACTAACAAAAATAATTTTAGGATTACTAGTTCCACCAATTTACCATTACTTGACAATAAATCTCCTAATTCTAGTGACTTAGCATAATTTTTAAAATTGTATGAATGCACTTCTTACTCCATCACCTTAGAAATGGATCCTCTTATCACTATGACCTTCCCAGACTCTATTCTAATAGCCTCCTATGGATGAGAAAATACCATATGTCTCTAAGAGCTTCTTAGGTCCTTAAACAAATGACTTTACCTTTCTACCAAGGGGGGTCTTAAATACCCCCCTTGCAACACATTTTTATAGCCACTAAATCACCTTTACTCACTTCAGTTTCCTTATCTATGCCCTCTATTCCTCCATAACCTAGATAAGCTTCAAGAAATATTTAACTTCAGGCATACATATGCCCCTATTCCCTATAATTTTATACTTATCTACACAAACCTCATCCACCTCTTAAGTAAAATTCACTAATACCAAAAATCTTGATTCCAAAAGATGAAAAAGAAATAAAGGAATAAAATGAAAATTGTCCCTACTAAATAAAGGAAGAGTACAAAATGGGCCTAGAGGGAGGGTTTCAATCTCTGATAATAAATCCAACCTATATTTAGGCCATACAAAAAATTATACCAACATCTGAACCTACTCTATGTCTAACATTATCAAATATAGATTGCCTGTGAATAGAAAAAACGAATTTGAATTTCATCATACCCATTTATTTGTATCCAAATTTTCCATCCGCAAAAATTTCTCTATAGCTTCAACTACCTCCATCATAAAAATATAGAAAACATTTCAAAGATGCATCTGAGACACCATGCTTGTAAACCCCATCTCTATATTTTTGGATCTACCAAAAATTATTGGCCACCCTAAAGACTCAATGCAAAATTTATCCATATTTTTTACTCACCATACAAATTAGCCTCCAATCCAAATTCTCAATACATAAATATAGCCTTCACATGATCATTGCACTCAAAAAATAATATCCAACAATAAATACACATGTATAAAATCTTATTATGACCATTATGGAATAACAAGGCATGTAATATCACTTAGAAGTTAGGATATCCCCTACCATCAAAGCCCAAAATGAAACAAGCTCATGGACACATCAATAATAACACTTGGAAATCACCTTTTAACAAAAAAGACAAAAAAATTGATGATTTGATTTTTTATGTTTTTAAAATTTTACTAATTACCAAAATTAAAATAATTACACAACTTTATTAATCTCAAAGATCAATTTTATTTAAGTCCCCATAGTCTTCCCAGCTTGCTTTGATGTTATCCATTCTTACGTCCATCATTTGATCAATCACTACATTAGCAAGAAATTCAACAACTTTATAACTTTCCTAAAAGCAATAGCAACAAGACCAACATTCAAAATTATATAATTTATTCTAGATAATATTTAAAATATTTTTTATTTTCCATTATTTATCCCTTTGATTATTTAAATATTGAATCACAACCTAAGAATCACCTTCAATTTCCAAGAATGAGATGCCACATTCTATATCCATCTCCACCCCAACTACTAAAGTTTGGGCCTCAGCTTCATTATTAGTTCCATTTGGAAGATTCAAAGATAATGATATAATTATAGAACCACTACTATATTTTATCACACAACCAACATAAGAAGTCCTTGGATTTACTCTATAAGCCCCATCAAATTTTAGTTTAAACTAGCTTAGTTTAGGTGGATTCCAAACTGCCTCCTTTCTTATTTTCTTATCTTTCTTATTTAACATCAACCCATTAATAAGATAATATTAATAATTCTTAAAAGGATTATTATTATCAATTAATAAGGTTTTCAAAATTAGGGTTAAGTGGTTTTGACTTGATCTATACATTCCATCATACAAAACAAAACACCTCAATTTTGTGTTGCATGGACTCTTTTCATTGAGCTCACATTTAGTTTGGTGGAGCAATTTTAGAGTTTTATTAGTAGGACAATAGCATTAAAGAGAATAAAATGGGAAAATTATGCCTACATACACATGTAAATGATGAAGGAAGAATTTAAAGAGAAATAAAGGATAAAATAAAGGGTTTGAGGAAGATTTTAAGGAGTAACACTAGTTTGACATAGTCATGCATTTCTTTACCAGGTAGGGGTTTTTGTTGGTTGAATTTGTATTAAGTATTATATGAATTAAATCATCTAAAATTGGTAAATTATTTTGAATAGGGTTTCATTTTTCATTATTCTGATATTGTAAGAAAAACATGGTTATATAATTGGAACTGGTTATGGGCTCAGCCCATCCATAGAGACAAATATTTGACTCTATAAACCCTAATCAAATGGATATGTAATGTGAATCCTTTGCCTAAATATTTAAATGAGTTTTAGTGTATAAAATTATGTGTATTTTGGAAGGGCTAAACAGATGTGAAAAAAATTGAATGAGTTATGTAAACATAAAAAGATGAGATTTAAAAAGGAAAGAAACCTTACCTATATTATCTAGGGTAAAATCAAGAGTTTTTAAAGGGCCCCTAGGAAAAATCCCTATGTAATGTTTTGTCAAATATTGAAAATCTAGTTTAAAAAAAAAGGTGAATCAAATGGAAATTATTTTCATGGATGGTGTTTAGAGGACATGGACATCATCAAAAGTCTGTGGATGATGTTTATAACATCTGGACTCCATCAAGACGGTGTGGACAATGTCTGAGATCTATGGGGGAGTGCTTAGGCCTTATGTATCCCTATGGATGCCTTATAATTCTATTTTATATCTATGGCCTATTATCACCACCATGTCATTGAGTCCATGTAGTCTTTTGGGGATGGATTTAATTAATGATCTTGATCATCTATGAAATATATTAGATTAAGAAATGTCATATGTAGTGTATAATAGATGTTGCATAAATAGTGCAGAATGTCCTCTTATGGCATGGTGATTTATAGTCAAAATTGTGTAATTAGTTGTCAAAAATAGGTGATGTAACCTATAAATCCTATATACAACCCAAAATTTTTAGTGACCCAACACTCTTTCCAGGTCTAAAAAATAGCTAAATATTGATTTTATAAAATATAATATTCATGAATTAATAAATATTTACCACTAAAAAACACATGGGTAAAATTTAGGATTAAATTTATTCAATATATGGTTTATCAATATAAACCCTATTGTGGTTAATCTTAGTATATTAGACATAATAATTTATCATTTTGTTCAAACATATAGTTACATTGGCTTATTTTTATGAATAAACTAGGTCAAGTTTATTAAACCTGATTTTGGGCATGGCTGGGTATATAAGGTTAAATTGAGATGAAAATTTTAAAGGAATAACCAAACTATATAAATATTCATAGATATACACATGTATTTTATGGGTCATGGACAAGTTATTTAGTTACCTATTAATATGCATATATATATATGTGTATATAGTAGGTTCAGGTCTATGATTCTTATATAATAATTAAGGTTGTGATTTTGTTATGTTTTGAAACCTAAATAAGCTTTAAATTAATTACTATTATGTGATTTTGTATCTACCATAGTTATATTTTAGAGTTTAATTTTGTGTGAATGAATAAAAAGATAAAACATGTATCAATAGTTTTGTTGTTTAAACATGTTGATATGCATATAGCTACTTATCTATATACTAAGCCTAGGTATAGGTTTAAGACAAGTTATGTTTCTTATATTTACATATAATATTAGATCTATATTGTATTTTAAGAGATAATAAATTTGATATGGTGACTATTAGGTGACTGAGCATTCACTATAATTATATTATGGGTTACATTTTTGTGTGAATTGAAAATAGATAAAAATTCACAATAAATACTACTATTGTGTAAAACATAATATAAATAATGAATTTTAGATTAAGTGAGCATGGTACGAATTCATAAAACCTATTTATATATAAATTAATGTATTCATTCACACACACACAAACACAAACACAAACACAAACACACACACACAAACACACACACACACACACACACACACACACACACACACACACACACACACACACACACACACACACACACACACACACACACACACACACACACACACACACACACACACACACACACAACACACACACACACACACCCACACACACACACACGCACGCGCACACACACACATTGAAATCTATTTTATTAATATATATAATTATTTATATTTAGGACTATGTACCATTCAAAATAATAAGATATGGTTAGTTGATTATAAGGAAATAGAATGCAGCCATCATATAGTTTATTATTTATTGGATTTTGGAAATAATTTAATATAATTCTATGTTAAATTTGCATATAAAAATATACATGATACTCAAGAATGATAGACTAAAGATTATTCTAACCTAATTATACCATATACACATGTACATTATCAGTTTGATAATTTAATAAGTTATACAATTAATTTGTATGAGTGTATTTGATTTCTTGAATTATCAAGGCTAAATTTATATATGAAAATAATGAATTCAAGTAAATTATTAATATGTAATATTTGAGAATTAATACAAACCAAATTAATATAGGTTACTAAATAAATAACCTATTGATGTACTTTTGGTATATTGAAATAAAGTGATATTGGATAAGTTAGTAATTAATTTTATATGGGTGAATAACATTAAGTGAAGATTTGCATGTAAATACATTAGTAAACCTGAAGTATGATGTTCAATTTTACCAAATGGTATGACTATTTCAACATTTGTTTATATAGATAATATTATTATTTAAATATATTACATGTTTGGAACTATAATATAACATTTTATGGATTAAATTCAAGTATTTGAGACTTTTTTGTATTAGCACACAGTATAGATACTAGTAGAGAAATACTCATTCTAAAATCTATTGGTTTTAATATTTTTAAATATATGAACCAATATGTTAGTAATGACCCTAAATAAATGAGTAAGATAGATTCCAATTGTATTGAACTGAATCTACAAATACTTATAGATTAAATAATAATGCAATCTTAATCTAAGCTAAATTCAATCTAAGATAGAGAAACAAATAAACACAATAATAACCACAAACTTATACCTCAAATATGCATGTTTTCTCCATTGGGATGTAATCTTGATTTGATCTTATAAAATGTGGTTTCTCCCTCTTCTAATAAAAAGTATAATAGGTAGAATTTTATCAAAAATAATTTTTGGATTCTTTGATTCACTTTGATTCTCTTGTAAATTGAAAATAACTTCATTAGCATAAGTCAGGAAGGATGAAAAAGCTAGTTTTCAAGATTATTTATAGTTTTCTGGAGGAAGATCCAATGGTGGAGTATTATTTAGATTTATTAAAAGATCCAAATAATCAATGATAGATAATGAGTCCTCACCCATGAGTATGATGACCATTTCAAATCACTGAGATAAGTATGTGATTGGTTAGCTGAGTCAGCAGGAATGAGTCAATTTTCTTGAAAACTTAGGGGATGACTCAAAGGAGGTTAAGGAAGTTATGGGTTTAGTTGGGATGAGTTAGTATGTGAGGAAGATCAAGGTGGAAGATGTTGGATTAGGTGTAAATTTTGTATTTTATATTTAAATAAGGATTTAAAGTGTGCATAATTGACTAATTTGACTTATTCAATTGTTTGAATTTGGAGAGAGATGTGGTGAATTATTTTAAGAAGAATTATTAATATATTTTAGGTGCATTTTGACACTCAATGTAATTTAGGTATCTACATTTTACCCTCTTTTAAATAGTGTTGTGAATCAATACTATTTTTAATAATAGTATAAGTAGAGCATTGATGATTAAGAAGGAGAAAGCTACCCAAAATGAATGAAAATGAATGTGATAATGCCCCCTTGAGGGTTTGTGAAATAAAATAGATAAACACCCAAAATTAATGAAAATAAAAAATTGACAAAGTGATGTGTATGATTAATAAATGAAATTATTATAGATTTGATTTCAAACTTGATATATTTTGGTTTTGTAAAAAGGTTGCCCTGAGTTAATTAAAACTAGAACATTGATTTATAAAACAATATTTTTACCATTCAAAGATTACATGCTTAGTTTTTTGATAATGATGTAGGGATAAACTAATTGGTTATGGGAATTATATATCCATATGATAATAAGCTATAGATCTAAAAATAGAAAAACAAATATATTGAATCAAAAATTATATTGATAAGTTTACGTAGAGGGATTGTTTCAAGATTTTGAGAAAAATATAAAATAGATTAACTTATTATATCTATAAATTTTAAAAATGGATAAAGAATGAGTATCATGGAGGAATGGTGGTAAAATATTTTAAATGGGGTTAAAAAAAATATAAATATAAGAAATGGGGTATAGAAATTAAGTTGTGTAATTTTGATTTTCAAAGTTATTCGCTAAGAGAATTTAGTTGAGAGATTTGATCTGAGACCTTAGAGGAAATATGGATCATATTTCACACCATGAGCACCATTCAAAGTGAGTGAGGAGGTTTAAGATATGTGAGAGGAGAGGGCCTCTATTAAGTTAGTTTTTGTTTTGATATTTTTTGTAGTTAATGGCATTATTTATGGCTTAAAGTTATTCAAAATGAATTTGTAAATGGTAGATCAATAAATTTGGCATAAAAATTATGAATTCATTGCAATAAATTGTGAATTCATGAAACATAGAATCAAATTCATAGCACAAGGTATCAAAATTACATTAGGATATAAATTAGCTAAAAAGTGTGATTTTGTAGTTTAGTAATTACAAAAATCATGAATGAGGGAAGTGGAATCATCCAAATGGGTCATAAAATCATGAAAAATGAAATTCAAATTCATTTTAGGGTAGAAAATTAATAATGACAAATGAATTTGAATGGGTAGATAAAAAAATTACATAATCTAATAGTGAAAATGCTTAATGTAGAAGTGAAAACATGTATTAAAGAGTGAAAAAATATTTTAGGAAAAAATAAATGGTATGAAAATGATATATGAATACATAGATTGAATAAGTTGGTTTAATAGTATACTTGGTTTACTTTTGTTGCTTTTTTAATGATTGTAATGTAGTGATGGTTTGAATTTTATGTTGAGTAAAATTAACTAGATGCTAACATCTTTGATTTGTAGGAGGTATTACTAGTGATGACGACTCAAGAGGAGAGGCCTAGAACTATGATGTAAATAGAGAGATTTACAAAGTATGAGTTTGGAATTCTAGAGTTGAGTGGTTTATCTTACATTATGTGGATTCCAAATATTCAAGTGATAGGGTGCTAATAAAAACAATTATAAATAGATTCCATAGTGATACTAGTACATTTCACTTACCAATAGGAGAGATGGTAGTCATATTAGAGGATATGTATCTGATTATGGATCTTTTGATATGAGGGAGATGGGTATATTGGAGGTAGGGTCCATAAGACATCACATTGTTTAGGATTTTTAGCAATGGTAGGATTCCTATTATTAGAGGTGATGTAGATGTAGATTATTTTACTAAATTATAGATGAATTATTTGCTGATTGTACTCATGGCTATTGTCAGTGGCATTATGCTACCTGACAAGAGTGGGAGGTGATTGGTTCTTCATTCACTCTAATATCTATAAAGAAGCATGATATTATGGATAGAATCTGGGAGGAGATTAGATCTCCTGTAAGGAGATTGATGACTTAAATAGGGAGCTATCAAGATTAAAGAGAGTGGTGCGTATTAGAGGGGACTAGATGGTTGAGA